>VXBT01010115.1:0-84864 GCA_013400235.1 Oriolus oriolus
CAAGCAGAAGGAAGAGGAGGGAGTAATACTGGGGCAGATCTGTGTTCCACTTGGCATGCCCTTGTCAGTGTCGGTGTCCCTGGAGCTGGGGGCTTTTTAGATTTCTGAACCCTAGATCTACGTGGAGCCCTAACCCTAACCCTAGGTAGAACCCCAGGGGGAGCCAGAAATAAGGCAGTGGGTTGAGGTGAGTGGCAACCAGAAAGAAGAGGAGGGAGAAAGTTTGGGGCTTGGCTGTGCTATACATGGCATGCTTGAGTCAGTGTCAGTGTCCCTGGAGCTGGGGAGTTTGTGGTTTTCTGAACCCTACCCCTAGGCACAACCGTAACCCTTACCCACGGAGGAATGAATGCACTGGGTGATGTGGGTGCTAAGAAGGAATAAGAGCAGGGGACAAGATTTTGCAGAGATGTGCTGTGCTTCTCATGACTATGGCAATGTAAATGTTCCCAGAGCTCTGGACTTTGTGGTTTCCTGAACCCCAGATCTAGGTGGAACCCTAAACCTATCCCTAGGCAGAACCCTAGGCGGAGCAAAAAATAAGGCAGTGTGTTGAGGTGAGTGCCAAGGAGAAAGAAGAGGAAGGAGAAAGTTTGGGGCTGGGCATTGCTATACATGGCATGCCTTGGTCAGTGTCAGTGTCCCTGGAGCTGGCGACTTTGTAGTTTTCTGAACCCTAGATCTAGGTGGAACCCTAACCCTAACCCCAGGCAGAACCCTAACCGTTACCCATGGAGGAATAAATGCTCTGGGCTGAGGTCAGAGCAAAGGAGGAATAAGAGCAAGGGATAGGATTTTTGCAGAGAGGTGCTGTGCTTCTCATTCCTATGGGATAACCAGAGTCCGTAGAGCTCTGGGCTTTGTGGTTTCCTGAACCCTAGATCTAGGCTGAACACTAATCCTAACCCTAGGCAGAACCCTAGGCAGAGCCAGAAATGAGGCAGTGGATTGAGATGAGGGGCAAGCAGAAAGAAGAGGAGAGAGAAAGTTTGGGGCTGGGCTTTGCTCCAGTTGGCATGCCTTAGTCAGTGTCAGTGTCCTTGGAGCTGAGGGCTTTGTGGTTTTCTGAACCCTACCCCAAGGCGGAACCATAACCCTTACCCACAGAGGAATAAATGCACTGGGCTGAGGTCAGAGCCAAGCAGGAAATAGAGCAGGGGACATGATTTTTGCAGAGGTGTGCTGTGCTTCGCATGCCTATGGCAATGTAAGTGTCCCCAGAGCTGTGGGCTTTGTGGTTTCCTGAACCCTAGATCTAGGTGGAACCCTAAACCTATCCCTAGGCAGAACCCTAGGCGGAGCCAGAAATAATGCAGTGGGTTGAGGTGAGTGCCAATCAGAAAGAAGAGAGGGGAGAAAGTTTGGGGCTGGGCATTGCTCTGCATGGCATGCTTGCCTCAGTGTCAGTGTCCCTGGAGCTGGGGACTTTGTGGTTTTCTGAACACTAACCCTAGGTGGAACCCTAACCCTAATCCTAGGCAGAACCCTAGGCGGAGCCCGAAATAAGGCAGTGGGTTGAGGTGAGTGCCCAGCAGAAAGAAGAGGAGGGAGAAAGATTGGGGCTGGGCTGTGCTCCACTTGGCATGCCTTAGTCAGTGTCAGTGTCCCTGCAGTTGGGAACTTTGTGGTTTTCTGAGCCCTACCCCTTGTTGGAACCCTAACCCTAACCCTAGAATGGTAATATCCTCTTGGCTGAGGTTAGTGCCAGCAGGAGGAATGGCAGGGGCCATTATTTTTGCAGTACTGTCCTCTGCTTGGAATGCCTTTCGCAGTTAAATATTTGAAGGAATCACAGTAATTGCTTCTACTGATGTGATTCTAATCCAATTTTAGAAAAAGTATTGAGTTTATTTTGGCTGTTAAAATTGGAACTAGAAAAGGTATCCTACATATTTTGTCCATGACTTATATTTAAATAAAACATAAGTTATACTTACAGTGGTTATGCTGTTGTAATTATCGAAAGAATCCTACTTTCTGATTCTCCTCAATAGCTCGAGTTTTAATGTGAGGTTTTATCCACAAGTATATCTTTAATAAAATGCAAAATTGCTGATTAATGTTGCTACACTTACTAATAAAATAAATACAATATATTCCAATAAATTTTCTTTTGGAATTTCCATTTGCCTGTATTCATGACACATGTATGCATCACGTGAGTGCGTGTGTCAAGGAAGCCAAAGGATCACTATTCTAGGTGCAAGAGGTAATACATTTCCCGTAACTGATGTCCTGCGTGAACACATCTCAGCTCAAAGGAAATAGAGAGATATAACTGAATGAAATATTACTTGCTTACAAAGGAAATGCACAATAGTGCCAAAAACTTCTCTGTTATAATAAAAATCATGAAGCATAAGTTCTCAGTGGAGACATAAAACACACTGTCTATAAAATAATGTATGGCCATGCACTGAATTTTGACATCCCAACATGAGAAAGAGGAAAAAATTATATAAGAATAAATATGTTTTTTACTAAACGGTAAGGAACCCAGCAATTTTGCATTCGTCTGCAGGTCATAAAAGAAGTGTGAATCTAGTCGAGATTATCTCTGTTGGGATTTAAAAGAAAACAAACCAAAACCAAACTCATCTGTAAACAAGTCAAAAGTAACTGTTGTCCACTGTACACCTGTGATAAGAGCTCTATTATATGAAATAAATTACATGCTACCAAGAGACTCTCTTCCTGCTCTGAAGACGTAAGGGACATTTCAGTTCTGCCTGTGTGCTTGTACGGATGAGAGAAGGAGGTAGGGCATGACTCATTCTAACAGACAGAAACTATTCCCAGAATAAATGTGCAGACCCTAAAAATAACAAGACAAACAAAATGTGCAAAAGAGAAAAAGAGAAAACATCTTATATAAATAATGGAGATGGAAGAAGAGATAACCATCTGAGATATCAGTTAAATATAAAATAATGCATTGGTATGCAAGCAAGGACAAGCAGTCATTCAGAGCTTAATGTCTTATGCCATTAATATCATGCATGCATAAGTTGTCTCTTACAATATTGCTTCTAAAAATATCACATTTTTGTCTTCCACAATTTGCAAAAAGTAGTGCACTTCACAACCATTAGCCTCATCTCATTTCTGTGATAGATTCTCAGTTGATATCAACCACTGTGTCTTCATCCGTGGCAGTGGAGCTTTTTTATATTAATTTAAGATTTTAATATTTGCCTTAAATATTCTATGGAATGTAGAATTTTGTGCAAGTAAGAAAGTTATGGAAGAAAAAATGTTCTTAGTATTCATTCAAATCCAAATAACATTCAAAACCAAATAAGCTCCCACAATAAGAATATGGAAAAAAGAATTTTACAGTTGTATGGTGACCCATGGAAAAGGTCCTCCCTCATTTCATTCTCTGGTATAACCCCCTTCAGGCAACTTATTGCAATATTTATTTTTCATCCAACAGCAGTACTCAGTTCCTAGATTGGCCAGAGATCATTAGTGGGGAGAAAAATTCTGCTATCACAGACATAATACACTATTTATTTATTATAAAGACTTGATTAGTTCAGTAGACCCCAAATCCTCTAGGGACTGTAGCAAATCCAAAAGCTGTTGCTAAATGATGAAGTAAATGGTTGAATTGCTGAGCTGCCTAGCTACTAGGTAATAAAAAACCCCCCCACAAAACCAACAAAAATACAGTCAGACAACAATTTGTTATATGGGACATATACTTGCCTTCTAAGCATCAGGGCCAGCACGCACCCCAAATTTTGCCAAGTGTAATGCATTAGAATTCAGTGCAAGTTGGCACAATGCTGCCAAATCAGCACATACACATACTGGTTGGTTACAGTTGGAGGGTTTTGTGTGAGGACTAAAGTTTTGGAATCACTGAAAAATTGTGAATATTTTTTTTAGATTAAGATTATTACTAAGCCTCTTTATCTGTTGCTTGTTCTTCTGCAGTGCTTCAAGACATTTGAAAATGTCTATGACAGTAAGAAAGAATTGAAAATGCAGATAAGTAGAGAAAACATACTCACAGATCAAAGCTTATACTTTTTTTCCCTACATTGATAGTGATTCTAATCTCTAATTTTTGAAGGAACTAGCATTTAGCAGCCCATTGGAAGATGGCCAAGTAATATTTCAGTTTGATTTATTGTTTTAGAAGCAATGCCTTGGAAGAGAAATCTGATTTGGCTTTCAGATTAAGAAAGCAGTACTGAGTGAAAATATTAATTAGGCTCCTAGTGGCCACTTCACATAGCAGTCTTCTGTTTCAGAGGGCAGTCCTTGCTGTGCCACAAGGAGCCGCACCATCTCACAGTGGTACCTTTCCTCTGAGACTTCTAGCAGCAAAATTGTATTAGAAGATGGCAAAAAATGTGTTACTCTCCGAATATTAATTTTCCGTGTAAGCAGTTGTTTGCCATAGGAATGTTATATAATTGTGTTTTAATCGTGGTGTGTCTTACGTCATTACTGAGTAGAAAGAAGTCAACATTATGAAGAATTGAGTGGGCCTATGGCAGACTTAAAGGACTTTTTCAAGTGTGAAATAGAAGTCCTTGGAACAGACTTAAATGGTAACATAATTATGGCACATAACATATACGTAATGCACAATTTCCTTATTCTGATCCATAATTTTCTCCTGAGAAACAACTAAACACCTCCCCCCTATGCTTGCATCCAGTCTACAGTTGATTTTGGAAGTGATGTTATGTTCACATTATGGTGTCTGTAGTGTGCCTTTTTGGCATGTAATTCATGCATTGGTCTAGCCTGGGTTGTTAGTAACATGCTATGAATGTGGGAACATGACTGATTTGACAGATTTCAGAATGCACTAAGGGATTTGGGATACGAATGCAACATCACCTTTGCAACAAGACGCTATGAAGACAGAGTCAAACTAAACACTTGTTAGGTAACAAAAAGTACAATCCTGAGATTCAGTTATTGGGATAGAATTCCAAAAATATGGATCAAGCTTCAGGTTCTGCTGTGAACCTCCTGTTCATCTGGGCTAAGTACTGAAAAATTTGTGACTGCTGAATGCTGTGATGGCAGAAATATGTGTTGGTAGAGGGACAAGGATGTATCCCTGTTTCTTCAGCAGTAAACACAGGAATCTGATCCAAAAGTAAGAAGTGATGAATCCCAGACCACCAAAGATGAGAAAAGTTGAAGGAAAATTAGATTTTTGGTTCATTTCCTTAGTGACTATAACTGCACTAATACAAGAAAACCTGACCAGATCCTGTTCTGTGGCCCTGGCACAGCAGAGTTTGTCTGTGTGACGAAACCCTCTTGTTTCCTCAGGTTTCACTGTTTGCATACTGGGAAACATCTCTGGCTTGTGCTATCTTTTGAACTGGAGCCAGGCAGAGGTTATTTGGCACAGGCTGCAGCCATGCCTGAAAGCAAGCTGACCTCTGCATGAGATGCACTCATGCTTGTACTTCAGACCACGCTTCTGACAGATTTAATTTCCTAGGATAGATGTAACTAACAATGACCTGCAGTGACAGTAAGGTTTACCAATATGATGAGGGACTGTACTTCTCAAGAAAGAACAAAATGTAGGAACAGTAAGAAGGATTTTTTTTTTTTTTTATTTTATTAGACCTTTATGTCTCAGCTCTTCATATCTGAGCAGATGCTGCCATGCTGGCCAGACTGCAGTTCAGTGCTGCCTGCACCAGCTCCACCTGTTGCATCCTCTCAGTGGACCCTGCTTTTGGGCAAGGGAGAGGGCTAGCTGACATCCAGATATCTTTATTAACATGTTTTCTATGAATCTAAACAAATTACTGCTCCTGCCTAGAACAGCTTGAGTGGATCTTGAGCAATGTCTTAGTTCTCTGCATAGTTCTATATGGTGTAACAGGACATAGAAACCCAGTTGCAACAAGGATCTCGGTCTTGTTCTTTTGAGCATCCTCACCACCACATGCAGTTTTCCATTGCCACTGCTTTTTAGTCCAACACACTGCACCCACCAGATGCCCAGATGCTTTAACCTAAAAGGAGATGACACGACTGAGCTGAGTGAAAACTCGCTTTTCAGGTTCAACTGTTCAGGCACTGGCTTTCTGATCAAATTCCCCTTCCTCCCTCACATTCCCTGAGGAAGTTTGGATGAAAAGATATTGAGAGATCATCAGTATGCTGCCACTTTCTCAGCTTGGCTTTTCTGACTGAAACAACCAATTTTGATTGCAAACGGAATTACAATGCCAGAGTTAGTGTTGCCTGTGTCGCCAGCTTAATAAACAGAGCAAAGTATCCCTGGCACAATGCACAAGCACAGAACTGGAGCAAAGTCACAGCTAGCTACTGTTTCCAGTAAGGGAAAATACTTTGAAGATTTCCAGTCTGTGGATTTTTCCACTGGCTTTATTCCAGATGCTGGAATACCAAGGATGATGCATGCAAAATCTCAATGGCTTTGTGATAAAAATGTTATGGATTTTTATAATATTACTTTCCAATGGATATATTCTGTCTGACAGCTTGTTATGGGTGATGCTTATTTCAGATTGTGTCTGTTGTTACCTGTTTATCAATGCCTTGCATGTATTTTAAGCTAACATTTCTCAAAATGTTCCCTATGGAATAAGTTCTGTAGTCCAAGAAAGTCAGTGTGGAAACAATGAAAGTAAAATCATGTTCAAAATATAAAAGTGTCCATTTTTAATACTCCAGACAGTAAGACTGAAGGTTACATGAAGTCCTAAATGTGTCTTTTGAGTCTTCTTAAAATAGTGTCCATATCCTCATAGCATATATATGTACATTTAAATAAACAATTCTGAAGATTCCAGAGGAAAATTATATCTATTTTATTAATTCATTGCTTTGAAATAATGTCCTTAAAGTACCAAAAGAGAAAAGAAACCCCAAACCAACGAACAACAAACCAACAACACCTCTACAAGAGAGTTAAACTGTATAGTTCTCTGAATATATGAACAATGAAAAAATCTTCAGTGTTTCACCTGATTTATGACTGACACATTTTAATGTCCACTTTCAGGTAAGAAAATGATTTGGAGCTTTGCCATACCACCAACATCTGTAAGATGCAAGTGAGACTGCTATATATAGTGTAAACAGAGAAGATTATATCCTCTAAATTTATCCTTTTAATTGTTTCTTTTGCTGCCTTCCAAGCCCTAAATTTCACCATTGACAAAGTTACTGAAATATTGAAAATAAGTAATTTCACTTGCATGCAAAATAGAACTCAGCTAAACCAGTAGGAGGACCCAGAGAAGTATACCAGTATATGTTACAGGCAAAAAACTGAAACTTACAAACCTAAGCTTTTAGAAGTTTATAATTAGTTTTTGAATATGTCAGAATAAAATATATTCAAAAATTATTCACAATTTCAATTACTTATATGGAAAAAAATACTTGCAAATTCACTTTTTTGTTGTTGTTTTTACTGAGATTTTTCTTTTGCATTCAAATATGATTCAATATTTGCTACCTGAAATAAGTATCCCTACTGGAACCTCATTTTTTTTTCTTTAATTAGTGAAGTCAAAATGTGTAAGATTTGTGCAATAAAGTAAATTTAAAAGCTGAATATTGAATTCTAAATTCAATGCAATTTTCTTCCACATAATGTCATATTTTTTCTACAGTGGAGATGATTTTTTGATTCTCCTGAGAAAAACAGATAATTAACAATGGGAAAAACAGATAATTAAAAAATTACCACAGCTATTTCCACACTTTGTAGACTTATGGTAAAACACAGAGACCTTCATCCAAAATTCAGTTATTTGAAATGCATATAGGTATTGATCAACACCATTTATTAATGATATCTGCTTTTTATAATTTGTTTGTGTAATACCATAGATATGTACTGTGGCTTTACAGAGAACTCTCTGTGCTTGCTTTTGCTTTGGTTTTCAACATATTTGTGTTAGGAAGCCCTTACATGACAGATTATGAAGTACTTATGGAAAAAAAAATATCAGAGCAATTAGCATCAACTTAACCCTTTTGCTAACAAAGATGTGGAGGAGGCTGTAATGGACTCTTGAAAAAAAAAGACAAAAGTTTCTTTGTCAGGGAAGAAGCTTTGTAACAAATCAGTTAAGAAGGAATGTGCATAACTAATATATACAGTATTAGTTCCTTGAATTAGTTTGCAGTGTTCAAGCATGCCCTTGAATCCAACATCAAATTATTACTCTATTCGTTTAAGTCCTCATCTATGTTTTTAAATCACATATGGTAATATGATTTTCCACATGGCTGAAGTCTTCTCTTAATCAACTCTGAATTTTGCTAGGATATTCTGTCTTTCCTCATCTGCCTAAAAACTTCTGAAACCAGATGTGAATTACATTTTTAAGCAATATCCCATACCATAAAGATTTCAAAACTCAAAGAAGTGATGGGAGAAAAAGCCACTTCCTACTGGACTAAGCTTTCATGCTATTGAAAAATTTAACAGCACTTTCCACATGTGGCTTTGAGGGACGTAAGCCTGACGTACAGAAATGGCTATTTTTATTTAATGAAAATGCCTGTTCTGGAGCAAGATACCTTTGAACAGTCATAATATCTTGGCTTTGGTTGTTTGTTTCAAAGTTTTAAAATACAATTTCTTTGGCATAATTTTAAACAACTGTATAGCTCTCACTTTATATACGTGTGGGAAAAAATAATTCTTATTTCCTTTCCTTCTGCCAGAAGACACTTCAATTTTCCTTACTTGTCAATTACTAGTGGAATGAAAAATAACAGACAAAATAAAATTTTCTCCATGCAAATGAACAGATGTTGTTCTTCAAAGTATTATGAAGTTTTTCATTTCTCATTGAAAAAGAAAATCATTGGGAAAATTGATTAAAACAAAAAGGAAATGTTGCCACAGTCTTCTAAAACAGAACAAACCAGTGGAAAATCACATTAAAATTCCAGTAAGAGAATGCCTAGGGGAAGAGAGAGATTCCAAGAAATGTTTGAGAAATCAGTCTTCACCCTGCAGGGTATCTGAGGAAGGCACAGTGCTCAACTCGTGTGATTTACAAGCTTACTATGGGGAACAAACAGGGTTATAATCAAAGATGACTTAGTAATAATACTTAATTGATGTGCAAACAGCTACTCTTTTATCTGAATACAGGCAACAAGCTAAATGAGAATGAATGAAGATTCATCATTAAAAAGATACTTCCCCTTTCACTATGACAATTTGAAAAAGAAAAAAACAACAAAACATTGCAGTCAGCTCTTTTTTTCAGATTTGCTTATTTTGTTTGGCTTATTTTCTTGTTACCTTCAAGTGTTTTGAAAAAGGATTTTCCCTTCCTGCACCTTTTGCACTTCTGGGATATTTCCTAAAGACAGCTTTCTTTCCTACTCTCATGCTGATTAATATATGGCAGGGTACTATCTTGTGCAATGTACATTAGTGCTACTAACATTTTACTTCTTCTCTCAGTAATTAGCATGAGATGATGAAAGGAGACTTTTTTCACTAATGAATGCTCGTGCAGCAGTTTGAACATGTAAAGCCCTATAGAAGTATGAAGTTCAAAATTTCCAGTTCTTTCCCTCAAGGTCTAAGCCCATATTTGGTTGGCTTCATCTTTTCTCCTGTGGGTAAAACCTTTCATTTACATATTGAATTTCAGTGATATTAAATGATAAACTTAAAAGATTGAGAATACAGGAGGATTACAGTTTGTATTAATAGAAAAAACTTGTATGAAAAAGCAACAATGGGACCAATTTGTATGTAATTATTGTAGTGCTAACTTCCATAAGCTTCGTATTTAGCAATATTATCTGAGAATTGTTTCTTTCTTTCTTTACATTGACTAGACTTCTGAATACTCATTCCTGAAGGAACTTGGCTAGAAATATGAGATGAGTCTAACATTGTCACTATTGCCTTCTCCTGAAACTTATTTCCTACTTAGATTTGCAATTTTTTAATTGCTTTCCCTGAATTTATGATTATTTCTTTCAGCTTTTGCCTTCTCACAGTCATTCCAACTATCTTCTCATGCATCAGCCTAGTTTTATGCAATTAATATTACCATCATGAGTTGTAGTATAGGTCCTCTGTAATAAGTTAACCTTATATATATCAGAAGAGTAGACTGCACACTTTTTCATCACCCTCATATTATAAATGTATTGGAATCTGGCTAAAACAACATTGTGATCTCAATAAGATTTATAAGTATTAGTAAAGTATCTAATCTTTCTTTTTCCTTTGGTTCATAGAAACTTAAAAAGAGGCAGCACCAGTATTTTCTTGGACAAAACAGCAATAGCTCTTTTTAGCTAGTAAGATCAGCTGAGTTATTATATGACTAAGCTGATATAGGCCGTTTTATTGCTCAGCTCCTATTAAACTAAAGATTTACAGGTGGATATGACATGCTCTTTTCCCGTAATCACAATGATCTGCTCTAATGCTTTATCTCAGGGTATCTTCCTAAGTAATTGTCTCTGGCTCAACCCCTTCACTTGTGTGAAACTGTGGGGTTTCTTTCAGAAGCTGGATCACTTTGTTCCTTTCATTACGGAAGACTCATAATTTCTTCATCTGCATTTTCTTCCTGTGTCTCCAAGAGCTTTACCATGGCCCATGGTTTAAGTAAGAGTTGCATGTAGTTCTAAAACTTGCTTATTTCCTTCTTGAATATATCCTTCGGATTTTGTTGATAACCATCTGGCAACATGATCTTCTGGCTATATAATTCCTCCTCAGGTATTGTTTCAAAGGTTGACACCTTTTGTTCTGTAGTTTTTATGGGGTTTCAAAATATTTTTCTAAAGCTTTATCGCATAGTCCTACATCATCTTTTCTCTAAGATTCTCATTAATGAGTTTAATATACTAGTAATGTAACTTTTGTCCCATTTCTACAATTTATCATCTATATGATTTATTTTAGTAATTTTATTTAGAATCTTTCTATGCATTAGTGATTGCATGTAGCTGATCTAGCAGAAACCTGGTTTAGCATATTGGCTTTATTATTACTGCAGTGTCATGAACAGCTAAGCAAGATAGTGGGAATTTTCTATAAGCCTAATAGTTCCCAGATTGTTTGATAATCTGGATATGATGTTTTGAACACAAAAAATTATCATGGGCTTGTGGAATACACAATGTTATTCAGAAAAGTAAATTTTATCTTTTAAGTACAAAATTTCATAAACATAAAAATCATATAAATGGGGGGGGGAAAAAAAGCCAAAACAAAAGCAAACAGCCCTCACCTTGAAAGAGGATTTATCTCCTTGTTTTGAGACAATTCAAGTATAGCCAGGCTGTCCATGTCAGAAACTTGTGTGACTTAAGTCTTGAAATTGTTCCTGTAGCCTATTAAACAGCCTGTTCTGGCTAGTCTTATGTTAAGAAGCACGTTTTCCTGATCTATCCAAAAATTCTTTGCTGTAAATTAAGCTGAATACTTAATGTACTGCGCTCATGGGACATGATGAACAACTGATCATGTTCATTAATACCAACTTTTTATATTGGAAAATTCAGTCACAGTCTTTTCTGGCAGAGGCAAATTCCTTTAGCCTATCTTGACATTCAAATTTTTGAAGTGCTCTTGGTGTCATTTTGATTATGTCATTTTCATTCTAAAATTTTTGTAAATATCTTGTGAAATTAATGTATTATATCAAGCAAAGGCTTTTCTATTGCTACTAGTGCTAATTATCTACCTCTGAGTGCAATCCTGCTTCCCTTTGCTTGCCTACCTAGCAAGTACTGTCTGCTTAGTGGTATCATTAGTATCAAGACCACTGATGATCATGGTGAATTGCAAAGGACCATTTTGAACTCTGAGGCTGTCTTCCACTTCCTGAGTTCCCTTTCTGACCAGTGTAATTTTAACATTTTCTCATAATTTCATTCCATCATCCTGGCTTTTAATGAGAATACTGAGCACTACCAGACTTACAAAAATAAGTATATCCATAGTCCTGCAATAGCCAGATCCTGCTCTGCCACTTGGCTACCAATATCTACCACTTTTAGTAGATGCTGTATGTGGTCTTACCCAATTTAATCTATTTTCCCCCTTGCTGCTGCTGCTGCTAATAATAATAATAATAATAATAATATAATAAATGTATCTTGAAGCTTTACTGCTTCTTTCCTTCCCCTTATCACAAAAGTGCATTGAGTTGCTACCCATCTCTTAGAAAATGACCCTTTAATAGGAAATCAATTGGAATCATCCTCAAGGCACCTTCTGCAGGCATCTGAGGGGTCACCAGCTCTGCAGAAATTCTCAAAGACAAGCTGTAACATTCAGTGCTTGCTTTAAGGTTTTTTTAGGCCACATTTCATCATGTGGCATCCTCACTGCTATGATAGACAAAAGCCAGTTGTCCTGGTCTTGGCTGAGAGAGTTAATTTCTTCCCAGTAACTGGTACAGTGCAGTGTTTCGGATTCAGAATGAGAATAATGTTGATAACACACTGATCTTTTGGGTTTTATTAAGTTGTGTTTATCCTAAGTCAAGGATGTTTTTATGTGTGTGTTTCATGCTCTTCCAGTGAGAAGATACACAAAAGAAACTGAGAGGAAGCATAGTTGTGACAGGTGATCTGAACTGACCAAAGGGATATTCCACATCATAGAATGTCATACCTATTAGATAAACTGGGGGGAGTTACCCAGAGTGGGGGACTGATCTGAGTTCTGGAAGAGGGGCCTGGCATTGGTCAGTGGGTGGTAAGTGATTGTATGGTGCATCACTTGCTTGGGGATTTTTTCCATTACTGTTATTACTATTATTATTGCTATTATTTACCATTATTATTGTGTTTTACTTTGTTTTTAATTATTAAGCTGTTCTTATCTCAGCCTGTAAGTTTTACTTTTGATTCTCCTCTCCATTCCATTGGGGTGGGGGGAAGACAGGAGGGTTGAATCAGCGACCATGCTTAATTTCCAGCTGGGCTTGAACCACACCACCAGTAAAAAATTCAGTCTTTATTTGCTTGCATTCTTCTGGAATACTTAAAATGCAGGAAAACCTTCAACCTTTTGACCAGTAACAAGCACACAAAGTGACAAACATGCTTGGAAATTACTAATCTTATTACAATAGTAGGTTTTTATTAATTTGTACAGTGAATATAATGAAAGGAACTTAATGGTTGGAGGGAAGTGGTATTTTAGACTACTTACTAAAATGAAGTGTTGTTGAATGGAGAGATGTCATTCCCATCTTCCATTCTGGTCTTTTTAAAAAGAACTATCTATATAATATAGCTCTGCAACTTGCTCAGTAACTTCCGTGTATCCTGCTGGTATGTAAGCAGAAGCTGAACACCATTTGGGTTCCTCAGGACCTTCCCAGGTTTTAACCAGTGAAAGAAAACCAAACCTACACATACTAAGGAATTCCATAACAATTTCTAACAGACTTCTGGAAGATTCATGAGTGGACATTGCCTGTAGGAATATGACAGGTCCATAAAAATACTTCTGAAGTAATTTCTCAGGTAGATAATCTTTCCTATACTATGAGTACTTATCAAAGTTCTCACTCCATCAAGCAGCTAGGATAAGTTCAGATCACCAGGTACCCTGACACCGTTCTGATTAGTTTGAGTCTTGTTTATAAAAAGTTTGTCTCATCATCATGTTCTTGGATAAGATGATGATTGGTTTTTTGTAGAAATCTTCAGCCTAGACAGTGTCATTTATCACAGTTTCTGACATACCAAAGAACCCTATGAAAGCAGAACAGAAGCTGCCTTTCAAGGTATAGTACATAAAATGTGTTTTAATATCAGGTCATGGCTAGAGGCAACATTTAAAGATGTCCCTTTTGTCAGTCAGCTCCAGACAGCTTTCAAATGCATTCTAAAATGTACCTTGTTCTGGATAAACATTTTGTTATGGCTGCATTTAAATCAAATCTGGGTCAAACCCTTTTATAATAATAAATATAGATATAGTTGCTGACTCTACCTGTAATAAATGATTTACATGTCTTGGGGATACATTGATTTAGATGTTACTTAGAAAACCTAAGTTAGAAAATAAAGCAATGTAGACCATAAAAACATATAAACCAAATATCTAGAGAGCCATTCACTGTGAGTGAAAAAAGGGATGCAAAATATGGTCACATTAGAGAAAGTATCTTTTTGCAGACACTGTGTGCGACCATAAATAACCATACAAAAATGCAAAGTAATACTGAATCATCATACCCATGGTTAACAAACCAGTGTGGAAGAAAGGCTAGGATGTGATGGACTCTGATAAATTATTCAGATTATATTCAAATATATTTATTTGTCACAATTTATGAAGACTGCTGACTGGTCTGGTGCCTTGCTGATCTCAGCACATAGCTGACGAGGAGTTAATTGAAACTAAATCCAAAGAAAAGAGGTTATGCCTGCAGGCAGGAGAAACCCCCTAGGGAGATTTCCATCATATGTGCTTCTTCATTTGAAGATATGTCGCACAAATCATCAAAGCAGCCTTTGGTTTCTAGACTCCCCTCTGAACTTGGGCTTATAAATAGCACAATCACCAGGGCTAAGAGACAACTTCTCAGTTTTTGTTTGGTGATGAAATGACCTTAATCATGTATACCTTCCTTATCTCATGAATTAATTATCATGATGAAGCTCACAGAAGCCTGAACACAATAAATGCATACACCCATGGTTGTGCTCTTGGCAACAGCTCCTTGCAGGAAGAGCACTGAGTCATATTTAATGTTTCATCTAGCGTTTTCCAGTTGTTGACTGAGCAGATTCATAGTTCCTCTGACCTTCAGAATTTAACTACCTAACTTCATGAGGAAGCTGGTAAGTCATCACATTTTTGGAGATTAAAATAAAATAATGAAATTCATTGATTTGAGACACAGAAAAAGACCATAATATTCACCACTTTCTAGTCCAAATGTGAAGGATAGTACTTTGAGGTTTCCTATGAAAAAAAGTTGAAACTATATAAATATTTAAGTAAAATTGACCTAAAAATACCAGATTTTATGAATGTTTATGTAATACAGAAAATTAATGGATTTTTTTCTTCCTCTGGAAAACGAGAATGATGACTACTGGAAGTATAAGTTAGGTTTGTGTAAAAAAATTTCAAGAAGACCTAAAAAGAATGAAAGAAAAAAAAATTCAGGTTCACTCCAAGGTTAAGTTTTAATGTTATAGACCCCCATGCCACACCAGAAATATGGAGCTGATCTCCCCTTCCACTTCCAACTTAGTTGTTACCCTACTAGAATGGGATGTTGGAGACCCAGTATAAAGATTACCTTTGTCTCATCTCTGAGGCCTTTCTCTCCTTACAGCACCTACCAGCTGGGCTGTAAGAGATACTGAGTTGTTTGCATAACTTATGCTGAAGTTGATTTACTTCACATAAAATTATTTCTAGACTAATATTAAAAGAAATTATTGAGACAGTGAGGAAAATTGGTCAAATGACCTATTTTGAATTAGATAAGTGGAGAAGATGAGACTAGATTGCTTAATTAGTTTTTCTAGGGATACTTCTGTTCATCAAAGTAATTCCAATTCTACGTGAATAAAAAAACAGTGTTTTGCAGCTACAACAATTAAGTACTTCCATATTTCAGTTTTTGTTCTTTTATCTTTTAGTACCCAAAAACTGTTGCTTGAATGCCTCATAACCAGCAAGGTGTTGTGGTTTGATTTGGGTCTTTCTAACCAGTGTTCCTGTATAAGCTCTGTCAACCACTAATTTGATGACTGTACTCAAGGGGCTTCAGAGTCTCAGTTGTAGTGTTTCTGGAGAGAGATCTTCAATATTGCTGATGTGATGGCTTCCAAAATGCTACATGAACCACTGTTTCTACTGTACAAGAGGTAAGTTAACACCCCTAGTATTATGCTGTCAAGATCAGGAAAAGACAGCATGATTCATAAATTACTTGGGCACGGGACTTGAAGGGATACTAAGTTTGCTGGTGATAGTAAATTGGGAGGAGCTATTGACTACTTTGAAGGCATGGAGGCCCTGCAGAGAGACCTCAACAAATTAGAGAGGTGAGCCATCACCAACTGTATGAAGTTTAACAAACACAAATGCTGGATTCTGCACCTGGGATGGGGCAACCCTGGATGTACAGACTGGGGAACGAGAGGCTAGAGAGCAGTGCCACTGAAAGGGATCTGTTCAACTTCCCTCATCAATGGGAAGTTGAACAGGAGCCAGCAGTGCCCTGGCAGCCAGGAGGGCCAAGCGTGGAGCCCGACCACGGAGCATCAGGCACAGCATCGCCAGCTGGGCAAGGGAGGGATTGTCCCGCTCTGCTCTGCCCTGGGGCAGCCTCACCTCGAGTGCTGGGGGCAGCTTTGGGTGCCACAATATAAGGAAGATAAAAAGCTGTTAGAGAGCGTCCAAAGGAGGGTAACAAAGATGGTGAAGGGCATTGAGGGGAAGCTGTGTGAGAAGCAGCTGAGGGCACTTGGTCTGTTCAGCCTGGAGAAGCGGAGACTGAGGGGAGACCTCACTGCAGTTACAGCTTCCTCATGATGAGAAGCAGAGGGGCAGACACTGATCTCTTCTCTCTGGTGATCAGGGAATGGCATGAGGCTGTGTCAGGGGAGGTTTAGGCTAGATATTAGAAGAAGGTTCTTCACAAAGAGGGTGATTGAGTGTTGCCTTGCTTTTCACAGTTCTTCAATGTTTTTAATTCTGTAAATAAAGTTCTCACACTTTGTTCTGTAAACATAAGCCATGTTATGTCTAACTGCCAAGATGTTTTCATTCCTTCTCCTAAGGTGGAGACATTTGATGGATCTCTCCTTTGACGAAGGAATTTGAAGTATTTGAAGGGTGGTAATTTCACTCTCCAATCAGTGAGGTTTTCTAAAAGTCTATAAAATAAAGACGCGCCCCGAAGCAGGAAGCTTTCGAGCTTCCGGTTTAGCTTCCCTCTCTCTCAGAGCGAGTGTCTGTGTGTTCTTTCGTGTCCGCGTGCGACAGTTGAGCACTGGAATAGGGTCCCCAGGGAAGTGGTCACAGCAGCTAATACAGTTCAGGAAACATTTGGACAATACTCTTGGGCACATAGTGTGATTCTTGGAGTGGTCCTGTGTAGGGCCAGGAGTTGGACTTTGATGATCCTTGTGGGTCACTTCCAAATCAAAATATTCCCTGGTTCTGTGGTTATGTGATTTGGCTTCCCTTGTTTTCCAGCCACTTTTCTCCTCTCAAAAAAACGAAGATCATAGTGAATAAATTATAGTTTTTCTTAAAAAGATGGTTATGCAGCTTGATTTAGAGGCTCCAGAAATCTAAAATGGCTATAGGTAAATTTCAATTTTATTTATTACCTGTCTGCTCCCGAAGCAGATTTATTAAGGAAGGAATATCTCACCAGACCTTTCACAGACTTTCTCTCATATCACATGAGGCCATAAGGGAACAAGAGGAGAGCTTATGGTCATATTTTTACAAGCAGCTTTTCAGAAACCTGAGGAAGTTAATGGACAAGGGAAGAACTGCCAATTTCCCAAACTGGAAAAAAGCTTAATTTAAAAGTTGGCAAAAAGAAAAGCTTCTAACTTTATCCTCACTTAAGTCTGTAGAAGTCTTTAAGATACTTGTGAATAAAACCCTACTCTTGCTCCTAGAAGAGAGCTGTGGGAAGCATGCCCAGGACATGAAGGCCCCGGTGCTCACTTCAACCATAGTAAATTAATATTCTTGGCAGCAAGGTGGCAATTGTTCCCTCTTGTTAGCCTTTTAAACCATCCTTTGGGCAGAAAAAAACCCAAACAAAAAGTCTGGTCGCTAGAGACCAAAATTCCAGCGATTTTGGAAGGAGAATACGCTGATACGGCAAAGACACTGAATGCCATCAGCTTCAGGAAGCAGTTTTGTTAATGCAATTTGTATATAGGAGCTGGTGTTGTAAAGGTTACAGCCCCCCTTCAACCTCTCTCTATACCTATTGAAAGACGTGGTGTTCAGGTCACCTCTTTCTATCTCAGTCATGCTGAATCAGTGACCCACAAACCGAACACCTCCTCCAGGGTAAAAAATGCATGAGCTTGTTCTTTAATCCATGTCCTTAGGGTACATGCTTATTTTAAGTCTCTCCACTGCCTATTAACATTAGCAAAAATTGCTATAGCTTCCCCATTAAAAAAAAAAAAAAGAAAAATTGAGCTAGATTGTAATGAAGACTTTATTATCCTGACACAGCAAAGTGTCCTTTTTGCTATTTTGCTTTAAAGAGTATAATCTCTTGATATGCAATGGAAAGCACACAGATAATTAGTGCAGCTTTAATAATGCTTTAATTCATTGAGAAGGTAAAGTCTCAGTGAATGCTCTGGGAACACCCACGAAACACTCAGAGTTTGAAAGGTTTGGGGCAGGTTTGTGTTGGAATACTTTACACTGATTTCATAATGTCTAGAATAATGACCATTCTGTGGGTTTATTTTTTTAAAAATTCGCAGTCTATTTTATTAATGACTTAGTTTTAATTTCTTTAATATCCTACAGGAGTGCATGGTACTAGGAAGCATTCCAAATAACTTTCAAGTCAATTTTACACATTCTGCCTAAGAACTTACAATTTTCTGACATTACCACCTATAAAAACTTAAATTTTCTGGTGTTACCAGTCTATTTAGGGAGTCCACATCTCCATTCACCAAATCATTTTTTTTGGTCATCCTGTGAAGTGTCTAACTGCACTGAACAAGCATTAAAGAATTCTGTGCAGTGCTTGAAGATGATTGTGTGTCTTTAGAGACTTATATGTCCCCAGGTCCTGTTGTTTTCAGGAGAGACTGCTGTTGTTTCAAAGTCATTGATTTGTACTTTCTGCCTGACTTAGTTCATATGGAGACACTCACACACACAATAAAACTTTTTCTGAGGACAAAGCAAAAACAGGGGAACAAAGCTTACGTACAAATACCTTAAAATCCAAGTAGCTCACAAAACTCGTTACATTTCAACACAAAGAAAGTCATCAGGCAAAGTCAACTAAAGTATAAGATTTGTGATAACATTTTCTGCCACCTACAGGTAAATAGCACTGACCTACTTTTGAACTTAGACTTCGTCTTGTTTATATTTATTCATGGTAAAAATCATGAGTGACTTACAGGCAGAATTTTTGGTTGTCAGAATTTAATAGCTGTGAGTGCTATTAAAAACAACATCAACAACCAAACAGTGCCTGGTCAACTTTACCACTCCTCCACCCTCTCTTCTTATATTCTCTGTCCGTTTAAATTTGTATATTATCATCCAGTTTTAAAGCAAAGTATTTTTCAATTTTTTGTCAATGTATCAAATGATTTTAAAAGAGGAATTAATTGATCATATTATACATTGAAAATGGGACACAAAACCATGAAACAATGGTGCTTAATCAGATGAGATACAATTATCAGATATCTAGTAAACTGAGAGTATTCTACTCTGTAATTTACCCAGTCCCTAGATGAAAAAAACCCCCTAGATTTCTAAATGAGTTTTAAATATTCACAATTCATGGAGGACATCTGATAAGTTAAGACTATTTTAAGACTTTCTTGCAGAACAGCATTTTCTTCTTATTCCAGTCTTTTCTGGAAACTTATGCAACCCGTGACTTTATTAGTGTACAACATTCCTTAAAATGTTTCCTTCTTGATATGGTGCATCTATTGGTTGACAAGCTGTTCCCGAGTTTCATTAAGGACTGATATATAAAAATGCAAACTTTAAATGAAAAGAAAAAATTTAGTAACTTGCAAGTCGCTGCCACATCTGTATTCTTCATTGTCTATGTTGAAACCAATAGTAAAAGCAGAGTAAAAAAGATGTATGATTATAATTTCTTTTACAAAGGACAAACATTTCTTTCAAACAAAAAATCCCCTAAAACTGCAAATCTTTCAGAAAATAAGTTGCATTACTTTCTCTATTACCTGTAAAATGCCAGGAGAATTTCAAACAAACAGCAGTAAATGACAATAAGGACTGCTGTGTTCTCTTTAACTAACTGGAGTGCCACAACAGACTGCAGTAGATTTTTAGCATCACAATGCACATGTTTTATATTTGAGTAGAGGAGAACCAGAAGATCTGTGGACCTGTGTTCACTGCAAAAACTAAGTGGAATGACAGAGACTTTTAAAACATTTAACATAAGTAACTGTGCTAGTTTTGGTTGGAATAAAGTTAATTTTATTCATAGTCGCTGGTATGGGGCTCTGGTTTTGATTATGATGGAAACAGTGTTGATAACACAGGGACGTTTTTGTTATTGCTGAGCAGCACTTATAAAGCATCAAAGCCTTTTCTACCTCTCACCTCACCCCACCACTGAGGGCTGGGGGTACACGAGGAGCTGGGAGGGGACACAGCCAGGACAGCCTGCCCCAGATGACCAAAGGGATATTCCATACCATATGGCAATATGCTCAGTATATAAAGCTGTGTGAAGAAAAATTAAGTGGGAGAGAGCATCCTTGGAGTGATGGCATTTGTCTTCCCAATTAACCATTATGTGTGACAGAGACTGACTCTCCTGGAGGTGGCTGAACACCTCTCTGCCAGTGGGAAGTGGTGGATTAATTCCTTGTTTTTCTATGCTAGCTTGTGTGGCTTTTGCTTGACCTATTAAACTGTCTTTATCTCAACGCATGAATTTTCTCACTTTTTCTATTCTCTCCCCATCCCACTGGTGTTGGAGATAATAAGTGGCTGCATGGGGCTTACTTGCTAGCTAGGTTTAAACCAAAACAGGAGCTGCTCCATTTGTCAGGGAGAATGCAATTTATGGTCAGTGGAGGTCACAAAACATAATTCTGAACCAAATTTTGGAGTATATTGTAACAAAGGTCTCAAGCTTCAGAAACTTCAATGGACATGATAATTTTCTGTGCTCCGAAGTGAAGCTCAGAAATCGAATGAAACATGTACCTGAAGAAAAAAAATCTAGGGGAAATAATATTGTAGGTCCAGGTCTTTGAAGGCATTTTGGCTTTGCAATGACTTAGATATCTTGTTGCCACAAGGTACATACATTAGCCAAGATTTTTCAGACAGCAATATCCATACACAAGCCAGTCCTGAACTAAAGGGAAAGAAGTTTTGTCATTTGACTAGCTCTGGTTAGGCAGGAATCTTTCCTTGTTTTCACAATTTCAGTGTAAAATTTTTATGTTTTAGATGTAATACTTTTCTGGGGTAACACAATCAGATATCTGACAGTGCTTTGGGAAGTTTCTGTCTTTAGCAGGTATTCAATACCTGATATTGATTCAGGCTGCTGGCAAAAATGGTTTGGAGGATTATGTAAGCTTCAGGTTGAGCTGAGCTCTGAGCCGCTTACTGACTTAACACAGCACTGGCTTTGCATGTGTCTGGCAGCAGAAACGTGATTTCAAACAGAAATAGGTGGCACTGATTATAAGAATTGTAGTAAAACTTGACCTTTAGGTAGGTGTATGCCTGACTATGTCTGAGATTTCAGTCCACAGGGAATTTTTTTTCTAATTGGTACTTTTTGACTTCTGGTGACTTGAGTGAGGCTACTGCAGAGTTTGTGAGATTGCTGTCTTAGTTACTAAGGGGACAACCAAACATTTGAGAGGAACAGGCTGCTTGTTTAACTGCCAGTTCTGCTGCTTTTATTGTAAAGGATGCACCTCTCATGAAATATAAACTTAACAGTCCAAAATGGTCAAACCAATTTAATATGCCAAAAAGAATCCTTCTAGTGCCACACAACAAAGTGAAAAAAGAGAAAGGGAAGGGGAGGGGGAGGGGGAGGAGAGGGGATGGGAGGAGAGGAGAGGAGAGTTGTTAGCACAGTGTTCATAAGTCCTGAAGCCCAGGGCGTGGTTATCTGGCCACATATTCCAAATGCAGCTCAAGATAAATATTTGCACAGGTTTTGAGTCTAAGTGCTCTTTTCAGTAAAAAACGGAAGAAAGAAAAAGTTGTGGGTTGTCAGTTAACCTTTGAAACACTTGGTTTCACATTTCGATAACTAAGAAATGAGGGAATATAACAGACATCGCTATGTAGCCTGGAAAGACAACCTTCTGCCTTTTAGAAATGTGTCACAAAGATGCAAACAGTTTTCCCAGGATACTAAGCCTGGATGCTGTCAGTTCAAGAATAGGGAGTTTTCTGTTTTGTTTTTTCTCCAAATGAGGATTTGCTTACATACAGGTGAATTGTTTCCCTAATGAAGAATCTTGTTCAAGTCTACTTCCAGCTATTGTCTTTGACCAGACCTAGTTTCAGTTGGGTTTCTTTTGCTCTCCCTGAGGAACTTCGGTGGACTTATTGTTCAGCAAGCAGCTGGATCTATAATTCCAACAGGAATTTAATCCAACATTACTAAGCATCACAATATAATGTTAATGTGCCTTGTGAATTACACAACCCTCAATTTAGCTCATATGTAAGAGTGCAGCAAGGGACAGCTGGTCCCTGAGGGACAGGGGCCAAGGGTGACCGTATCACAGGCTGTGCCCTCTCCAAAGGGGAGGCCCATAGGGTGGGCAACAGCAGCTACCAGCAACAGGATCACTGACAACCTCAGGCATGGCAAATGGAGAGCCAGGGCAGGAGGCCAGCCAGGGGCACCAGAAAGGGGCAAAAGGAGATGGGGTCCTGAGGATCCACCCAGGAGATGAATTATGTGCAGAGAAAACTCAAAGTTCTTCTGAGTGGCAGGGCCAGAGAGAGGGCTGCAGAATAACACCCCAGCTGGGGCAGGGACTGATGACCCCCATGTGGGTTGAAAGGGGGCTCCTGGACCTATGGGTGGGGTGGGGAGCAGGTGGAGCTGGGCAAGGACAATAAGGAAGTGCCCTCAGGGACCTGGTGATATATCTGTATGGATGTTCACAAGGTCCATAAGTGTATGGGGTACATGCTTTACAAACACAGGAGGCAGACACCTAGGTATACGGCGCAAGTAAATCCATGTGCTCACTAGGGAGCCATCTGCCTGAGGCCAGCTACTAGGAAATATCATGGGCCACTTCAACCACAGCTGAACTGATTAATCCAACAACTTGACATCTAACTTTTAGAGAGAGGTCTTTCTGGCTGCACAGCGGTATTTCCACTTCGGACACTGGATAGTCCTGACAGACATTTCTCCTAATTAAATTTTTTTTTCTATATTCTATTAATTTTAATCTTTATTTCAGCTCTATGAAACATGCTTTTATGCATGAGTTGACTCTGTATGTCTGTTTGAGGTGTATTATGGTGTGGCAAACTCACTCTTGTTAAACTTCTCTGCAGTAAGAAGGATGTTAATGAGTATCTGTAGCCCTGGCGATTGTGCTAATCATCTGTCCACAGAGTCATTGTTATTTTCCGGCAAACCATTGTTTTAGCATGCATAAAGCAGACAAGGGAAAGAATAAATAAGCTGTGGCCTGTGCTGCCTACAAGGAAGGGGAATGTGAGAAACTAAAGTACAAATTCATACTCCAGATCAAAGAAAGGAATTTCATCTGATCTCCCATATTTCTTATACAAACCCAAATTATTTATTGAGAAATAGTTTATTTGCATTATTTATGCAGAATCAGAAGCTCTGAGCATGCCTACTGAATCAGAGCATGTGGGTAAGCGAAATAATTCTACAAATAAGTCAAAAACTTAGTTGTAATCTACGCAAAAATCTGTTCAATTGTTTCCTGCACAAAGAGAAATTTGGGATTGTAGGGGTTAATAAGTTGGATTTTTTTAATTGCTAATGGCACGTAACAAGACAAATACACATCCAAGTCTGCTTTGCAAAGTTTTTGTGCTGTTCTAGTCCTTCAGCACTACCAGAGAAACAGTAGCTACTGTCACCAATCCAATTTATAATCAATCCAGTCATGTAGATTTGCTTGAATGAATAGGAAGGTTAGTTTTAATTTAAAGTGAGACTAAAAATAGCAGTGTAAGGTGGCTGCTAAACTGCCTCTACAACTCCAATTAAATAAATGCAGTTTAAAAACCCGCAACTTTTTAAAAAAGGCATTTGGAACCAGTTGGAGTGCACAGATGTTGAAGTCATACAATGCTGATCAGCTAGAACTTAGGCACTGAGGTTTAAAAGTGTAAAACTCTTTTGCTCTGAGTGATTATTGAACAGTGCATCTGGCTCCTGAAAGAAAAGTTAAGTTTTATATAGTACAAATGGCATAATAGATTGCTATTAATTAGCTGCATTATTACAGCAGAGGCTGTAGTTATAGACTACAGTTCCTCTGTGCAATCTTCCAGACACACTAAAAGTACAGAAAAAATGCTACCATCTCTTCCCAAATTAATGACTCTGCATATACTGTAGCCACAGCATCTTCCTTACCTGGTCTGTAAGTCGGAACTGATTCTATTTGACACATGGTTAAAAGGAAAACTGATACGACTTTTCTTTAGGTTTTCAAGGTCAATTACTGGAGCTCTTCACCTCTTAAATCAGTCTGTAATGCACCATCAGGCACAGGGAGAGACTGAAAGGTGAATTCTTTTTTATTCATAATTCTTAAACTTCCTTCATTAGTCTTTTTTTTCCTTATGTACAGATATTTTCTCATTTTTATTCCTGCAAACAGAGTTATTTTGTGGGTTGTTCTCTACTAAAATTAATTTTCTTAATTGCATAAATGGTAAAACAGTGTGTATGTGAGTTAACTCCTACAAAATGGGGCACTTTTAGAGTTATTAGTGTCAAAAAATAAACAGAACAGCAGGTGCTCTTTATTTTCTGTTCAGTCCTAGCCTATTAATTATTCTTGTACTTCGAAAAAATCACTTATGTGCTATTAGAATGATGTTATCTGCTGATGAAGCCAAAGTGAAATCCTAGTTTCTAACAGCCTCTAATATCTCTTTCTCCTAAAAATGCACTTAAAAATTTTATTTTCATCCACATATTTCAAAGGCTGTGAGCTGTGTACTTCTTGTGCCTTATAGGTATGCCCTACATCTAGTTCTGTTCGATAGAGTTCCAAGGACCTCCAATTAAGAAAACAAAACACCAAAAATCCCAGTCTTTTAATGAATTTTGCCACTTCAGCCAGTGAGCTAATTAGACACATTTGCAGAATACAGAATAGAATGCATAGCGGGGTTTAAACCACAAATTCATGATTCTTTTAATCACAGAGAGAAAAATCTGCTTTTTTATTTGGCAAATGGAAAAAGAAGAAAACAATCTTCTGAACATTAAAATGCAAGGAAGGAAATTATAGCACGATATAAAAGTACTTCTTTCTGGGAAGTTTTAACTGAAAAAGTGAAAATGCTAATTGAAAACACTAATTGAAAATTGTTTTCCATTTTTTCAGGAAGGAAGCGTCAGATTTTGTATTGGGCATAGATGTCCAGGAGTTGGTAGCAGAGGGGGGAGCTGCAGTGCTGGTCTCTGTGAGGAAAGGCCAGAGGCTGCCCCATGCTGGACACTCCAGGCAGTTCCAACAATGGCGCTGGTGATGCCTTTGGGAAACATATTCAAGAAAGGACAAAATATTTCAGGGCAGAATCTGTGAGAGAAAGGAGTGAGAAAAAAACAAAAGGATGACAAACCATCCCACAGACACCAAGGTCAGTAAAGAAGGAGGGAGGGAAGTGTTTCATGTGCCAGAACCGAGATATTCCTGCAGTCCGTGGAGCGGCTGAAGGGATGCAGGCTGTCCCCCTGCAGCCCATGGAGGAGGATGGTGAAGCAGATATCCCCACTGCAGCCTGTGGAGGACCCCATGCCGTGGCAGATGAATATTCCCTGAAGGAAGGTGCAGCTCAGTGGAGAGACCTCACTGGAGCAGGCTCCTGGACAGAGCTACAGTTGTTGGAAAGGAGCTCATTAAGGGAGCAAAGAGTGTGAGGAAGGAGACAGAGAGAAACTGTTATGAACTGACCATAACTCCCATTCCTCCTCCCCCTTGTGCTGCTCAGGATGGGGCCAGGTCAGAGAGTTATGGAGAAAGGAGTCAAGTAAAGTGTGGCAATAAATGGTGGAGGGAATTTTTCTTTGTATCTCACCATCCATATCTGTTTTACTTTTAAAGAATTTAAATTAATTTTCTCAAGTCAAGTCTGTTTTATCTGTGACACTAATTGGTACAGGATCTCTCTGTCTTTGCCTCAGACCATGAGATTTTTCATCCTCTTTTCTCCCCCTATCCTGCTGAAGAGGAGGAGTGAAAGAGTGGCTGCGTGGGTGTTTGGCCATTGGCCAAGGTCAACCCAGCACAGCAACAAAACAGTTTTTCAAAACTATGTTATTAAATTCTTGAAACAAAAATACCTCCTTTTACTTGAAAGCACAACTTTATGCAAAAAGGAGTTTTATTACTGTTATTATTATTAGCACAATATTATATGTGGATTTTTATGCCTAAAATCTCAACGTGTTCAAATTTTTAAGCATACAAGTGCTTTTTCTACCACAGTGATCCCTCTGGCATCTCTCACAGTTTTCAGCAAAGCTGACTTATCTGTGCACAGCAATATGGGGGTGAATGCTTTCCACTGTAGGGCAGGAGCACTTCCCTAAGTCTACCCGCATCACTGGTCCATAGAAATTTAGGTTAATTTGTGGTGCCTAAAAAAATTAAGATCCGCAAGATGCGAACACCCATGGAAAATGGGAATAAATGGGGCCTGAGCACTCATACAGCATAAGCACACGCTAATTCTGGAGGTGCTGCATCACACTTCAGATACTTACCTGCATCACATGGAATCCATGAGAAAATCTCAGCGTTATTTGATTTTACAGTGTTCTCAGAAAATTCCTCTACAATTTTATTAGTGCATTTATTTTTTTTTCTCAAATGTTTTCTACTTTAAGTGCTTTCAGAGAGGTCTTCCAATAATATCAGATATTCACCTTTGTCAGTACAGCCTCTCTTCTTTTACAAGAAATCGCTACAAAAGATTTTTACCCCAAATGTGAAACATAAGCAAAATTGTATTAATCAATGTTTCCACCAGTGTAGAGTGGAAGCTGTTTGTCATTATAATTCATGAGGGGGCAGATTGTTTCCCACTATTGAATCTCTGTCAATATTTTCCATGAGAGGTCAGTGAGTTTTTAACACTGTAAAACCAATGACAGCTGTGGCTGGGACTTAAGGACTGCATAGAATGAAGGACAAAATTAATTTCATGCAGTTCACTTTGATTTGGTTTTCACTTACCTGTGTAAAACCAAAAAAAAGGGGAACATTTTATTATCTGGTCATAGGGGGATTGTATAACATCCCATATAGGTGTCAGATGCTGCGTGTGAAAATACAGGTTTGGCCATCTGGAATCTATTTGTTAAATTGTCTTGTTAAGCTTGGGACAAGGCTGTAATTCCCTTGTCAGACCTGTGCAGCAAAAAGGCTGAACTCGGTCTCTCCCTGCCAGACTGGCCCTAATGCAGCAGCAGCACAAGCTGTGCAAAAAGCTGCTCCCTGGGCTGCTGCTCAGGGTGATGAGACTGTTGTTCCCTGCAGTTGCTTTGGGAAGTAGGCAATATCAGATTTACCTCTGCTGAAGCAGGAATAACTGGAAACTAAACTGTGATTTGGGTTACAAAATCTCTGCACTTGGTTACAAACTGAAAATTGGGCCCTAAACATTTAAAGAGTCAAATACTGACCTTGAAGTTAATATCCTGTCCAGATGAAAGACATCTACACTTCTGCAGGTGTTACACTGTTCAGTCTGTCTTGACTGCAGACTGAACAAGACAGAAATCTATTGATTTAGGGAATGAAGGCTATTTTCAAAGCCAAATGGTGTGAGAATTTATTTTCACATGAAAGCTTCCATTCTGAAAAAACCAGCAAAATCTGTAAAGTAGTTTTTGGAGTGCATCACTGTTGCCTTCAGTGAACACTGACTCGGTATTCAATGCTTTAAAATGTAGGGGTTTTATAGGCTAATTCAAAGGGTTCTGTGAAGGATGATTGAGAAAAAAAAATTTATAAATGCGATAAAATTTATGGACAGAACTTCTGAAACTGTCTCCAAATCCACTGCGGGAGAAGGAAAAAGGAAGGTGAGCCAGTAATCACCTTTTTCACCAGGGTTGAAAAACAGTTAATGGGTCTTAAAATTTTGTTTAATTACCAGAATGAACAGCAATATAGAAATTCTCTGTACTGTATTTTCATGTGATTCTTATTTATAGCTTAAGAGGTAAAAGATTTTATTTCTTAACTAACAGATAGACTTAACTTTACCGCTTTATTTAATGTTGTGTCTTAACTATGAAAAAATATATTTTGGTCCTCTCAGTTGTGAAGGTCCTGAAGAAGTTTACAAGCCACTTGTTGAAGAGAAATTCTGGTGTATATGGCCTATCACTTTCTAAGAAACTCATCTTCAAAGCCAATCAAACAGTGAGAAGCACAAGTCATTATAAACCCTTATGAACAGTTGTGATCCTATTACTGATCTCTTGCAGTCTTAATTTTTTCTCCTCTAGACATAGTTCACCAGAGTAACATTTTCTTAAAGTACAGCACTTCTAATATTTGACAGTTGCATTTTCTGAACCAGAAGGCATTAAAAATACAGAATTCAAAAGCGGCAAACTGGAAAATTGAAAACATTTCATTTGGCTTTATAGAAAGTTTCTGCTTAGGTATATTTAACTTTGCTTTGGTAAGGCTGAAATATTTTGTTTTGATTTTATTGAAAAAATGATTGCATATCTTAATATAGAAGTCAAAATTATCTATTTCTCTGACCTTATTGAAATGGATTATTTATACAGTTCTTTGATATAAGTGTCAATGAAATAGATATTCTTGTAGAATGAATTGGTTTTGCTGAAATGGTATTTTCTGATGGAAAATATTACAGCAGAAAATGGTCATCTGTTTCTTTCTTCTGACACATGCCATCTGTAAAGCTGTGTCATGTGAATTCAGTGCACTGGTATCTCAGTAACACTTCTGTGCATCCTTAGTGACTGCACATCTGAACTGACTAAACTCTACAATGCAATATAGATGTGATAAAAGCCCTGTCTGCACAAAACCCCCACATATTCCCTATTATATCATGGCTTTTTTCAAAATCTTGCACTGGCTGCTGTACTAAACATCTTAATTTCATAGGCTGTGCTTACTATATTATGATTCTTAATGTTAGTGAACCCTTAGTTTAGTCAAGTGTAAAAGTGTACCCCAGTACTCTTCAGGTAATGGCCACAGAGGCTTTTTACTTTAGATATTATTAGGCTTTAGGCATTTTTTTCTTCACCTTACCTGGAATTAGATAATTGTGGCTTTTATATTGTTACTTTGAATAATGGTGTGCCTTTCGTTAACTCCTTAAAAATGAAATTTTAAATTAGATTACTGCTATTAAAGTGTTATTTACAGACTAATTAAGAAAGGTTATGTTAAGACAACTAGTGATTTTTGTAATACAAAGTCAATGACATTTAAAAATAGCAGCAAAATGTTATTTCTACACAATATTTAGACTAAATGCTATATAACATAAATGTTCTCAAAGTTGTGGTGTGAAACCATAGAATCATAGAATATCTTGAGTTGGAAGGGACCCACAAGTCTCACTGAGTCCAACACTCAATGTTTTCTCTCTGCCATGCTTTTTATGAAACAAAACCAGATTTTGGACTTCAGCTTTAATTTATACTTTGATTTGAGATCCAATACCTGTTAAACTCTCTGTATCCCATTTAATCTTTTCAGCATATATATAAAATGAATATTATATTTACATATAATAGCATATTAGTATATATTTAAATGAAAATTATTATTCTCTGACTAAATAATGCCTATTAGCCAAAGAGAAATAATTACTGTGTTTAAAAATCTCTATAACCTTAGTTAGAAATGTGGTAATAGCATTTTCCAAATAGTTTATTCAAAGAATTAATTAATTTTTATTTAAGAAAGCAATTATCATGTTATAGCATGTATTAATGCCAAGGCCATCTACAGCACTGTAGGTAGTCAAACCCAATTTCACCTATCTAGTAATCAGCTATGATGATAGCATTGACTGATCAGTGGCACTCATCCAGCATTTTGCTCTATACAAACATTCTTCTGTATGAGGAATCACTCAGTGGGAAGATCTCAGCGTGTTTTCAATCCATTCAGGGCCTTCTAGACCCTTGGCTCAATGTCAGCACCAGCAAAGCAAAGGAGAACTGGGAGATGAAAACTTTTGAAGCCTCAGATCACTCAAAAAAACCTAAAACCTTTTGAATCCTGGTGATGGGATTCACCGTGGTAAATTATCACCTTAGAATATCACCTTAGGGATAAAAGTCAGAAACCTGTGTATCCCTAATTCATATCTGTGCTCTAACAGCTTCTGCATTGCTTGCTGTATATCCAGGAACTGATAACTTGAAAATGCCAGAAATAGCCAGGACTGGCTTCATCCTACCCTTGTGTTAAGCGTCATGTATTGGGTTTGCATGGCAAGGTTCTGGTAGCAGTGGAGGGGCTACAGGGGACCTGCTCTCCAATAGCAGCAGGAGTCAACTGCTCTGCAAGGGAAAGGGAATGGGAAGCCAAGGGTGAGAGCAAGGCAAATGGGACAGTCTGCTCCCACAGTACCCATGCAAGAAAATTAGAGCAATGTTAATGACAGCCAGCCACCCTAGGCTGCTAATGTATTGGGTTTGTGTGACCAGGTTTTGATTGTAGCAGGTTTACAGGGATGGCTTCTGTGAGAAGCTGCCAGAAGCTTCCTCCATGTCCAACAGAGCCAACCCTTGAAAACCCCAAGATGATGTGCCTCGGGTCTAGGCTGGGCCAATCAAAAATGGTGGTAATGCCTCTATGCTAACATATTTAAAAAGAAGAAAAAAAAAGTTATTGTGCAGATGTAATTGCAGCCAGATCAGAGGGGAGAGGGAACACATGAGAGGAACAACTCTTCAGACACGAAGGTCAGTGGAGAAGGAGGAGGACGAGGTGCTCCAGGTGCCAGAGCTGAGATTCCTCTGCAGTTTGTGGTAAAGCCCATGGTGAGGCAGCTGAGCCCCCGCAGCCCGTGGAGGTCAGCAGGGATGCAGAGATCCACCTGCAGCCCGTGGAGGAGATCCATGCCAGAGCAAGTGGGTGACTCAGAGGAGACTGTGAACCTGTGGGAGGTTCATGCTGGAGCAGAGTCCTGGCAGAGACCCACAGATCCATGGGGAGAGGAGCCCACGCTGGAGCAGGTTTCTTGGTAGAACATTTGATGCAGTGGGGGACCCACTTTGGAGCAGGCTGTGTCTGAAGAAATGCACCTCATGGAAGAGTAACCCACACTGCAGCATTTTGGGGAGGACTGTTGCCCATGGGATGGACTTGTGCTAGAGAAATTCAACTGTCTTCCATGGGAGAGACCCCATGTTGGAACAGGGGAAGGACTCCTCTTCCTGAGCACCAGCAGAAACAACTTGTCATGAACCTCTGTTCCTTGTATCCCTGCACTGCTGGGGAGAGGAGGTAGACCTGAGAAAGAGGGAGGGGTGGGGGGAAGGTGTTTTTAAGGCCTTATTTTACTTCTCATTATCCAGCTTTGATTTTGTTGGTAATAACTTCAATATCTCTAATTTAAGTCTAATTTGCCCGTGATGGTATTTGGTGAGTGATCTCTCCCTGCCCTTGTCTCAGCTCATGAACCCCCCATTATATTTTCTCTCCCCTGTCCACCTGAGGAGGGGAGTGATAGAGAAGCTTTGGTGGGTGTCTGGCATCCAGCCAGGGTCAGCCCACTACAGCTGAACAAATCTGTAGTGACATGACAGGTCCAAGGCTAAAGTATATCAAGTTGGTAAGTCAGAGCAGGTTTGTCAAGGTCTCCATCCCAGCAGTTTGATCCCAGGTTACCCAGACGGGTACTGAAAAAATGCCACCAGTCTTGGCTTTTTCTCCCTTAGGCAGCCCTCCAGCTCTCTCTCAACAGCATTTTATACTCAAGTAACCCATAAAACCTCATGTCCCACATTTCCCGAAAAAAATACTAATTTTGTCAAATAGAGCACAAAGGACCCAGGGGAGATTCAAGACAGAGTGCTTTTCAGGACACTTTGCCTTGCACAAGATCAGCTCTAACAAGCACGGATGGGAATCAGTTCTTGCCACTTGATTTCAGGGTCATGGATTGGTCATCTTCTATTTAGCAGAATTGACTAGGTTTAGTTCTTTAGTTTCACGAAACAAGGAGAAGCTTGGAGATATTCTGCCTGTGCTCCTTCAGAAGGTTGTCAAAATTGGTATTGTTTTGCTGAAATGTTTTAAAGAAAAAAAAAAATCTAAATAATCAGAAAATTCAGACCAGTTGAAATTTTTATGCAGAACTTCATTGAAATCTGAAATTAGTCATTCATCTATCATTACATCACCACAGTATAACTTCTCAAAGCATTCATTTCTAAAATTAATCTGCCACTGCAAATTCACCAGGCTGCTTTTACTTCCATCTCCTGACAAGAGCACAACTAAACTATTCTCCATGTTGTAAGTCCAAATACTTTATCAATAATGGTTTGACAGTGTAATTCTATTCTTTTTGACACCTTACATCAGACAAAACTGTGGATCATAAAGTAAAAACAAGTGAATTATTTGATATGTATTACAAGGGCACTAGCCATTTCAATTACATTATTTCTACATATCTGGAATGGGACAATTTTTTTAGTGATATATACACTTAAAACACAAAGAGAAAATTTAGTTCTCCTGGCCAGAGAAATCTATTGCATTCCAGAATAGATTGTCTTGAAGTTGATGGAATAAGGTGTTCCTTTTTCTTTTTTCCTAATTCTTCAAGCAGCTGGTGACATTATGGGCATGTAAAATTGCAGTTCCTTCTTATTTCTGACTGCAGGAACACAAAGTGTCTTTGATTCTCGATTTGCAGTCTGTTAGAATATGATTGAAAGTAATTTGAGTTGCAATCATTAAGTGTTTTGTGTTGCTCAAACACACTAAAAAAAAAGAAATTTGAAGATATATTCTTTTTAAAATGTCTGATAACTTTTAATAAAAAAAATTGTCATCTGCGAAAGGCATTGTCTTCAGGTACACATATTTATTTATTTTCAGAAGCATATGACAGTTACATAAATCGGGCTGAAATTCCTTTCCTAGGCTTCTGTCTCCAGCACTGGCAAATACGAAATGCTGGAAGAATAGTGGGTGATAGTAGTGAGTGATAAAAGATACAGGCAATCAGATTATAATATTTTACTGAAATAATTTCTCAGACTTCTGCAATTTATAACAGGGGTGAGAGTGAGTGCTTGAAGTGAGAGGTGTTTTTGTGCTTAATAGTCCTGATATACTTTCTGCTGTGATGTTGTCTAGTCATAAAGATTTTGCTTCTTCAACATCCTGTAGTAAAAATATAACTTAATATTAATTGTATGAAGAAATAATACCTTTTCAGTTTTTTTAAAACTGACATAAAATGGCTTAATTTGATATTTATGGATTTTTGATTAGAAAAGAGAACAATTGATCTCTGTTGATCCATGTTTTCTCCAATGCCAATCAACATGTTATACTTTAAGTGCTTATTATTTGTTTACTTCTATTGTCATTGAGACTTCTAGCAAAGGATTTGATGGAAATATAGCTAGGTCAAAATCAGGAATTTCTGAAATCTCAGTTTTATTGCTTGTTCTTTTATCTTCACACTTTCAAAGGATGCATAGCTTCAAAATTCTTTTTCATTCTGTCATCTTGCACAATATCTTTACCTCTATTTTTTCTTCTTTAATGTTGCAAATTATGTTATGCTGTGTGCTATAAACATATAGTGAAGTTTGGCAGACACAGCCAGGGACCTCTTCCATTTCCTGGGAGAAGGTTGTACTGAAAACATAATAACCATGACAGTCAAAGCTCTGCAGTCTTTCCTTCTTGTGAAGAGCTCCATATGTTTCTTAGGTAACTTGTGAGATATATAAGAGAAACACAACGTTTATTTTTGTATCTGCAGTGGCCAATGATATTCTAGATGAAAGACATTGTTCATTTCTGTTTAGTAGCAAGCAAAGGCAATGGTGGAATAAACTTTAAATTCTTGCTTCTTTTTCACAATATTTATTTTACAGATGGTAGGATGGTCTCTTATTCAGCATATCAGACTTTGTCAGAAAAATAAGGCATGTATTCAAAACAAAAACAGGAACAAAAAGATTAATGAAATCCCCTATATAATGACCATTAAAACAATTAATTTTCCCCTTAGATCATTCAATTTACTGTACAGTAAATTGGTTTGCCTCCTGTTAAAAGTTTTTCCAATCACAGAAAATTCAGTCTAACATTTCATTGTTAGTTTAATCATTCATCAGTTAAATATTATGAACTACCTCCCTCTTTAGTGAATATCAAATACCACTTAGTCATTGTCAGATACTGCTTAAGATTAGCATGGTTTTTTTCTTTTGCAATTCTTCTAGAATGACACTTTTCATGCTATCACTAGCAACTTTAGTCTTCTGTAATTAGTTGTCTTTTTAACTAAGCTTGATTCAGCAGTGACTGTGCTGCTGATTTTTTAATCTAGCTGAAAAAAAAAAGGACTTTTCCTTCTTGAGAGTAAATAATATATAAAATAAAGAATTTAAGTTTTTCTTTTAACATATATCAACAATGTATGCGAGAGACATAAAAATCATGGCATAGAAAGAAAAAAAATAGCAATATGAACTGGTCCAACAATATGGTTAAGGATGCTGTTGGGATGGACTATTCCTAGGTGCCTGCTGTAACATTTGGCTTTGTATTCCCCTTGCTTGTTAATGAATGAGTTAAGCATACGTGCAGCTCTGGTAAGCGTATGTACCACCATATTAACTAGCTGTGCGGGCAGAGCAGATAAGACTAATGCATTTAACTGTTTAGATGGGAAAAGGGAAAAAGGTTTCCTACTGGATAGGTTTTAGTACATTAAAAGGGACTCTTTGGAGTGCAGATAGCAGACAGCTGTCAGAGTGAACCATTTACAAATGCTGACTTGTGCTTCAGCAGTGATGAGCAGCTCCTGCTCTCACTATTGCATCGTAATTAGCACTCTCTGAAATAGTTCACCAGAGATTTGAAGACTGCCAAGCTCTATATGTCTTGCCCTGGCCTAGTTTAGTTTAGATTTTTGAGCCAGTGATGGGGAAAGGTTAATGCAGAAAATTCTGCTCATTAGAAATGTTAGAAATATTAAGGGACTTTTCAAGTACCCACAGTGTCTATGAAGTAATTCTTTCAGGAGACAGTTTTAAAGAATGAACAATTAATTATGTTAAAAGCAAAAGAAGACTGAACTGAAAAAATTGTTCTCCTATAAATCATTTCATTGGCTCTTGATTTTTTGGTTGTTTTAAGGTGGGAGGCTTGGTTTACATGTGAAGTCCTGGTCTTTCAAAGTGATGAATATGATGAATACGGTATATCTTTTCTCAAATATGGAGTTTTAATGGATTATGTAAAAAAATTTGCATGATCCAAGTGATCTGTATACTTACGTTAAAAATAAGTGTGATTGCAGCAAGAAATGTTAACTAAAATCAAACAATAATCTTATGGGATCTGCTAGGGACAGAATTTAAAACTAAGGAAGACTACACTCATTCTTTTCTTGGGCATGTGGTTCTTCAGAGGGATGGAAGTTTTTCTGGAGGTTACAGTATTCTTCAAAAAAATACTGAAAAAAATTCTTCATCTATTCAGTTGGGAAGGTTGCTAGCAAATGTAAGAAAATTATCTGTTTTCTTCTTTGAATCATATATAAAATAGCCCTGAAATGCTCTGCTAATTGCAGCTGATTCATCCTGCATACTGGACATAACCAAAATAGCCACATCTCACTGCCAGCAGCCTCCAGGGGCTGGTGGCTCCCTGGGGTTCATGCAGTGGGTCAGGGTAGAGCACGGGGCCGCCAGGGCAGCCCCAGGCATCAGGCGTCTCTTTGGGAAAGGGACGGCGGAGGCTGGGCTGGGCGGAGGCGTCCTGTGAGTGTGCCTGGCTCAGCAGGGCCATGCCTGGGCAGGGCAGGGTTGTGGGGAGCCCCTGGGTGGTCAGGGACAGTTGGGGCTGGTGCTGCCCTCAAGGACATGACATGAACCTTGCAACATAAGTACAGGTTGAGCCTTACTGAAAGAAGCAAAAATTTAGCATCATAATTCAGAATCTGTTACAGAGTGAAGCTGAGGTTTGACAGGAGTCCATTCAGTGTCAGGGCTATGGGCCATAGAAGTATGCAAGAACCTTGAAGTCCAACTGTTTGCAGTGACAGCTTCTATTTGCTATAATAGCATGTGTTAGGTGTGTTTACAATCACTAATAAATATTCAAAATTTTATATGACAGCTAATATTATCATGCATTTTTGCTGAGGAAAAAATGGAAGCTAACTTTTTGTTAGGTGTTTATCGCTGTTATCCTCAAAATGAAGAGTTGTGGACTCCAAGATGTATAATCTTTCCCTCCCCCTGCACTGCCATTTGAAACAGTGATAAATGTTAATTGTGAAGACTTTCTTATCAGTTCTCAGGGAAGCATATTCATGCTTGTCCTACTTAGGAAGCAGATTGAACCTGTAATAAGGTAAAGTGGGGGGGGGATTTTCCCATCAGCCCTGCCAGGCAGACAGCCCCAGCTCAGGCACTGCCCTGGGGAGAGGCTGATGTTTGGTTGGAATGGTCCAGATGATCAGTCTCTGGGTAGTCTGGGTGGATGAACCAAGTTGGTTGGCATTTTGCATGAGGAGCTCTGTTGTCATGCTCCTTTGTGTGAAGCATATTTTTCACAGTGTGAAAGCCAGGTACTGTGTGTTTATATATTATATTGAAAGTTAGTTTGTATAAATGTTTGTAGCTGTTTGTAGCTATTTGTAGAAAAAGGCATTGGGGTTTAAGGCTGAGTTCCACCGTTTGATTGGAAAGAGGGTTCAGGCTATTTAAGACAAATAAACTTGTCTTCAGACTCATGTTGCAAATTGGTATTAGTCTAGACTTGCACAGTTTACAAAGATGGAAGAAAACCCAGAACTATTTACATATAAATACTTTGAAAAAAACACTTCATAGATCCCCATGCTATAAACCAAACATTAGGAGGGACTGATGAAGTGAAAGGATGTAGGGGCATTTCATAATATTAAACGGGCAACCCTAAGACTCCCTGTTAGTATCCGAGTGTAATCCATATTGCAAAAAGGATGACAGTTTCACATACAACAAAAACACATGTACAGAATAACGCCAGCCTTTGCCAGTCAATGCTTAAAGACACAATGCTCCAACAAACACAATTTGAGAAGGGCAGATCCCTTCATTTAGATTTATGCATGTTTCTTCTCTTCCCCTCCATTTGTATCCAACAGGAGAACAAACAAGCAAACCTTCAAAGTTTAAGTTGTCTTTGAAACTCAGCCTTCTCTTCATGATCTTAGATAAAAAGGGTGGGGTCAGAAGTGATATATCTGCTTTCTATCTGTCTTTTGCAAGGTTCATGGCACTGACTTATCAACCATTAGCAGCCAAGATAACAGGTTTACTCAATGGCTGCTACTCAGACAGTGATTGACAAAAGTGATCCATCTCCACACTGCACCTCTTTACCAGAGGGCTTTTGATACTTATCTGAAAAAACGAATAATTTCCGCTCAGTTGCCAATTGATTCTTTGAAAAAACATAATGCTTTAGTATAAGAGAACAGTAGGAAGCATTTCTCTTTCTCTCTTTTGACCTTTTTATTTGCAGCAGCACTAAATGATGGGAAGAGATCAGAATCTACTTCTTTGAAGCTATTTTCCCCCCTTTCTTTTATTCTGCTTGAATATAGTATATACAAGATGGTATTACCTGAAAAGTCTTCTGAAACAAAGATGTTGAGGGCTAAAAAGCAAAACTAAAAAAAAAAGGGGAAAAAATTAATTCACTTACATTTTCATCACACCTCCTTCTGGGTTAATTTGTGGTTTAATAGAGCCCTGATGGCTGTTGCAGGGAGTCCTGACTACAGCTTCCTGGAGCCATTCTTCATGCACATCCGCATTGACCCAGGTGTAGGTAAGTGTGATTCCCAGTGGGAGAGTTCTAACGGAGTCTCTAACCAAGTCAGATGGCAGTGATTATGTCTGCCTTCTCCCAACATCATTGCAGCCTTACATCTTCCTAGTTAGTGAAATCTTGTGCAGAGAAAACGGCTGCTGTACAATGACTATCTGCCTGAATTTGAGCTTTTTGACCAAAGGACCTCTCCTATTTACATTTGTGGAAAGTAGGATACAGTGCTATTTAGGTGACAGAGCTGTAGAAGACATTTAATGAGACAGTTAAGGGGTATAAGTGTTCTTAATTCTGAAATCTTATCTCACTAAGAAACAGAAGAGTGAAAGAGTCATATATTAATATCTGCTTTATTGATTTTAATTTTTCCTTCCTTGCCCTTTGTCACTACTTGCAGTTTCAGTAATAAAATGGAGAAAAAGCAAAAATAAGAAGGACTGAGCATCTGTATTGAAAATAAAATTTTTAGATGACATAATATAAACTTCTGCACAACTTTAGAAAACAGTTGCATAATTTTGTTGTTGTTGGCTTCCCTAAATTATTTAAATATGGAAGAACTGATCAAAGTAATACCTAAGAAGATAAAAGGTAGTTAGAATATAATTACTGATATCCCTCTTCTCATGGTACTGCTGTACAGCATTCAAAACATTTTAGCCATAAAGCAAATGAGTTTCTTTGCACCAAGTTTTCTCAGTATATACTGGCCTCCTATATTATGTGAAGGAGAAACATTAGCAGTCAGGATAACACTTTTCTACTCTGAAAATATCAATAAATATTGCACTGAATATGCACAATATTGCAGCAAATGAGTATATGGTGTGTCTTCTGTCTAGCTACAACTTTCCTGTTCTGGGTTTGCTTTATATTTTTCTCTGGATTACAAACTGTCCATTTAAAATCACTACTAAAAGTACAGCTGAAATAGCACTGAGTTGTTTATTTATTTATTTATGTATTTATTTATTTATTCAGGTGCTGTCTGTATCTGCATGATATTTCATGAGAAATGGTAGAGGGAAAGCAGATCATTTCAAGAAATGGAGAGCTGGTACTATGATGGAAAGGCTGACTGCTATAGTGATATCATGCAAATTGTGTGATTTGGACTTGACCTAGATAATATCCTGTGTTGTGGATAATTAGAAAGTTGCAACTGGAATGTTAACGAGCCAGTGTTCTTCACTATCACTTAGTCACAAATTAATCCTGCTTCTTCAAGATACTATGGGAGGATTGTTTTGGTGTTTTTTAAAAATTCTGAGTTGCTAGCAAATATTTATCTTAAATTTTGACTGGTGAAAACTGCAATTGTTTCAAGTCCCGCCAAAATATAATCACTGAAATGTACTGGTTTTACTTTTCTTGATTAAAGTGTTTTGATGTTTGTGGTTATAACTCCATTCATGAATGGAAAGGCCATTACAAAATCAATCAAATAATTCTAGATTTTTTGGGCTTTTTTCATATAGCAGCCTTTGCTGGTGATCACAATAAAAACAGATATTATTACAGGAAATAGTTACAATTTTTCAATTTTTTTAATCTGAAATATCTCTGCTCATGATGAATCCTCACATAATAGATCTGGTAGCTTCATGAATACATTAAGCAAGCTGTAATGACTGCTTCAGGAATAAGTGCTGTTGCAGCAGGCAGAACATGTCACAGGAATGAGATCTTGAGAAACTGGTATCTGTCTACAATTATAAGGAATTGACAAATAACCCAGGAAACCTTAATGTGAAGTCAGATCTTTTTTAATTCTATACACTTAGGAAATGTTACAGGTAATTGTAAAGTATAGACATGCAAGGATATTCTTACTAATGCTAATTAAGTTATCTGATGAAAACCCTTTTACCCATTAATTATTAGGTTCTATAAAACAGCTTGATAAAATACACAGAATATAACCCACCTTCCATTAAATGACTTGGAATGGGGTGGGTTTTTTGCTTTTCAATAGGAATCAGATCAAATGTCTATGCTGTAAGTGCTAATTCTACTTAAAAAAATCAATCATCTATCTATCTATCTATCTATCTATCTATCTATCTATCTGTCTGTCTATCTATCTATCTATCTATGAGAAAAAGAAATATTTTACACCTTTTTAAGATGTTCTTACAAGTACTATGGATATAGAGATTTGCAAAGCTTTGTGGTTTTTTTGTTTTGTATGGTCATCTCTTTCAAATTTGTTTGTAGCACAGCCTTTTGACCTCAGTATTGGATCTTTGTACACAGTGAAACCTGATATGCTTCTGTGCTAAAATAAGTTGTTTGTTTGCTCAGAAAGATTTGAGAGATACTATTCATGCTCTCAACTTTCCTTCATCTCTCTCCTTCCCATTTCACAATTCTGCTAGATAATTTTGATTTGTTGTGTTGCTGACATAATCTTTGGAGGGAAAAGTGAACAGTTATTGCTTATACCTTTAATGAGAAACTTCTTGTATAACATGAAGACTAATTTGGATGAACACTGCAGGTATACACAGAGAAAAAGTAATATCTGTTGCAAAGAACTACCATAAAAAGTCTTTGGGGAAGATACAATCTGCCTTGTACAGAAATAAAGCCAATTCTATTTCCCACTCTCCCTTAAATGTAAGCTGCTTAGTGGGGTATCTCAAAAAAAAGAAGATAAAATCTAGAGATTAAGAAGTCATATGACACATAAATCAAAAGAACAGAAGGGGTTGAGAATGAGTTTGTAAAGAAATAATTTTTAGCATTCACTATAACTGGTCTGCTACAGTACTTATCCGTTATCTGCTTTTTTTAGTTATCACCATCTTTCTGGAACATGATGGATAATTGTACTTAAGAATTTGAAAGTAAAATGTGGTATTTGCATAAAGAATTCATTTTTAACTCAATTTCACCTTTACATTTTTTAGCCTCATCTTGTTAGAAAAAGGCACCTGAAAAGCAAAGTTAGTTTTCGTAAGGGCATACCTTATGTTGCTACAAATCACAGGACCTTCTGACTTTTGAAAGATAGGTTCCAGCCTTTACAAGGTTTCTGTCCTCCGTGTCACTGTGACAGCAACCTCAGTGATACTATAATGTAGCTGACTAGAGAAGCTGGCACGATATCTTTGAGGATTCAAAATGAAGGTAAAAAATGTTACCTCAAGAACATTTTCAGTATTTCTAAAGAGAATGAGGGAGGAAAACATAAAAAAACTTCAGCTTTTAAATAATGCAAACTGCTGAAATATGTGCATCACACGTTTAATCAACAATAGAGGCCCTTTTGGTGAGAGCAATTTATCATCACACAGACAGAGATTACGACAGGTTACATAGGAGAGTCTGTTTCTCTGCATGAGTCTGAAGAGGTAACTGCTCACGTGAAACATTAAGGTTGCTGTACCTGAGAGACTTAATAAGGGATTTAGTAGAGTATATCCACTCCTGGATTACACTTCATTTTAAAACTTTTACATAAACCAGCACTTACAAATGTGTGCCTGACAAATGCTCTTGTCTCTACTCTCCAGCAAAGGTAGACAGCTTTCTGGGCTAATCCAGGTTTCTCCCAAGCACTGTTCTGCTTTCTGTTGTGCGCTTTTCAATTTAGCCTTTGAAAAATAATCCCTCCATGAAAATATCACAGCAACTGTGTATCAAATAAAAATAAAATTTAAATTTCCATGTAAATAGTTGCCTTGCCATATCTCTCAGTTGATTTCATTTTGTGTCAATTGAATAATTTCTTTAAAATGCATCACTGACATTCTTTTCCTATGCTGCTTTATGAATAGATTTTTGTTATGCTTATTCTTGTATTTGAAGGTTATCTGTTTTTTTCCTTACACTTATTTGGTTTTATCCACCTGTGGTCCCTCCTCTTACTTGAGGACTGTAGGGAGATCTTCAGCAGAATTGAGATGGAATAGCTCTGCTGATCTCAGAAAATGCAGGGCAGTTGACACAGAAAAAAACAAAACTTCACCTCATCTCAAAACTGGACAGACACAAGTTAGTACATATGTAGTACATATATAGTACAGATCATGTCTCAAATGTAAAAACAAAAAGTTCAAAAGCACTGAGATAAACGTCTCTAAGCATTAACTCAGCAGTGAGAAGTATAACTAAATATACGTTTAGCCTAAATTTCCATGTTTCAAAGAATTTTCTTGACATTCACTGATTTCTTGTTTGCATACTCCCCATACTATCTGTTTCATTCCGGTTTATGCCTTCTGCTTTGCTGCTTGTTCAAAAGCTTTCGGCTCTTTTGCTGACCACTGCTGCAGTTACTGAGGTCTTTTTCTTCACAAGACTTAAAAGATGAGTGGTGGGATTCATCTTGCCTCGTTTGGCTGCCCCAGACTGAGATGGGTAAGTCTTGGTTAGTTCTTCAGACTCTTTTTCTGAACAATTCAAAAAATAACTACTTTCACAGCATTACATTACATTACTACACATTATATTAATTTTATTTTAAGAAAGGGCATGTAATTCTATTATCTGCTGTTATCTAATTCCCACCACAAATTATCAAGGAAATCAAGACCTCTTATACCCTTAGATCCAGCTTTTAGATGCTTGAGTGCCATGGTTTTCACCTGTAATTTTCATTCTTTTTTCAGTATTTAGTTTTTATTTATCATTTTAGAATTAGTCTTGCAGATAACTTGGAGAGGAGGGGTGAGGTATCAAGGTTGCAAACATTGTTCTGCCTGTGGGTAGAAGTTCCTAGAAAGGTGCACATAAAATTAATCAGACTGCAATCTGCCCTCCATTTCTTGGCACCTTTCTTTTTTTTTTTTTTGGCCCTAATATCATATCCTTTTCTCTTGATTCCAGAATTTGCATTGTCCCAGAAAAGCACAGCTGTCAGTTTTTAAATCAAAATTCAGTCTTCAACATAGCTTTGTCTCAATCCACAAATATGCATAACACTAAGAAAAATGTGCTTTTCAATGAGAACAATGAGCAACAATGCTCAAGATGGAGTGACTATGTATATATGCATATATATCTACATCTCCAGCAGTTTGAGGTTTGTGGGGGTTTTTCAGCTGACTACTCTAACTTTCAAAAGGACTTGTCATGTAGATCCTCAGTCATCTGGAATACTTTTGCAAACGCTTCATTCTTTTTCCCTGAAGCTTGCTCCCAAACTTTCATTCATCAGTGCTTCAGGCACAAGCCTGTGTGGGGGCTCTGGTCCACTCAGCCTACACAGCCAGAAAGCTTTACACCATCAGGAACAGAACATTTTGGAAATTGCCTGTTCTCCTTTTCCCAGCAGAGTCAGCCTTCTACACATTTAGCTGCCACATTCAGAAGTCAAATGCCTTTATTATGATTGCTGATTGCCAACAATGTGCTCTGCACTATGCAATATATAACACTGCAAGTAGGGTCTTCTCTAGGGACAAAGAACATTGTTTCCTAGCTAATGGCAGGCAGTGAGACTGTAGTGATTTTTGAAGGCAAAATACTTTCTTGGGCTTTACTACTACAACAAGAAAAAGATCAGTCTCTTAAACCAGACTGCAATCCTCACAGCTCCCTATTAGAGCAGAGTTTTAATTTGTTTTGGATGTTCTGATCTTGTGGACACAATTCTAGACAGTTTCTCAAAGTAAGTCAATACTGACGTTACACTTTGCCACTGTTTGCTCGTTTACAGAGGAAGCCATTGTCTTTCTGTATATTTGGAGACGGGAAGTGCAGTTGCAGTGCAGTGACATGTCCTTGATCATCTCATGCATCAGAGTCAGAAACAGCACCTCCACCTTTAAACAGTACACTGTCTGTATCCAGCAGCTGCGTCCTTTCAAATGATGGTGCTTTGGAAGCAAGGCAAATGCAGGCAAGGTTTAGTGTGGTGGAGTGCCATACTAAAAGTGGATTGTACACATATTTATGCAACCGCGTCATGTCAGTGAACTCAAGAAGTCTACTGAACCCTGCCTAAAAGGCAGCAGTTGTACTGTCAGTCATATCTTCTGCAGATGACATTGGAAGCATTTGCAAGAATCTGAGATCCACAGTGCTACTTTTCCTTTTGGCTCTTCAGTTACTACAGATTGACAGACAAAGCACCTGTAAAATATCTTCTCCTGTCGTTCTTTATAGGTAAAGTACTGAACTTTCACACACTTGCATCCCATTAATTCTCAGTGTCATGAAGTAGATCTTCTTCATTTAACTGTAAGATACATGACAGCATTCTGGAATGAAAGCTGAGCTTAGTAAATAGCTACTGTAATGTCAGCTCATAATAAACACACCTCTCCTGGCAGACAAAAATAAGAAAGTATAAAAGTGTTATTTTCCAACACTGTGAATGAGAAAGAAACTTAGGAACAGCTATTATTCCATTTAGTGATGGATGGTAGTATTTTTCAACAGTGTTAAATTATTTTACAAGGGGCTATGACTTCACAGCAGTGAATTGCTGCTTACAAGAGCAACTCAAGTCAGTCTGCAGGGGAGAAATACTCAGCAATTGTCAATATTAAAACAGTGAGCATGGACCACACTCTTCCCTGGAACAGCTAGTAATGATGTCAGAAAATAGTCAACCATGCATTTATCCTTCTCTGTTGCAATATAATCATATTACTTTGAGTTTTCAAGATTCCTATTGCTCTTTTTGGAATCCAGTTTTGGAGATGAGCCACTGTCACTGACAGTCTTACTAGGCTTAGTCAGAGCTTGTGCTTTGTTTGTAGAGACATCCATTTATTAGAGGTGGAGGATTAAGCATTAGTCTTAGAAAAAAACCCCAAAAACATAACCATCCAAACCAAACAAAAACGCAGAGGAGGGAGATCAGGCTGCAAAAGATTTATTTCACCACTGACAAATTTAGAGTGAGATTCTCAGAGCTACTAATACTGAATGGTGCTAAATGATCTGATTTGGCTTGCAGCTCACAAAGTATACAGACTTACCTTGCTAGAGTATCCCATTATAATATTTTTCTTTGTCTTTCTTTCTCTCTGAATGGACACCTCTCTAGAGAATGACACCTTCATGGGGGAAACTCTTTAGTAACAATTCCAAGTGAGCTGTCAACAATATTGATTTATATTAGACGAGTATGTGTGTTTTCTCTCTGCATTTCTGCCTATAAATTTATTCTTCACATTTGCAAAATTTCAGCTATGGAAAAGAGTCATTAGTACTACTGCAATATTTCCATACCACACCTCTGCAAGCTATGATTGGTCTCAATAACGCAGTTTTCATGACATTGTGCAGACCATTTTTTAAAACAAACAGCATCCTAATCCATAAAGAACATTTCCTATATAACACATTGATACTTTACCTATGTTTAAAGCAGGTAAATCTTGTGAATGTAAGAAAATAAGTTCTGAGGGAATTGGCATTCCTAGGATGAAAGTTGCCATGTAACAGGGCTTGTGGTGAGGGAGAGAATAGGAACATCTTTTTCTGGTGAGGCCCTGTGAATATTCTTTTGGCCTTTGCTAGGTTAATTTCCTGATAGCTTCCCAAAAAATACTGTTGAACTGTGAGCATAAGTGAGCTTTTCTGTGTTATTTTTGCTATCTCTGGTATTTAAGAATGTCTGTGCATTTGTTTGAAATGCTTATGTGAAGTTTGAGGAATGATTTTTTAGAAGTATTTTTTAGATTAAGTAGCCAAAGAGGGTAGTCTGGTTTTGCACACTCTACCCAAATTTCTGCCTAGTTTCTAAGACAAAAAGATATAATTTCTAATTTACTCAATTAAGCAAAGCCTGCTCCAAGTTGTAGAAATATAAGTTCTTTTTCTCTTATTTACTGCAGCTAAACTTTTATTCAATATCATTTTGAACACCACTGTTGTTTCAGGAGCTTACTCTCATTAATGTTATTTCAATATTGTTCTTTTAGGTTTTTTCCTCTTCAAATAGTCTCTGTAATTTTTCTTGAAAGCTCTAGTCACATAGCCAAATCATTTGAATTTTTTACCCAGTGAATTGCTTTAGGCAATTGCTTTAGGAGTTTGCATTTTGTGCAATCTTCAGACCTCCTCTTCTTTCAGTATGGAAAAGAGGGAGAAGAAATTCACAGTCAAAATTATTCAACTGCAGAAACTTACACAATTGCAAATTTTATGGAGAATTTAACCTACGCTACAGCTGACTGCACAGCTGCTACATGTTTATACTAATGCGGGTTCCAGTTTTCCTTCAGACCCAAGCCCCAGTTGCCCATATTCTGATATGTCAGCTGATGTTCGGATTCTACTCTTGAGTGAGCCAGCTGTCTTCCCTGGCAGGAAAATGAGGGATTGCATTCAAGTCTTTTCCCTGCAGACTGTATAGTGACCAGAACCATAATGATTAAAGCCCTTCTCAGTGCCCCTCTCATCTCATACCCTTCAGACTGAACCATATTGTCCTTGCTACCTTGACCTTATTTTTTGCTGCAGAAGTTCTTACAAGGTGGTCTGCAAGACAGCCCTCTCATTTCTGGGTAAGTTTTCTGTGTGCCTCTTATGTAAAGAGTGTGATTTGTATCACAGGGGAAAATAAAGTCCTCATTCATAATTTGAATGTGCCCACAGATGAATTCACAACATCTGGTGTGAATTCTGTGGCAGGAAAAGGAGTCAAACTCCTAGGATTTCCTGTGCTTTAGCCAGCAGGGAAGCCACACAGATCTTTTCCTTTCTGTTTTTTGCTGTTGTTGTTCATTTTATTTTTAAAATAAACTCAGGAGAGTTTGTTCTCTGTTATATTCTATTCTATCTGTGATGAATTGAAAAAAATACATTGTAAGGAAGCTAAAACTGAGATATCTCACAGGTCAGGCAGTTCTAACTGAGTTTTAGGGCAATTCCCAACTGAAGCCCCAGTGAATGGGAATCCCAGAATTCAAAGAATGAAAAGAAGACCTTTACTCACAGCTAGGTCTGAAGTCCCAGTAGAAAAAAATTTCAGCAGCCTAAGGCTCCAAAATTAATTCCTGATGAGATCCTTTAGGACCATGCTAATGTCTCCTGTAGTCTATATAAATACACTACTATGCATAATCATTCTGACATTTGTGGAAGAATAGACAGGTGTATGCACTTCGACTAGAAGAAATGTCTTATGGGGGACTGACTTGTTGGTAGGACCTGGTCTCTAGGACATAAGAAACACTAAGATACATTAAGGGATTCATATGTCCTCAGCATAAAGTTTGTCTTCATCATGCACAAGTTACCATGAGAAGCTACTTCTAGGTCAGGTGAAGGAGACTACGCTGATTTGCAAGGCTGTGCGCATCCCAAATAAATTACTTTTTGGGTTTTTTAATTACCTGTTGATGATCTGATGTTGTGTGATTTGGAGGAAATCTCTTAACACATTTTTTGCCTCAGTTTACCAAGCTGTAAAGCCAGTACTCTGGCACAGTTTTTCTTTCCTATGACACTGGCCATTGACTTAAACATTACTGAGTATTGAATTGTATATTATTGCATTAAAGAATAGTGTTGGATTTGAATAAACTTTTTAACTCCTGTCAAGATCCTCCAGATATTTTTGTTTTAAAATAACATCTATATATATTGTATATACTGATGTAAAATTTTGTTCTTCCAAAATTATCTTACATTTGCTGGAAATACAGCATCTGTGATATATGAAGACTGATGAATAGTCTTCTACTGCCCAAAGATCAAGAAATGTGTAAATGATGTTTTGTGTTATACTTCTCGTACTTCCAGTCTATACAAGAACCTTTGTCTCAGGCTAAGAACAATGGGAGATTAAAAGAACATCCTTCCCTAAATTTTTATTTCAAGAGTTTGAAAAATCTTTTCCTAAATTTTAGAATCAAGCTTCTGCACAGCTTTTTTGAGTACCTTCTATCCAGAGATGCAAAAATAGAGTTCAGAGGATTCTAAGTATGGGGCTGAAAATCACAGTGTCCTGGTTTGTCTTTGTAGCCCTATTAGATCTGCCTAAATCTACCCAGAGCAGGACTAAGCTTTTTATAGAACATTTTGACAGCTCAACATAATTTCTGTAAAATGGAACACCATTTATTATCTATCATTAGAGTAAATAAAAGGTTTTGACTCAGAAACTCGTGTTATTCTTTGTCCCCTATAGAGCAGGACAGTTTAAAACCATAATGAATTGTCTGTTTTGAAACACTCTTTTTCTCCAATGACATTTCACTTTAATCCATTTATATCTGTAAGAGGGTTGATGCAAGTACTACACAGATAAATGTGAATGCCTCACTGTTATCTGGTATGATACAGAACTCTTCTGCACTGAATATTCCTCTTTGGGAAATCTTTATCTGATTTGATTAAGCGCAATTCAAAAGAATATTTTTAATTTCTTTTTTTAATAATACTAATACTCTCTTGGGGTCAATGCAAATAGAATCCAAAAAGCATCTATAAACCATACTTTATGTATCACATAGCTAAAAGAACAGTGTAAGGAGATAATATTAACAAAGTTAGAGCTTTTTATGTACCACCAAATGACCCTCTATTAAACAGTTTCTTGGTTCGGGATTGTTTTTGTTTGTATTTTGTTTATTTGTTTGGTTGGGGTTTTTTTTGTTTGTTTTACAAGTACAAATACCGATTTGCAAATAATTTGTCTCCATTTGTCCCTGAAATCAACACACATTAGGTGGAACCATGTCTCTCAAAAGACTCTGTCAGTATTTTATGTACCCGAGGAGGTATTCAGAATTAGCCTTGCACTGTACATTGCTCCTCTTTCTCTTACTGAAGTACTTACTGGTTGGTATAAGTACTTACACCAAGTACCTCAGTAGGTGAAGATTTCCTCCTCTGCATTTTTCTTCTCAGTGTCTTTGCTTAATACTTTTTTCCAAGTGATTATAAAAGCATACCCCAGGCAATGTAACAACAAGCAACTGGCTGATAGAAAAAGTATTCTTAAAATAAATTCTCACAAAGACATAGTGTATTAACTGTAACACTTTCAGTAAATGACTGAGATTTATGAGAAATAAATTAGGGTGTTTTTAGTAAACCCAGTGTTATGAAGAAATACACTTTGAAGGTGGATTTGGTTTTGCTGTTAATAATAAAATACTGTTTTGCTTTACTTTATGTCAAAATAGTAGTAATATGAAGTATTCAGAATTACTTATTTTCATAAAGTACTAATAATGGTATGAGAAAATGAATAAGAATAGTTTCTTGCTTCAATCTCAGTTGAAGGATTTCTGGGAAAGGAGGGAAACTGAACTGAAAAACAAGCCCAACATAATTTTCATTTTAGGTACCTAATTAACCTGGTCTGACCTGAAGCTGACCTTATTTCGAGAAGCTGGGACTAAATAACTTCCCAAGATAATTCCAACCTGAATTATGCTACAATCCTACAATTTAGATATGATTTTTCACAGACTTGAAAGGGAGTTAAGACCGATCCTTTTATCTGCTGGACCACTTCTGAATTATGATTAAATTTCTATAAATATACTATAAGGCTGTCATCAGAGATATTATTTAGGATTAATGGTGTATAAAATTGCAATGATGATTTCACACCTCTTTCCAGCCACTTTACAAGGCTTGATTAAAATATTCATGAATGTCTATGTTCTGTGGATTTGGGGAGCCCTAAAACCAGAAATTCAGAGTAAGCCTAATGAGAAAAAGGGTTTATTTCCTTCTACTTGGTACTGATAAAGTTGGTTTTCGAATACGATCTCCTGTTTTGGATGTCCAGTGGACTCCTGGGGACTTTGCACTGGGAAGAGTAAATAGGTCAAAATGATCACATCTGGTTAATCCTCTGTAAGAGACGGTCCGAAAATCTCTCATCTGCCTCATGATCATCGACTAGGACAGAGACTGAAAACCCTAAAAACCCCAAAAGGATAGGAGAACTTTTGCACAGGAGTCCTGGCCTGGCTGTGGTGGGATGTTTGCCGAGTGTTGCCTGCAGGTGTGCCCATTGAGGACTGGTACATTCCTGACGAAATTGGTGCGGACCACTGTGGCACCATTCTTGTGGCTGAAGTGAGAAGGAATGGCCTGTCCTGTACACCTGCTACCGTATCCCAGAACAACGGGTCTCGCAACAATAGCTGCAGGTTTCCTCACCTCCTGGCCAACTGCCCCTCTCTTTCGAAAAAGACTATAAAGGGACTTTCTGAATCAACTTCAACAAGATCTCCCCACAGATGATGACAGGTCTATTGGCAGGACTATGAGGATTCTGCCTCATCTGTTGGTAGCTATACCTCTCCCCTTTTCTCTCTTTTTTTCCCTATACTTTGTTTCCTTATATCTCTTTTTTCTCTCCCCTCTATCGCATAACTCTGCTGTTGGCACTCAGTAAAGGTGCAATGTTTTGATTAAAGCTGAAATCCCCATTGTGTCTTTTGCACTCTGAGATCGGTTAACGAACCATCACAATCTCCGCTGGTCACAGCGGATCGTGACATCCTCCTCTCTCTCACACTGCATAGATTTATAATCACAGGTATACAGAACAACAAAGTGGGATAATATGGTTTCTGACACACACAGCCCAATTTGTGTAAGCACTGCCCCTGCCCAAACATCTCTTGAGAGGCTTCTAGACAGTCCAGGTCAAAGATGGCCTGGAAATTGTGCCAGAATATCAATAGTTTGGATGCCCATCCATTCAAGGTATATTGATTTATATTTTTATACTATGAATAAACATACATCATGAAGAGTATTAAAACATTTTCTTCATAAATTTCTAAAAACACTTCAAAAGAAAAATCAGGAGAGATAAAGATTTACCGTTATAAAAACAATAGGTGCTTAAACCCAACTCTGTATAAGAGTGGTGAAAAAGTCCTAATGTCAAAATTGGAAACTGTATTTATAGAAAAAAGAAAATAAATTTAGATAGTGAGTCAGAAGGTACGTGTGTAACAATTATTAAAATGTGATTAAAGTCTAAAAATACAACTTAGCTCCAAGGAAGAAAAAAGAACACCATTCATACAAAAATGCAGGAAACAGGAGGTGGAACAGCTGGGTGAAGCTGAAATTTTTGAATGTCTCTGATCAGCTACCTCCATTCCTAGTCACAACATTTGGGTTTAGAGGCAAATATCTCCAAAGCTCCACAATGTCCATGTGTGAAAAGCTTTTAATTGAAATTCTGTTGTTGTACATTTGTCAGAGAACTAGATGTGGCAGCTTCAGTTTCATAAATAGCTCTTAGGAAAAGGTGTGTTTATTTTTTGAGACCAAGGTCAAATGTTAGGGACTTCCAGGCAACTGATAATCACTAGAATTACACGTGTTAAAACTATCTCTGCTAGTTTCAACTCAGCAGGCTTCAATTATTGTCTACTTCTTAGAAAAAAGAAGGATCTCTCTAGCAGTTTTCTGCAAAAAAAAAATAGAAGTTAGGATTTGGAGGTCTCTTTCCACCAGCGTGAGCACTGGATTAAGGGATCGGTCATGGCTGAGTGCTTCTTAACATCATTACAGCAAATGGGGGTGATTTGGAAAGAAAGACATGAGATCTGCATCAGGGCTGTACAAGAAAAAAAACTAACAAAAAGCCAACCAAACAACCAAAAAACACACAACAAAACAACACTAGCCTCTGGAAAAACATTTATTAAAGTACTTTACTGTCCTTTCATTCCAATCACTTTCCATATTTGTGTGAATGCCATTATCTTCTTAGACTTTCCAAACTTTCAGTCTACTTCAGTTGTTACTTTATCTTGGTTTCCAATTTTAAAACTCAGTCTGTGTTATCTCAGTACAAAAAGCTTCACTTTTTTTACATCAATGAACTCATTGCTTTATTTTTTTTTCTAATTTTATTATGTTTGATTGACAAAGATTTCTTTCACTTGACTGGTGCTAAAAAAAAAGTCAGGAAAACTCATCCGACAGAAAAACATTGCTTGGAAGTGAAGACACTAGGTATATGTTAAAGGCTTGACATTAAACCACACTGCTTGATTTAAAGATTTCTCTAACTAACTGAATAAAACTGCTGAGGTACTGAGACTCAGCTCAGATCTTCACTAATCTTACATCTAAGTAGTCTAAATTATGTTGAACATCTGAGTATAAATAAAATAAAGAATTAATAAGTACTGTATGGCAGAAAATGAAGTTTATTTCAATAATTGGTTTTAACCACTAAACTGCTATAAACAAAAAGATATCATTTTAATTATTTCATATGAGAAAACTTGGTTTTGTCATTTTAACTACTATCATTAAAGAATAAAAGATGTTTCACCTGGAAAACTAACATGCATATTTTTAAAACTATTTTATAACTTTAATATTTTTTAGATAGTTATATTTATTGTAACAAAAGTACTATAGAAAACACAAATATTTGAATTGAGTGGTGTAATGCTAAAATGTTATTTGAGTTCAGCTCTATCTTTTTCAGTGTAAATATTACCAGTTATATTTTTAATTTTCTTGTCTTATTCCCAACATGTATAAAATATATCTAATTAATTAATATTAATTAATAATGAAATTTTAAAGTTAGATATTAACAGGAGAGTGAAATCATAGATTCAATAAAAGGTATATTTTCTTTAAATTTAGCATGTACCCAAGATAAATTTTGAGAATAGCAAAGAAAAAGCAAAATGAACCATTTCCAAGGTCACATGCAGAAGAAAATGGAAAAACTACAAGTGGAAAGAAGCACTGTGGAAAAAAATTCAAAATAAAAGTATATAATTTCCAACTCATTAGATTTTTCTTCATACATATTTTAAAAATTCTACCATTAGTTGATACTTGACATTCGGGGCAAGATTTTAGGTGAAGATAAGAGTAAAAATGGCAGGAGTAAGTGGTAGAATAGTTGTGTATAGCAGCAATTCTTCTTCCTTTTTGTAATTTTTAAACTCCCATAATTTGCCTGATTACTTATACATGTAACAATAGAATAGCTGCAGGCTGATACTACTCCATATAGTAGTAGAGAGGAAATTTTTTTAATTATATCTTTTCTACTTCCTCTCCAGCTGAAAGATCACACCAAGAAATTTGAAATAAAACTGCTGAACTGCCATTTTAAAGTAGTAATTAAATAGCACATAACATGTCCTTGAGAATATGATCAAAAGAAACATTTTTTTTCAAACTATCTTGTCTTTGAATAACCTCTATGTAATATATAATTATTTACTACTGGTCACAAGGCTTACACTTCTAGAATTACTTCAGCGCAGATCTCAAAAATCAGAGCCTGGAGCTTCAGCTGCTTCAAGTCAGATACCCCAGTGGGCTTTGATGACTTGAGTCAGTCCTAGTGAACATGCTCCTCTTTAATATCTTTGTTGGCTTTCACTGCAGTTTAAAATTGAGCTAATTCACAGAGATATTCTGAAGAGGAGAAGTTCAAGCACAACCAACTCAAAAACATCAGCTGCCAGCTGTTGCCTGAATGTGTGAATATCACCTTTTTCTTGGATCCCATGATATAGTGGTCCTATGATGAAATCTGAAGCTGAAGTGTGTTCTGTATATAAATAGGACCTAGGGTGGGATGTGAGACATGGGATATCAAGCCATATTGGATAAAATGTTTTTATAAAATACAAGGAGAAAGAGTTTTCAACTTAAAATTGTTGGGGATAAGCTGAGCATGAAAAGTTAAAAAGCCGCATTCTGACTTTCAATATAACAGCCTCCTATGAAAAAATCCCACTTACAAATGAGGAAAAATATGAAACTCAAGCCATCTTTTTTTTTTTTATTCCTCCAGAGCTGCACAGTATTATAATTGGGTAACAGAAACAAGATTTAGTTAAAAAAAACTTATTTCCACAGGTATATTTTTTCTTGAGGTAATTTTCTTAAATAAATCCATTCAGATTAGCTTTTAAAATGCTCATATTAAAAATATCTTCGGTGCCAAATTATATTTAGAAGGTTTCCTGGTGAACTATTGACTCAGGCTGTGAATGGCAGCTGCAGGTGTAAGAGCTACCCGATTCATCACCCATTAAAGGTCTGACAATCAATACCTTCATGTTATTACAGTTAACAAGCCAAAAGGCTCATCAAATCCACAAAGGCCATCTGGCTATTTTCCAAAAGTCTGTTTTACCTAGAGGAGTGCAACAGAGTAAGCACAACCAGGAATATCATTGTTGGAGGAGGAACACATTACACCCTTTTGAAAATTCAGTGTATTGCACAGTGAAAACTGGCTAGCTAGTAGTGCAATAGTTTTTCTTGAGTTCCTTAATAGTTCATTTTATGGCAATTATTTTTTTAACTCATAAATATTTGTTACAGTGCTCAAACATGATATTTATATTGAAAGGTTAACGCTTTAATTAAGGAATTTTATAGAGGATGTGTACGATGTGTAGGCATTTAGATTCTGTCAGAACAAAGCCATCTTTTATGTGTTGAACTGAAGAATATGTTTCTGAAATATCACCAGAAAAAAGAGAAGTTCTTACTTCAGCCAACTTTTCAAGAGCTGAGGCAGCTCAGAGAAGGAAGGATATCAGAAGAGGCCCATGGGAGAAATTTGGCACTATCTCCATCTTTGCTACCTGTCACGATCCGCTCAAGACAAGCGGGGTTCGTGATGGCTCGTTAACCGAATCTCAAAGTGCAAAAGAAACACAAACGGAGAAAGTGTTAATTTTAAAAATGCACAAGAAAGTTTATTGCGTACCAACGCTGTGTAATTGCGATAGAGACGGGAGAGAGAGAGAGGGAAAGAAAGAGGGGAAGGGGAGGGTTATAGCTACCAACGGTCGGCGGAGTCCTCTTGGTCTTCACTCTTCTTCCGTGGGGAGATCTCGGTGGGGTTAACTCAAAAAGTCCCTCTTATAGTCCTTCTCGAAGCGAGGGGCAGCTGACCAGGTGGTGAGGAATCCTGCAGCTATTGTTGCTAGGCCCATTGTTTCGGGACACGGCAGCAGGTGTACAGGACAGGCCATTCCTTCTCGCTTCAGTGCAGTCCTTCCCACCTTAGGCAGCAAGAACGGCACACGGCGACCTGTTCCTCAGGAATGCACACCAGTCCTCAGCGGGCGCACCTGCAGGCAACACTTGGCAAACATCCCACCTCAGCCAGGCCAGGCCCCCTGTGCAAAAGTCCTCCTCAGAGCAGGGGAGGTTTTTAGGGTCTTTCAGTCTCTTCTTCCTTGTTCGATGATCGTGAGGCAAATGAGGGAGTTTCGGACCGTCTCTTACACTACCTAGACTCTAATTTCCTTGAACCTCTCATGGTTAAGTGAGATGCTCATTTACTCAGGTAAGCAATACATATGTCTCGTCTCTGATCCCCTAGCAGGTATGTATACCTGCTAGTTATTATTATGGTAATAAATATTACCACAGTAATGGAAGGCTACCATGGAAACAAGATCTTAAAGAAGTTGTTGATTTCAAGGAGAATGTCCAGTGAGGCACCAAAAAGGCAGAAATCTGTTTCTGGGGCTGCCTTCTGGAGCGTAGCATTTCAGATCTTGTCCTATACAAAGTGACAGCTACTTGCCACCAAAGTAAAAAGCCTGCAGTTCTACAGTTCCTCCTTCTCAGCACTTGTCCTTGTCAAGAAAACTTTTTGTTGTGAGCTAGTTTCTAGAGAACAAGAAAAAAAGCCATTTTGTGATTACAGTAAAAGACTTCCAGTGTGATCTCTGGCTGATTGTTCGACCAGTCATCAGTGCTTTTCTAGGTGGCAGGTCAGAGTGGCTGATGACATAGTGCTTGGAAACTTATTTTCATGTCATTGCTCTTTTTCTTAAAACCAAGACGAGTTCAATTTTGGTAACTCATTTCACTTAGAGCCGTCAAGTCTGCAAAGCACTTATGCAAATGTTTAATTTTAAACATGGGAATAGTACTATTAACTGATGGGACTACTCACATACCTAAAGCTAAGGACATGCTTGAGTGCTTCACTAATAACAGTGAAGGAGGGGGAAAGAACACCCATGACCTCCATTTATGTTACTGCTTCATTAATTTTTTTATTTACAGTCTCTTTTATGGCATTCATCATCACAGTATTGCAGCATGTCAAGAATATTAATGTTGCCATTCATTTGCCTTTGCTTGACAACTGTTATGCTTCACAAAAAGAGGAAAAGAAGATCCTGCAGAACACTGGATGGCTTATGTAGGCAATCATGACAATTTCTTAATGTAATTAGAAAGAAAGCAATTAAAATTTCACACAAATCCATCAGACTCTTAAAAGGATAGCAGCTTCAGTTTTAGTGTGCTCTAAGTTTTTCCACAGTCCTTATTTTCCTTTTTTAAAAATAAAAAAAACTCAAAACACTCCCATATGATGGAAATTCTTTCTGGAAGAATCTCTAGTTTATCAAAGTGAACCAAAGGAAGCTGTCATGTTTTGAAATGTTTGCTTAGGATCTACTAATTATTGTGTAATTTATTCCTTTGCTATTCCACAGATGGTATGTTATAGGTCCCACTCTGGGAACTCTTCTAGTGTTAAGTGCAGGACCCATGCATCTAATTCAAGAAACTCATATTACTTAAAATGTTAGCAAGATAAGATAACACTTCCTTATACAAAATGAAACCCACTCCATAATAGAATACATTTTGAAACCTAGTCTTTTGTGCTCCCCATTTTTCTTCCATTTGCTTCTTTAGCTCATATTGGAAATACAAATTTTAATAGCTGACAGCGCTGCTGGTTGATGAATGTGAGAACTAGAGGGTTGAATAAAAAGTAATACCTAGTCTCTCAGGTGGAACTGCTGATTCTCTTGGGTGCTCTCCCTGAGTCTGTCCCCAATTCATTACTGACAGAAAAGATTACTTAAATCTGCTTCTTAAAAATGTTATGGACTATAATAAACAAAAATGAAGTATGACATAATTAATCACTTAGGCAGGATGATTACAATTTTCATCAAACTAATTGTAAACTAAGTTTTACAATTATCAATTTAATATTGTATAGCAGAAATGTTTGTGATAAACTTGAATTTATGGTCTACGATCCCTTGTAAGGATGAGGCTTCCTTAAGCCTTCGCCCTTGTCATTTTCTGTTGAAGGCAGTCAGCTAAATAGCTTCACAAAACGGATCCTATATTTAGGTTCGTTGACCACCTGGCACTGACAGACCTGCGTTTCATCTGTGCACTGATATACAGACTGGTCAGTGTTGTACCAACACCTTGCTGGATCTTCAGGAATGAAGAGGAGCAGTTGGTAGTTAGCTCTGGTAATTGTCACCCCCCTCACATCCTGTCAATGCTTTCTGAGCTGGAGCTGACTTAGGGGCAGCCAGGCTGGACAGCATAGGCAGAGCTAGCATGATATACTGTCCTGTTTCCAGCCTGGACAGAGTTAATTCCTGCAGCAGCAAGGAGAGGGCATGGCTAGGACCTGAAGGTTATTCTATACCACCTCACATCATTGCTGGGGATGGGAGGAAGGGAGACTCTTCCACGGAAAAGGGGTTCCTTCTGGTTGGATAAGCATGGCAGAGGGAGTGATGGGATAATGCCAGTTCCAAGCCAGAGGCAGGGGTCAGAGTGGCATGGCTGCAGTCAGGTCAGGTCAGGCTCTTTGGTGAGCATTTTGCATGTGAATCACTTGCCTCTCTCTTGTTATTTATATTGTTGCTGTTACTACTGTTCATTTTCTTATCTCATTACTGTTTCCAGTAAATTGTTCTTATCTCAACCTGTGATCTTCAGCTTTTGTGCCTCCAGTTTCCCTCTCCAGCCCTCTGCAGGGGGCAAGGGAGTGAGCAAGTGGCCTACGGTTTGGAGAGTCTCAGTGGGAGCACTAAATTGCAGTGTCCCGTTCCTAAACCATGACATATGCCTGTATGCATCTGTGAGTACATGAAGCTCAAGTTTCCCAGCTCTTTCACTGAGCTAAATTTGAGTTTGAGATTCCACTGCTGGAAAGAATCTCAAAGTTGCAATACTAAAATTCAGTGAGCATTTGTGGATTTAGTGCTAAGGGGTTGGGAATTTCACTGTTAAATGGTCACAAACTGGTAATGTTACAGAAGCCTTAATTATTTTACTGACTAGTGAGTATATTAAATCATAAAAATTATTTTTTAGCTAATATATATCAGTTCCACCTAGAAGGAAAAAATTCAAGATTTGTTCAATTATATTGTATAATCTACTATATATAATTTAATACCATTTTATGTATTTTAACAACGTTGACTTCAAAGAGCTTTTGCTGTATATAATGTTAAAATATGTACACTTTCTCAAATGGTTGCTAAGCAAAAAGAGTGGGTTTTTCTAATGCAGTCTACTTCTGAAGTTATGCAGCATCAGATTTCCAGGGTGATTCTGGTGTGAAGACTCCAACAAATAGAACATTTTGCATGTTACCCTATTAGAAAGTGTTATGGATTAATGCAAAAGGTTAGTCTTATCACAGTTTGTGCAGTACAGCATGCTACAGCACATTAAGAGTTGGAATACATCAAGGGCTAATATTCAAATACATTTTTTTCCTTAATAGAAAGACAAGAAACCAGAAGCTTTACATAATCAAGGTTAAAGGTTTCTGCAAAAGCTTAAAATTATGTTTCCTTTTTAAACATTTAAACCTGCAATTAGAGGTGTATCCAAGACATACAAGCATGATCTTGAAATCCAAAGAGAAACTGGCCATGTTCTTAGATCAGAGATTTTTATAAAAGAATTCAATTTGTCTCAGAATGTTTTTGTATGAAGAAATGTTAGAAAAAACCTTAGAATTTTTGCCAGTTCATTTTCTAGTCAGCTCTGAGGCTGAATGTTTCAGTCTAATGTCTTGATGTAGATCTATTTCCAGGTTTAATCTCATCCAGATAGTGGAAACATAACTGTCTTTCAGTAGGTCTATTAATGATTGAATAGGCATAAAAGAATATGCATGCTATTTCTTTTCCAAGCAATTTTAAGTGTAGATACATTATACAAGCTCAAATACTTTGCCACGAAGTCTTCCATTCCCAACACTTTCTGATAATACTATGATTACCACTCATGAAGTGATTCAGGCATATCAGAGTTCTGTCATGGAACTCTGGGACCCTGTGGAAGTTACCTTATAATTTAAATTTTTGTTATTGTTAGGATTTACTAGACTGAACTAATTTCCTCATTCAGCCTGTACCATCCTCAGCTTTTAGTGTATGATGTGGTGACAAAAGGGGATCAGGAGTAGTCAGCATGGATTCACCAAAGGTAAAATGCCTTCTATGGTGTAAAAACTACCTGGATGGATGAGGGGAGAGCAGTATATATTTTCCACTTCAGCAAGGCTTTTGACACTTTCTCTCTCCATATCCTCACAGGAAAACTCAGAGAGTGAGACTGGATGAGTGGACGTGGACATGGGGTGATAAGTGGCTGGTCGGCAGATCCCAGAGTGTCACAATCAGTGGCACAGGGTCTAGATGGAGGCCTGTCACTAGTGGTGTCCCCCAAGGTTCAATACTAGGCCAAATATTGTTTAACTTTTTTGTCAGTGACTTGGATGAAGGGGCAGATGCCTTCTCAGCACATTCACTGACAACACAAAGCTGTGAGGAGTGGCCGATACCCCCGAGTGCTGTGCAGCCCTTCAGAAGGGCCTCGACAGGCTGGAGAGATGGGCAGAGAAGAACTGCCTGAAATTCAGCAAAGGCAAATGCAGGGTCCTGCACCTGAGGAAGAACAACCTCCTCCACCAGTGTAGGCTGGGAGTGACCTGCTGGAAAGCAGCTCTGTGGAGAAGGACCTGGGGGTCCTGGTAGATAGCAAGCTGTCCATGAGCCAGCAGTGTGTCCCTGTGGCCAGGAAGGCCAGTGGGATCCTAGGGGCATCAGGAAGAACATTGCCAGCAGGTTGAGGGAGGTGATCCTGCCCCTCTACTCAGCCCTGATGAGGCCATATGTGGAGTGCTGTGTCCAGTCCTGGGCTCCTCAGGAGAAGAGGTACATGGAGCTCCTTGAGCAGGTCTGGCAGAGGACAACAGTTTGACCTGTCTAGCCTCAAGGAGAGATGACTGAGAGGGGACCTCATCAATATCAATAAATGCATGATGGGAGTGTGTCAGGAGCATGGAGTCAAGCTCTTCTTGGTGGTGCCAAGCAATAGGAAAAGAATCAATGAGAACAAACTGAAGCACAGGAAGCTCCACTAGTACATGAGAAAGAGCTTCTTTCCTGTGCAGATGACTGAGCACTGGAACACATTGCCCAGAGAGGCTGGGGAGTCTCCCTCACTGAAGATATTCAAGAACCCTCTGCAGAAAATCCTGTGCCATGTGCTCTGGGATGACCCTGTCTGGGCAGGGAGGATGGACCAGATGACCCACTGTGGTCCATCCCAACCTTACCCATTCTCTGATTCTGTAATTCTGTGATTTACAAAAACAGGATATATAAATATATATATATATAGATATGTATCTGAATCTATGTATATATGTGAATTTTTAATATTTTCTTACCACTGTTAGGCTTTTTAAGCAATCCTGTGTGGTGTTCAGCTGCACTGAATCCTATGATAACCAATCTTATTTATAACCTCTCAAAATTGTTTTCAGAAATGGTACACAATGTGTAAAGAACAAGATATACATTATATTGTAAGTATAGATTCAGATGAATGCCACATAATTTCTTTAAAAGTAAAATTCCTGCAATAACAGAAACCTTATTAATGGTTTTCTCAGAAAACTCAGTTTCATAAGTCATTATAATGCATGCTTTATCTATTTCAGGAGGAAGCTACTTTCAAAAACATGCCAATATTGTGACTTTCTGGAATGTTTTGCACAATAATACTAGCTGCTGATGAAAATTGTAGCTTCTTAGATATTAACAGGTACATACTAGGAGTTCAGAATGAGTAGATAGCATGGTCCTTTATTTGTATAATTTGCAGGGATAAAGTGTTTATAATACTATATCACAATTATTCCAAACTGCTAAAGGTTATCCATTCTCAGATTAAACTCATTCAATATTTGAACTCCTATGCTGAAACAGATCTTGACTTATTTTTCTTTCATTGTTTTTTCCCCTGTTAGAGGGGGACTTGAGATACCTATAATGTAGCATACAAAACACTGAAAAACTGCTGCATTTCCTAAAATGAGAAAACGGTGTTACTGAACTATTCAATTACTGTATTGTATGGAGGAATGAAATGGCACCAAATAAAGAATCTATAGGACAAAAGAATTATTAGGCAAATTCATAATACTTTACTGTTAGAAATTATGTTAGTTGAAACTTCATACTGAAACTTCAGTATCATTTATTTAAGTTTTATAAAGCTGTGAAGAACTGAAAACAGTAAGTTCATTGCTGCAAGAATGTAAGGTTATACAATATTGAGCATAGACAGTGATGGTTTAAGGATAGTCCTAAGCAAAACAAGATTTGTAGGAATGTTTTATCAACTAACTAAAAAGGGAAAAAAAAATTGTAAATATAATAGCAGTAGTGATATTAAATTAACACACTTTTCTTTCAAGGCTGTAAAACTTTCTTGACACTTTCCTGATGGTCTAGTATGATCTTCACTTTAATAGCATATCTAACTTCTATTCTCAAACAAAATGCCTTACATATATGAAAGATAATAAGCCTTGGATGATAAATATCATGGTCAATCAAATCTATAATCTTAAATGAGAATGTCAAGTATATTTGGCAAAATTGTTTCTCCACAACATTGTGCCGCTGACATAAATAATGGTTTTCATGTTTACTTCAACAGAGGTATATGATCCCTATCTTCCATCCTGTGATTTTGCTCAACATCCATGCCAAGTTGCCAGTTTTTATTTTTCCAGTATCTGTTATTGGGAGCTTGTGGAGTATCTACATTCTTTTTGTCCACTGTCATTGATTTCAAAGACTGACTTTCAACCTAATGTTTTAAAACAATGGAGACAGTGGAGCATATTTTGAAGGCTGTTGTTTTCTTAGTGTCCATGCTGATCTACAGTAAAAGTGGAAAACCTGTTACGAATTGTAAACTCATATTTGTAAGCTCTTAGTATACCCTTAATACTGGTAATAAAAAGAAGGAATATTCATCAAAGGCTATTTACCTTTTGTGTAGTTTTAGACTCTCCTTTACTAAAAAAATACAAATCAGTTTTAAGCATTCTATTGTCTCTGATGTATGCTTTGAAAGATGTCTAGTGACAATTTAAATGACATTGAAGTAAAAAGGCTGAAAAAGTCTAGATTTCCATCCTTTTTTCCAGTGGTCTGCTGTTAATCTGCTGTTGGTCTTCCAGTTTTTTCTCTTTTCTTTGTAACAGTGACTTTTTTTTCTTAATTTCAATAACAAAGAAGACATGCAAAGTTGCATGTTCAATAACATTGTATACTAACATGCATTTTAAATTTAAGATCACAAATTTGTATCCAGTGACTACTATCACAGGATGCTTAAGCAGTGAAAAAGCACATTTTTCTTCTTGAACACTTTCCTTTCTGTAGGGAAAGTTTTTGGTAATTTATGTGTAAGACCACATCTTCTCACCAGAATAAGTTGCTTTAACCAGAACATGCTACTTTTTCCAGGCACATTAGTAGAGATAGTCTAAATTTGTAACTACAGGGTTTGTGAGTGGTCACAGAGTTTACAGTTTCAGTAGTTAGTCAGCAAGACAATCTGTCAAGCACATGCTATATACTTTGCATAGGAAACCATGGTACTGCTATGACACTACAGAAAGGTTACCCTTGAGATATCATGCAGACATCTTAATTTATGGTAGCACATCAGTTAAAGAAGCAATGGGAAGTGACACATGCTTGCGACTTGAATTCTTAAAGTGTGATGGCATATTGCCTGCTATGGTGACCAAAGTTTGTAACTCCAAAGCATGCTGCAGTCCTTGAACTGAATTAAGTCTAATAGTGTGGGAACACCCTTTGCTGTAGGCAAAGGTGGCCTGTATTCAGAAGAGACAAGATGTTGTAATCTGTGGCTCAGAATTTTGATATCTTTAGATGGAAAAATAGATGGGAGTGGGGACAGGAGCTTTTAACTGGATGTGCCCTATGGGTAGATACAGAAAACGTGTCAAAATTTCACAGCAATACCAGCATCCAAAAAACAGTCATATGGCTATAAATTACTCTAAAACCCGCATTTAAAACAAACAGTCAAACAAAACACATCATACTTTAATATTCAATAGCATAAAACCCCCACTGAATTACTGAGACATGACCTTTAATTTGTTCAGGATAAAGTTTTGTCTGGCATTATTTTACGAGGTAAGTTTTCTTCTAGTATGAAGAACTATAGATTATGAGAACCTACTTTTGAAGAGTTCTATCCAGAATTTTCTTTCTTAAAATAGTGGGTGCAGCTAAAGAAGTATTTTTAAAAAATCAATCAAATCAGGTTTCAGCAGAGCTGCACTTACATAATCTTAATTTTTTTCACTGAAACAGGATAAAGGGTAAAAGCCGTCTGTTCAAAATAGGTTGTGTGTCATTATCTTTTTGCAATATTAATAATAGCAATTATACTAAACTACTTAAACAAAGGTAATTAAACAGGTTGGGGGGTTTTGGGTGCTTTTGTTTGTTTGTTTGGTTTTGTCTGGGTATAAGTCTCAGGCTTAATGGAATATTATGTGAAAAAATAGGTCTAAGCTAGTTCAGAACTGAAAACTTACCAGACATCAATGATGTAGCAATAATTTGATTTCTGCTTCTAAAGCAGAATACAAACTAAAAATAAACCTACTGATATTGCCTGTTTTCTCTTAGGCTGATACCCTAGAGGAAAACAGAAAGATGACAGACATAATGCGAAATGTCCCTGTGAACATTTCTAACTGTGTACTACTAACCAATAAACAATATTTAATTGTTGCTGAAGAACTGACATTTGCCAACTGCTGTTTTTGAACTAATTGCTGTGATACAGATTGTTAGACTGAATTTAAAGGTTCAGGTGTAGAACAATCTGTGTTCAGATGTAGTGGTGGTAAAGGAAAAAAATTGTTAGAAAAGCCATCTTATCATTCAGCAAAATTTTGGGGTTTGCTGCCTTTGCCTAGGCAAATGTGGTCATCACTAATTTTCAAGTACTTTCTGTCTTCTAACTCCATGGAGACTTTTGGGTTTTTCAGTGCTTTAGTAGTTACCAGAAAGATTGTGAAGTAACAAATCAGGACTGACATGATATTTTTACCACCAAGAAGCAAAAAAGAAGGGCAGTATTGAACGAAAAGCTGCCTGAGACTAAAGGCCCCAGGCGGGAGGAAGATGAAATAGGGTAGCCTTCGGTAAATCCACCCTAAAACTACAAGGAGTTTTAGCATTACACTGGCACACTGCTGTCCCAGAGAGAGTAGCGGGCTTTGAAAGCAGAACTAGAAGAGGCAGTCTGACAGTTTAAATGCAGCTGAAGTTAGGGCCTGAGTCACTGGTTCAAAGCTGTGTGAAGATGCTCTAAGCTCACATTTCTGTTCAAGGTCCAAGGTTATCACTGTACGTAGATACTGTCCTCTGATTTTAGCTTGAAGATGAAATAAGGCTCCAACAGACAGACAGACTGGGTTAATTAATAGTCAAATACATTTTTCTTCTTGAAGCAGGTATTTGAGTTGAGCCATGAAAGAACAGCTCCTAGAAGGAGTTACAGCAAATCTTAGAACTAAAGACACAGTGATTCTGTTCTGAAGCAACAACAGAAGTACACAACCTTTCAGGCCATTAATCAACAGTTTACAGTTTGTATTTCAAGATGGTTGAAAGCATAATAAATACTGACCAAAGAAAATTAATCTGTTTCTGCTGCTTTCTGTCTCACCACTTTTGGGATGTTGAGTAACTTTTCCTATCCAGAGTCAGACACCGAAGTGTCATGTATTACACCTGCTGCTTCCTTAAAATTGTTTTGTCCCTTGTGTGTGTCTAAGCCCACAAGCAATGTGCAATGTGAACGTCAGTTTAAATTTGAGACTGTAAGAGTTTTGACTTCAAAAGATACAAGGGGGAGGTAACTTCATTTTATCTCCCTGGAAATTAGAAGAAAATATGTTTTTTTTCTTTTTTTTCTTTTTTCTTCTTTTTTCTTTCTTTTTTTTCTTTTTTCTTTTTTCTTTTTTTTCTTTTTTCTTCCTTTTTTTTCTTTTTTCTTTTTTCTTCTTTTTTCTTTTTTCTTTTTTCTTTTTTCTTTTTTTTTTTCTTTTTCTTCTTTCTTTTTTTTTTCTTTTTTTTTTTTTCTTCTTTCTTTTTTTCTTTTTTTTTCTTTTTTCTTTTTTTTTTTTTTTTTTTTTTTTCTTTTTTTTTTTTTCTTTTTTCTTTTTTTTTTTTTTTTTTCTTTTTCTTCTTTTTTTTTTTTTTCTTTTTTTCTTTTTTTTCTTTCTTTTTTTCTTTCTTTTTCTTTTTTCTTTTTTTTTTTTTAATTGGAAAACAGGATGCCTCTTCAGCAGGAAGTGAAGACCATCTCCAACCCCTCAACATTCAAAGCTGTGCTTGTCATCAGCAAAGCTATAAGTTTTGTAATTGTACCTTCTTAGCAATGTGACATACAGAGTGAACTTTATGATATGGGAGAGGTCAAGCCGTGATATTCATCTGCATTAAATCCTCTAAATTCAGCTGCACTGGTGCCTAATGTCCACTCTGAATGCAGAACTGCTTGTCCTGAAATTGCTGGAAACTGTGCTTTAAGAAATTTCGTCTCTGAAAATAAGACTGGCAATTTATTATGTCCTCTGTGAATCCTAGACATTCTCAGAAAGAAAAATGAATATAGGAAGGTAAATGTGTTACAAACTTGTGGCAAACATGAGAAAATCCAGAAAAATACCATGTAGTCCCAACAGCACCAATAGCTAGAAGGTGCTGTGAAGACTATATAGGACACTGCAGATCAAGGGCTTTGTTTGGTAGCAGACAAAATGCCTAAACTTCAATGTATACATTTATCAGTGGATTGCAGCAGAAGCAGCCAGTGTATCATATTTTCTCAAAGCAATGGCAGCTTTTCCATCCTCAAGTATACAAAACTCAACAAAGCCCACAAGCGTCTACTGTCACTGCAATGAAGACTTCTTTAGATTTTCCATCTAAGGATGGAAAAACTAACCTAAAAAAAAAAAACAACAAAAAAGGAATTGCTAAATAATAAGGAATTTAGAGGAAATTTCAGACTTTCAGGTACAGGATTCTTACCTTAGAAAAGGTTAGTCTTAATTGAGAAGTCTTTAGCAGCACAGGACAAATGCACCAATCTCTTTCAGCTAATGAAAGGGAAGGAATTGGAAGTTATAGTCTTGTGCATAAGTGAGGAAAAAGACATTACAGTAGTGTGGCAAAAAATACTTTATATCTATCTGTTTAATACTTCCGATTTTTTTGCCTTGAGCCATGCCAATATCTTCAGAAAAAAGCTGAAATTGAATGTCACTGTTGTAATACTCTTTGAAATATTTTGGCATTTATTTGTTTTTTGTCTGTTTGTATGTTCACTCAGAGTTATGCAACTAAAATGTTACCTTCTCTTCCTCCCTTTTTTTAAGTTTTTTTTTTCTGGAAGCCTGTTTTTTATGGCACCCTCTTTTGAAAAAAATTGCAATTAGTCCCCAGATTAATAATTAATATTTACTCATATTTATGAGATGTTAAGTGTAATTTTTGTGAATTTCCCTGGTTTAGATTAGCCTTATTTCTTTGCTTGTGGATAAGCACTCTTTCTTCACTTGCAGTTTTGATAGCAAAATTAAAAAAAAAGAAAAAAGAGTTAGATGATCCAAATTTCAAATAATCATTGGGCCTGACAGAGAAAAATACTTAAGCCTTTAGCCTGAACTCTTTTTTTAAGTACTCTGCTAATATGGAGCCATAATTAATTAAATATTTTTCCTTTTTTCTTTTTTTAAGACAAGTGTGTAGATTTTAACCAAATTACTTTGGCCACAAATAAAAATCACTCAGCTTCATGATCATAAATAATGCATTTTTATACAGAGTGCAAACTCAGTAGCATTTATAATCTGCCCACAGTCTTCCTAATAAATTAGGTCAAATTAATAGTTGATGTTATGCATACTGACATGAGTGAAATTACATTAAAGTTTAATTTGGCCCACTGCTTAAAATTCAGTTTTGAACCTCTAGGGTTAGGCAATTTGCATTATGAAGAACTGATTCTGTACTAAGGTTACTTTTGAGTATGTATATTCTGAAGTCTGATTCAAAGCTCAGATATATAAATAAATGCACTGATCAATTTTGAAGAGGAGAAATTATAATAATATTGATAATAACCACTGTGAAACAATGTCTCATTTTCAAAGTGGCTGTCCCTGCTTTTTTGGATCTTCTGTAAAGGCACAACTTGTTGCACACACAGTTTGAGATAGAGCCCCTAAACAGAACTCTAAGGTGTTTGTGTATGAGGGGAGAGTGGTGTTATGACCTGCCCCTGAAGGCAGGATAACTGAGGTTCTTGTTAATGATAGAACATTTTGATTGGATTAGAGTGAAATGACTCTAAATGGCTGGTGTTTATAAATATATATATGGTGGGTTTATTTCAGACCAACTTGGTTGCAACATAAAGAAGATATGTACCTGGTTTGGTTATTAGCTATAGGAATATAGCAGTATAAAAATGTAAACATAATGCTTAAGAAAATGTATAAAGAAGGAAAGTGTAAGGAAGAATTAGAGTAGAAAGATATCACCACCCGTGAATCCAGTGAGAAGGCCTGATTGATGCAGTCTCAGTGTCTGTCAGACTGATAGTCGCTGTCTTGATCCATCATGAGTGGGGGAAGCCCACAAAACATAAAGTCCAATGGGTTAATGTAGGTTCAGGTTCAGGTGGGAATGCACAGGTGGGGGAGTTGTACACTGTTGCAGCACTGTGAACCGTGCACAGTGCTCTGGTGGAAGACCCCCAAAATGAGTCTAGGGGTACTTGGATGGTTTATGACACCTTCTAAGTCATGACAGCTGCCTCTCACACCAGCATAGCTGAGCCAGGTAAGCCTCATCAGAATGGATGAACACATTCAGGACCACATGTGAATGTCCCAATAATTCCCCTGGGAGTAGGGGGGAAGTTTTACACTTGAGACACTTATGTAAGGGAGTTGTGTAAGGAAGGATACCATCATGATAAAAAAGCATTATCCCACCTAGCAGGATCTGCTTCTTATCAGCTTTGTTTCTTATCTGGCTCAAACCTCAGCTTGTTGCTGAACAAAAGTTGGTTTGGCATGGTCATCCTCTGGTGTTCACCCCTCTGTACCTGGGCTGTTCTGATGCAGATCACCATATACCCTCCTCTCCTCCTCTCCTTCAGCTGGGGGGTTCAAACCTCAGCAAAGCACTCTGATGCTTTTGCCAGTGGCCAATTTTTTGAGTTATTAACTCTTAATAGTTCAGTCTCTTACAGGTGGTGAAGATAATCTACCTTGATGTTAGCATGATCTGTGAAAGCCTCTTTGTATCGAAGCCACATTGTTATAGTATAGCTAGATGCATTATTAGAACTAAGCTTCTACCGTAGCTGGACTGGGGACTGACTAACTTGGGAGCAGGCTTACTGAGAAGTGCCTGAGTGTCCTAATGAACAGCAAGTTGAACTTCAGTGAACAGTGCATCCTCTCAGGAATGAAGTCTAATGGCACACTGTGTTATAAATATCCCTGGTATATGAAGGAAGTGATTACTCTCCTCTGAAAAACAGAGAAAATATGCAGAATAATATGCCCAGTTTTGCCCTTCCCAACACAGGAAATGCAGTCTATTAACTGCAGTGAGCTCAGAGGATGGCCATCAAGGGCTGGAGCACTTGCCCCATGAGGAAAGGCTGAGAAGCTGGGAGAGCCTGGATTGTTCAGCCTGAAAGTTACTTGGCTGACTACATGTGGAGTATATGACTCAGAACCACCACTTGCAGGCAAATTGAGACATCTGCGTAGCTAATATGACATAGGATTTAGAGAAACCTATGTCTGTCTGGAGCAGCAGGCAGCAGCCAGGCAGGATCAGATGAATAAGACAGATCTGTAAGCTTGTGTTTGAGCAACTGTTTGCTAAAACAGTGACTAATAAGTGGTAATAGGACCCCTAGTGACTAACTGTTGGTACTAAGTGCACATAAAAGTAGCAAGGATGAGATAGGGTCATTTGCTAGATTAGCTGACACAGTGACACACCTAAATGGTACTTACTGCATTTTAATATGTGAGGCTCAGTGCTGCCCAAAATGTGTAACTGCAGAAATCTAGTAAAAACTTTAACAGGAAACTAAAACCAGTGGGAGTATATGCAACTTACTGATGGTTCCATATACTGTTAATAGTAAATTATTATCAATAAAATGAAAGAACTGGAAAAGAACAAGAATCAAGTATAGGCTTAGCCCACAGAACTTTCATTTCACAAAGCTATAAGCACCTGAAAAAGAAATGTAATGAGAAGGTTTCTCAGCTATAACTAATATTGTTAACGAAAAAATTAATTGTCCTTGTACTACCTTACCCCCCCTCCCCCCAATTCATTGTGAAGCCAGATTTCAAATATAATTTTTCATCATACACCTCAGATTTCCTACTGTGACCTTTTCTTCAATGTGCCGTAAGTATCTTTGAGGAAGATGGGGCATATGCAGAGAATTACTGAGGAGATGATGGCTAACAAATGTGAAACAAATAACAAACAATTTATAAATTGCATTACCTATGAACTACATTTTTCCTGCTCTTTCACAGGAAGATTTCCTTTGCAGAAAATATTTTCTTTTTTTCCTACTGTAGCCAGAAAACTATCCATCTCAAGCAGAAGTGCATCAGTGAAATAACTTCATATACTACTAGTGTTTCCTCTTAAGAAACCACAAGATCCAAAATGTAGCTTATTATGGAAGTCAAACCCAATTAATTCTCTATGATTTCTCAGGTCGTATTGCTTTCTTGTAAAGTATAAGATGATCTTTCCTTGGTCTTTTCCTCCTAACCCTGACATTTTTCTTACCATGGAATTCTATTGGTTTTTATCCAAATGAGGATCCAGTGCAACTAATGTTCAAGCATTTCTACTCAGAGAGTAGCCATGTTAACACTTTCAGACCACCACTGGAAGGCTAGATTTGATTAGCACTCAGTGGGTTTTGGGCTAAGCACTTTGAATATGAAGCTAAAGTCATGAAATTGCGATATGGCAGTAAAGGAAAGGACAGAATGGGACTGGATGTTAGTGTCACTCGGGTCAGAGCCCAACTAATTTTCTTAGAAAATCTTGAGACTTCAACATGCTCACTGGGCCTCTAGCTTATTTAAATACTTTTGTCTACATAATTAGATGTGGTTTGAATTACAGTTTTAGATTCAATCTAAACAGATTAAAGTGTTTTCTTAAGCAAGTTTATATGAAATCGTGTGGGTGGAAGAATAGTAGCGACTTCCGAGTCCATCTTTTAATCCCATAGTGTATACTGTAAACCAAATATTTAGCAATTGTCTGCAAGATTGAATTTTAGTAGAATCTGTCCAGGAATGAACCAAGGAAAGCTTTCATGGTAAATCTAATGGCACAGCAATTGTGCATATCTGAAATTTTGTACGTGTTTACTATATTTTAGATCAAAATTATCCTTAATATCTGCACGAATTATGCAAAAATTAATTTGTGTCTGACTGTCTATAGGAAAACGTATACCATAGGACACAGAAATAAAATAAAAATGTCATTGAACTGTGCCCAGGCTCTGCAGGGCACCTTCCAGTAGGTGCTTAGTAGAATAAGAGGGGTAAAAAATATCCTGTCTTGTGTGTTCAAAGTCAAACTCATTATCTTGAAGGCAGTTAAAAAATAATTTTTTCCCCCTTAATAGCCACTAATCATTGCTACAATGTTTCCATTGTTATTACTGAAAACAATTACTCATGTATATGTGGTATGGTCAGTTTTCTGAATTCCAGTTTTCTGTGACTCATTTGACACATAAACTTGAGTGTGTACACAACCATTACCCCATATCCACTCTGAAAAGAAGTTCTATGTTTAAGGCATAAAATGTATTTCTAGCATACTAATTTGCCATAGAGAGAATCAGAATTCATCAACTATCTTTTTGCTACTCTTAAGCTAAAGGTTTTCCAGAGGCGTGATGCAAACATGTAGTTTTGTAAGTTGGAAATCACATTGCTTCTGGAGGGGCACCATGTTTAGTTCTCTGGGCCACAGACAATACTATACCTTTGAGTGATTTACGAGGTCCAGCAGGAACTGAGCTCAATATGAATGTGCAAGAACTTAATCTGTTCAGTGGTACCTGATTTCATCTTCCCAATTTTGCTAAAGGATGACCTTATTCAAAGAAATTAGACATAGATATAAATGTCTGTGAGGCAGAGGCTTTGGGGAGATTTGTAATGGAAGAACATTAAAATTGTAGGAAACAGTAAGGTTAATATCAACAAACAAGTCAGATACGTAAGTAAAATGTTAATTTTCTTTTCTACTTCATATACTATTTATGCTTCTGTTTGTATGTATCAAAGCTTTCCCATCACTGAATAAACTTTTCTGCAGTCAAATTTTTTTCCTGAAGTAGCACCTGTAATATTTACAGCACAAACATTTCTGTAATCTCTGGTAATGATTCTGAAACAGGAGAGATGATGGATAAAGCATAATTGCTTTTTCGGCTCCAGAGATTCCTGGATAAATTTTAACATCTGGCACAATACTATATCCTGGAAGACCTACAAGTTTTCGTGGGGGAAGAACTTTTATGATTATGTAAGCCTAGGTCCCGCTTTTGACATCTGGCTTATTTTTGATGACTTAATTTTTTAAAAATGAGGCACTTTTTGGCTTGTTTTCTTTCCCTGTGCTACCCTAAAAATAGTTGTATTCAAAGGTAGGTATGCTTTCCTTGCTTCCTCCAAATAGAAATACACAACTTGCATTGTTGGAAAGATTAATGATTAGGAATTAATTTTCATAATGCCTGATAATCTGTCCTCTGAATCTACCCTCCTGAGGGTGGTCTATCACTTTCACATAAGCGGTCTTTCTTATTAGGTACTTATTCTTCTAGTAACTATTATAGGTATATTAAGCTTACCTTGAAATATAATTCTCATTGGCACCTTGAAAGTTGTGTTATTTATCTTTTTATTTTTTTAAGATTCAGTCATCTGTGTCCAAGAAGTCATCAACTGTTACATCTTCCCTTCATATTAAAGGATATCATACATGTTAATATGTGTAAAGTGTTATCGCTCTACAGTTTGGAGATTAATTTATTTCTGTTTGGTTATATTGTAATTTGCCTATAATCACACTGCTCTCAGTCATGCTCTGGTAATATATTATATTGGTATAAACCTCTGACTATACTAAATTCAATCAGTTAGAAAAATTAACCTATGATAGAAATGAGTTTTCTCTGACTGGTGCAGAACCAAATGGTCCTTCATTAGCAGTCAGGTTTATTTTGCTGCAGAACAAAATTACTATTTTAGTTCTGATATCTGGCATCTCTACCCATGGCAGGAAGGTTGGAACTAAATAATGTTTAAAGTCTGTTGTAGTGCCTTTTCTCTGCCCCAGTTAGCAGGCTCTGACTTCGGGCACCGGCCACTCCCCACATGCTCCGGGGAGGCGGCCAGAGGCAGCTCACAGCTGGACGGCATCGAGGAGATGAAGGAGTGAGAGGGGTCTCGGCTTGAGGTTCATAGGTTTTATTGAGGGGAAGAACCCCAGAGGCCAAAAGACCTCACAAAATGGGGGTCCAAGGCTTTTATAGGGGAAGGTACAAGGGTCGGAGGGATACTTCAAACAAACCAATGGGAAAGGTACGGGGAGGGACAAGGGTACAGGAGGCCAATGGGGTACACCGCAATTCAGAATTCTCTAGAACAAAACCATACAAGGAATAGAGCATACATATTCAGGGAGATTACATCATGTGGGGTAGGGACAAAGGAGTCACAGCACAACGCAGGGCCCTACTAGGAAATACGGCTCAAAAGGAGGCCACCACAAAAGTCCCTTCCAGCCATTCTATGATTTTATGATTTCTGAATAGGAAAAATCTACTATTTGTAGTCACATATATTTTGGCTTCTATGACTTTCTAAAATAATTTTTTTTCCCCCCTCTGTTTCACTCTGCTCTCACACTCCTCTTCCCTGACCCCTTGTGCCAGTACAAAGACTCCTTGATGACTGCTACGAGTTAATGCTCTGGAAAATGTAATACTAATGGACATATCTCAAGATCACAGATATTGTCTGTTGAAAAAAATCATTTTGCTATGAAACTAACTTTTTTTAAAGAGCAATGTAAAAGAAAGTAAAATATGTCTGGTTCCTGTCTTTCATATGCATCCTCCTCCCCCAAGTTCAAATGCTGTTATTCCTGGATGAAAAGAAGATGTGGAGGCTGGTGTCATTTAAATATTTTATTCATTACACTTACTTCATGATTTGTGGGTAGGAAGTGGGTAGGGACTGTAAGTCCCTTGGATAGTGCTACAATAGCTATGAATCTATTTCTTCAGGATTTGAACCTATTTAACTCCTTGCAATGAGTAATAGGACAAAAAGTCCTGCAGAAATACCAGTACATGTTGGCATCCTGCAAAGTGAATAAAAAAGAATTAAATGCAGAACTACTGTCTGAAAAGAGACAGTAGAGAGCCACATTAATATATGCAGTGATATAATTGAACATTTCTTTCTGAATGTGAGTGAATAAGTAATGTCATGGGAGTGATGAGGACATAGATCTGTGTGTAGATTTCTAATAGCAACATAGATGATAAAAGATGATATTGAAAGCTACAGAACTACTTCAGATGTGTAGCAGTGAAGTTCTAAAAGACTCTGTCAGAGTAATTTTGATAACATGAGCATTTAATGGTGTTTGTTATCAACTTCCTACAAAGGAAGCAACATTAATACCAGATCTCAAAAGTATTCCTTTCAATTACACAATAAAAAAATCCAATGTGTTAGTTCACAGGGCACGAGAAACAATTTCTTCCTGATGGGGAAAAGATTTTAAAAATCCTGGGCAATTTCAGTCCTATTCACCGCTAACTAAAGGCAGTTGAGAGAACCGGTAGGTACTACCCATTTTATCAGGTCATCAGTGAAGATTCAGGTCTACATGATGTTATTTGCAGTTCTTAGTGAAAACAGATTACAGTGATAAAATATCAATTTCTGATGGTGTATTTTGAGATAACATGGGCTTTTATGTGACATAATGTTGTGAGCTGCTTTCTAGTTAAATAGTAGAACTAAAACCTTTATGTTTTGTGCTGGATAAAACCCATTTCTGCCTCAAAAATTAACTAACTAGGTGTTCATATTTCTAAACAAATAATGTTACAAATTTGATCAGTGCAAAACTGTCATTATAAAATCCAAAATGCTAATCTCTAAGCACTTACATATTAATTTTCTGTGATGCTTGAAAGAATAATTCAGTTTTGTTCTCAACTAGGCTTCTTAAAAATAAGCAAACAAACAAATCTGTCTGCTTTCAGTATACTAAATCTCACCAGGCAGGTAGGTATATCTTCAAAACAGATATTTCAAATATGAATTTTTCAATCTCTTACAAAAGTATGATTTTTTTTTTTTTTGTGCTGGATAAGATCTCAATAACTTCAAGTAGCCTTGTAGTCTTTCTTGTGGGAGGGAAGGATTTTTCTTGATTTGACTTCATATTTGGGAGTATGTAGTTATAAGCAAGAGATATTGCAAGGAAATGGAGAAACATTGGAGAATCAGTGTGGTGTCAGTAACACTAAATCCTTACATTTGGTCATTAAGGCAAAATGTATCCCAGAAATGAATCTGCAAAAATCCTTCATCTGTTTCCTATGGAGTTCTTGAAACAAGGAAATGACAAAAAATTATTGAAATAGAACATGTGTAATCATTAAGACAAAAATATTTCTTGTGACTACATTCAGATTTGATATCAAAATATGCTTATCTGAACTTCATCAGAACCTCTTTCATGAGTTTTCATAGAATCAGAGGATAATACAGGTTAGAAAAGACCCTAAAGGTCATCTAGTCCAACACCTTGCAATGAGCAGGGACAATTTCCATTAGACCAGGTTGCCCAAAACCCTATCCAGCCTGGACTTGAACACTTCCAGCGATAGGGCACCTGCAACATCTCTGGGTAACCTCTTACAGTGCCTCACCAACCTCACAATGAAGACTTTCTTCCTAATATTTAACAGAAACCTACCCCTCTTTTAATGCAGCCCAGACAATATTTTATCAAATACTATCTTAGAGCAATTAAATTAATTTTTCCCATAGTCCTGTATATAGGCTTATCTGAAAATCTACTTCATGATTGTAAATATTTTTTTCTTATTCTGTCTTGGAATTATATTCATAATCCATTTGTAGCTGTTTGCTTTTCACCAGTATTATCTTCCAGTTTAATTAGTTCTTTTTCACATCTTCCAAAGCCCCAAATATTTAGCTTAACAAAATTAAATGACTCCTTATATAAATAAGTCAAGCCCTTTAACCTCTTTTCATAAGCTTGGCTTTCATTACTGTAATTATTTTGACATTTCTCTGAACCTGTTTCCATTTAAGTTCATTAATGCAGGTAACCAAGATTGTAAATTACATTCCATATGAGGTTTTTACTTTTTAGAGTGTTATGAACATAGAAGTGTTTTGGTTCCTTTTTTCCAATCTGTTGGTTCCTAGAAGTGTGAGGCTTTTTCAAATGATTTTTTACACTTGTAGGTCAAACCCATCTCATAGGATTTGAGATAGGAAAAGAAGTGGTGCTCTTAAATTGAAGCAAAAGAGACCAAGGTTCACCTAAAGGAAAACACTCTAATGCAACATCAGAATAAATGGTTTAAGAACATCGTCAAAGAGAGAAATATAAAGAACAATTTTGACAAATATCTGTCAAGAAAGGTTTATTTTTAATTTATGTGCCTCTTAGTGTGAGAAGAGACTGCAGGACCTTTTAAAGACCCTTTAATTGTTATGGCTCCATAGCAAAGTATATTTCTACACCATTGTAGTAGCAGTTTACAAACCATGCTGTTTATTAGTGAAAGCAGCAAACAGTATCCTTAAATTAAACTCTATTTCAAAATACTTTTCTAAATCCTTGAGAATCAAGGTGAAAATATTTAAATTTATTCTGAAATGTACACAGTGAGAGATGCCCACAATTATATTTCTCTGTTATCATAGGACAAAATATCATAGAAAATCCTGAGGTAGAAGGGACCCACAATGATCATTGAATCATTGGATCCTGGTTCTGCATGGGATAGCCCCAAAAATCACACATGTACTGAGAGCATTGTCCAAGCACTTCTGGAACTCTGTCAGGCTAGGTGCTGTAACCACTTCCCTGGGGAACCTGTTCAGTGCCCAACCACCCTCTGAGTGACCAAACCTTTCCTAGTATCTCTCCTGACACAGCCTCATGTCATTTCCTCGGATCCTGTCATTTGTCACCAGAGAGACCAGTGTCTACCCCTCTGCTTCCCTCATGAGCAAGCTGTGGACCACAATCAGTCTCCTCTTCTTCAGGCTGGACAAGCCAAGGGACCTCAGTCACTCCTTATATGCCTTGCCCTTATCCCAGAACCATGAGTGATCCAGTTTAGAAAGGTCTTGAGGCAGCAATGTTCGTGCCCTGCTGCGATCTCCTTGGGCTGCCTTTTCCAGCCCAACTGCTCCTGGAGCTTTAGGCTTTCTGGATCTCTGAACCTTAACTCTAACCATAAAGGAAGCTTGGCACTGAGGCTGAGGTCCCCATCACTGTGGCTGGCTCAAAACATAAAAGTGACAGAGTGCTATTTTGAGGCCCTGCTGTGATCCCCTTTGCATGCCTTTTCCAAACCCAGTGTCACTGGATATGTAGACTCTGTGGTTCTCTCCACCCTAACCTTAACAGTAATAACAGCTTGGGACTGAGACTGAGATCAAAATCCCCATGGATGGCCAAGATTATAAAGGGTGGAAGGAGCAACACTGGCCCTGCTGTGATTCCATTTGACTTTTTCAGCCTCATTGTCCCTGGAGCTTTAGGCTCTCTGAACTCTAACTATATAACCATAAAGGTGACTTGGTGCTTCAGCTGAGGATCCCATCACTGTGGGTGGCCTAAATTATAAAAGTGTGGAGGCAGCAATGTTGGTGCCCTGACACAATCCCCTTGGAATACCTTTTCCAGCCCTAGTGTCCCTGTAGCAGTAGGCTTTGTAGGCAGACACTTGACAACTGTACTTTTCCATCCATCCATCCATCCATCCATCCATCCATCCATCCATCCATCCATCCATCCATCCTTCCATTCATCTCTTTGTTAATGCTATTTCTTTAGCATTTATAATAAATGCAACCTAATGAGGCAGACAACCCCTTCCCTTGATCTATAAGTTCTGCCTGTGTTCATGTATCTTGGGAACTGCCAGGACATATCGTGATAGATGTTCCTACCACCAGACCAGGCCTTTTTTACAGAGCTGCTCCATTTCTCCATTCTTTCTGGACTGTCTGAATGGCAGCCCTGCTCTCAAGCATGTTTACTGATCACCTCAGCTTGAGGTCAGCTGTGAATTGATGAGTCTGCTATCCATTATTGCCTCTAGTTTGTTGAGGAAGACTAAATACGAGAGGAGGTGGGATGGACACCTTTGGTATGACTGTTGTTAGGAGCATCTGGAGAGTACAACTCATTATCATCTGTATCCAACCATCAAAATACATTTTTGCTGATCAAATGGTTCAGTCATGCACTATAATATCCTAATTTTTCCATAGTAATATTATGGGGGAAAAGTAAAAAACATTGCTGAAGTCAAGATACTGGACAAGCCATCCTCTCTAACCATCTGTGTATTCAATCATTTTATCATAGAATGCAATCAAGTTGGCCAGATACAACATACCTTTAGTAAATCCATGCTGTCTGGCCCTGGTCAATGCCACTTGGCTTGAAGTATACTCACACCATGATTTTTCCACGGTTGGAATTAAGACTGGCTAGCCTGTAGTTGCCCAAACTGACCTTTTGGCCTTCTTTGAAGTTGACTATGATGTTTGTTTTGTTCTGTTTTTAAGAAGTGTCTTCCAATCTCCACAGTTTTTCACAGAGTGAAAATAATGGAGAGTGATCTTGCAAGGATCGCAGGATCTTGTAAGGTGCAGTCTGTCAGGTCCCTTGGACTTTCAATCAATGCATGACTTAATCTTCATCCACTACTGCTTTCCTTCTTCCTTGAATTGTGCCTTCAGGCACAAATTTCATATAATTCTTCTAAAACTGTTAATTCTAAAATAAAATTTTTCTACAGAGCATTTGCGGTCATGAAGTGTACCAAAATACTCAACCCAGCACGGGACTCCCAACCTGAAAGTTCCCCAAACACTTAACCTTAGTCACTATAACATGCTCTGTAGCATCATAATCACAAGATTAGAAGGTTTTTCTTGCTCATGAATCCCTTTGCTTCCTTCAGGAGGAAGATTTTTACTTACAGCATTTCATAGTCTGATGACCACAGCAATCAGTTCAGTCCATTGAATTCTTAGTCAAGTACCTGGGATCTCTATTTTCTGTCTCAGTTTTTGAAGCCCCCAGCTTTTTTTCAAAAGTGTTCTGATAACAACTGAAGCTCTAAGCATGTGATGATGACATAATTCTCATCAGCTGTCTCTATTCTCAGTGAAAGAGAGGGACATGTAGCAGAAGATAACTTAATATCACCAAACCCCCACAAATTTTAGTTTTGCAGACACTTTGGAAGAAAGGAGGAACATAAATGAACAGTATGTCTTTTGATTTTCTGGGAAATTATATTACTATGTAAAGTGAATTTCTTCCTGTTGAGGCAAAAATAGGATTTCATTGGCGCATTTCCAGGAGTAGACTTGTCTTGCGAATATTTGCTGTGTTCATTTCTCTTATGCCTTTGCTTTTACTTGTAAATGTTGGAGTATTGGCTCATGATATTCTTTTTGTTAGAGCTGAAGTTAAAAAGGCTTTGAACATTTAAATGTCTTCTGTTTAACTCAGTAGCTCACCTCACTTTTTCTTTAAGTCTCTCTCAAAATTGTGCCGTGCTTGGGGAACATCTTATTTCTGTTAATATTCTTTGCTAGTTTTAACTCCTTAGGTTTTCTGAATTTGCAACTATATGCTTTTATTATTCTTTTATAGAGCATTTTATGTTATTATTTTCACTTTTTCCATTATTGCCTTTTGGTTTTCAGATTATCAAACAATTTTTTCATTCAACTATATTGTTTTCTGATCTCCTAAGCTTACCTTTCCTTTGTATGTAAATAGTTTACCTCAAAGCTTTTGATGTTATTGATTTTTAAGAAATAACATTTATTCTACACTTTTTCCTTCAGATTACTTTCTGCAAAAACAAGTTCTCAGGCTTGTTTAATTCCTCTTTATTGAAGTATAAGAAATGGTTTTGCTTTACTTTCTTCAGAACGGTGAAGTCTACAGTAAGGTCAATCCCTTTTGCTTGCTTTGCCTTACAATTTTAAATTATTATGCAGAATTAACTAAAAAAACCCTCCAAAACTGTGAGCTGATCCCAATACTTTTTGTAATAAAAAATTCATCCACAAAGCATTCTCCAAATTCACTTGAGACTTTAAGTGCTGTCATAGTATTTTTTGAACATGTAGTTCTGTAGACAGAGAGTTAAGTCTTCCACTCTGGATTGCTTTTCAATTAGCAGTTGGTGATTGTCTTCTGCTAAATTTGCCTTCAGTATTTTCATATAATGTCCAAATTTTCCAAATGAACTTCCAAGTTTGTTCAAAATCAGGAAGTTAGAAAACTTGCTTGGAGTTTCTACCACTGATTTTTTCCCTATAGTTTCTGCTGCATTTCCTGGGTTTGTATTTTCTTTACTTCCAGGGGAGAGTTTGTACTAGACAATTTATTGCCACAAAAAGACAGAAAATGTATCAAATATAGCAAAATGCATATAGCAGCTACAAAACATTCCTCAGCATTCTAGAAAGCATTCCTTATTACCATGTACACATTACCAGAAGACTTCAAAGTATTACTAAAAAGCTCTTTGCAGGAATTTATAGTCATGTACCATTTTAGAGTGAGTGGCTTTTCAAGCACCACCACAGTTACTCCTTGTTAGGGTCACTAAAGCTTTCACTTTTTTTTTGCATTCTCTCTATTTAAAAATACATTGCTCACATATTTTATCTTTACAGGGAATGTCAATATTTCAAATTTTTGCACTGTAGATTTATTGTTAGTGTTCTATTAAAGATGAAGGAGAACTGATTGATGTATCTAAACACGATTCTTGTTCCATTTTAAATACCTCTAGGACATTAATTCCTTATGCTCTTCATTTATCATTCTAGGATGGCAGAGGTATTCACTGGGATGTATCTGCCAGGCCAGTAGAAGCAGCTGAGATAGTGTACTGAATCTAGGATGGCACTACATGCCAACTCTTAAGCAACCAACTTGCTGTAATTTTTTTCAGGCTATCATTTGACTTGTCTCTGTTTATCTAACATGTATTGCTTATAGATCAAGTTTCATTTAAAACTCTTCAAATTATCTCTCAAATTTTTGTCACTATCTTTCTTTTCCCTTCTTTATTTCAGTTCCATTTATCTGAGTTTGTTAAAGGCTTTTGCTATACTGAGTTTTAACTTCAGTATTGTGCCCTTAGACATGCAAACACAGGGATTATTCTATAGATTAGAAAGTACTGGAAGGAGATACTAATTCAGAGGAGCCTGTTCATTTGGCCTCTTTCCTTCATCCATCTCCTTTTAACTGCCCCCACATCTGCAACTGTTGGATGTGAGACTCTAATAGATATGACTCTGCCTAATCCCTTTGGATTTGTAATCAATAAACCTGCTGATATCTCCACAATAAATCGTGGAAGTTCACTATCCATTGGGAAGAAAAAATAGTTTCATGGATTTCTTCTGAACTGGTGTCTCACAAGTTTCGGTAAGAGCAATAAGTTCTGGTATTGTGGGTTTTGATACATTATGATTCTTATTCTTTTGTTCAAACTTTAGAATATCAGATAATTTTTTCTTTCTTGAAAAGTGTTGCCTCCATACCCTTGTTTGCTGCTCTTCTCCTTCTATAAATCCACTCTACTCAATTTCACCCCGTTTGAGTTGCCTAGACATAACCTCTTCAGAGTACCCAAGAAAAAGTCCAACAAGCTCTTTTAAGGTGATAAATTGAGCCCCTGTCTTCTGTTGTCTCTTTCCTCTGATGCACAATATTTTGATACCTTTCCTTGCTGGCGTGCACATTAAGGCAGTTACTTCAAAGAACCTCAGAATCTGTTACCTGAGCTGTAACTACCAGGCATAACTGACAAAGTCCTGTGCGACACTTTGGCAACCAAACTTTGTAGTAGGGACGTATGTCAGTTTTGAATTTCAAGAACCATACACAGGGAAAAAGCTTGGTGTTAAGTTATTAGCAGAGTTTAAGTAATCAGCTTTAAATATTCTTAGGACGGGTGAACAAACATGTTGCTACTTCAGAGTTTTGTTTACTGGTGCTTTCCAGAGACAACATATGTTGACCTGTTTCTCAAACCTAATTTCAAGGGGAAGAAAATACAGACATATGGGAAGAGATGCGCATTGGGAAATATTTAAATGTCTGAATATGCATTCTGGTAGGTGTGTAAATGTGTGATGGTCAAATGAGGATAATTTAAGGTTTACAAGGATCTACTATTAAAACTTTAATGAAATGAGTCTGGAGAGTTCATGCATCATTAAGGACATCTGTCATAGGGTGTGCATGTGAAATTCTTGCTTACTGGTGTGCTGGAAATGAAATACATTATCAATGTGTTCCAGAAAGAAAAATGAGACAAAAACCAAGTGAAATGTGCTGCAAAGACAGAAAAAGACTCTTGTGTTAATATCTTCAAAATAGCATGTGGAGAATTGGTACTTTGGCAAAGAAATGTATACTCGCCATAAATTCATTCTCTGGTAATCTAACGCTTTCAGGTAAATAGAAGTTTTTGCTTTTATTAATTTTCTGTTATATGGGAGAATAGCAACCACTTCAACTAAAAGATAAGCTATGGAGTATTATTATATCAGGTAATTATTTTTACTTTTTATTTTGCAAAACCAAATAATTGATATAGTAAAAAGTAATGTTTACTTTTATACATTCAGAAAATGTTCACTAAAATGAAATCTTTGCAGAAAAATTCTCCATCTAGAAAACCTTCTAATAAAAGTTTTGGTTACAAAACCACTGACTACTTCTACTACAGTGGACATGAGCCAGCAATGTGCACTTGCACTAGTGATATACTAGGCTGCATAAAAAGCAGTGTGTCTAGGGGGCTGAGGGGAGTGGTTGTAAAGACAGGCTGAGAAAGCTGGGATAGTTCAGGTGAGCTGGGAGAAGAGAAGGCTTCAGAGAGACCTTAACACTGTCTTTCAATATATAAAGGAGTCTTACAAAAAAGGCAGTGATTCTAAGGCCTGTAGCAACAGGACAAGGGACTGACGACGGTTGAGAGACGGGGCATAGCTTGATGCAAGCAGAAGTCAATTTGTTAAATGCATGGCAACCTTATATATCCTTGCCATTTCTATAATTCCTTAAACAAAAGGTTTCTACTACCCAAAGAAGGGGCTTAAATCGTAACGTTTCCTAGCAACATTATATAACCACAATCTCACCACAATCTTGCATGATTTCCTTAAAACAAAGCAGCTATACCTCCCTTAATTTTCCCTCTACATTTTTGTTTGCATTTCCCAAGGCTTCTGACCCACCAGGGTCAGAATGTCCATGTTACTTATCAGCTCTGCTGTACTTTGGGCTCTGCTGCCCAACTGTTCCCCTTCATCTCCCTCTTAATTTTTTACCAGCAAAACTCTTTTCACAGATTTGTCAATCAATTTTTGAGCATACTACAAAATACAAAGCAAACAAATTAAAAACACTAGCAAAACTCCTAACACATAAATTCCTGTTTTCAACAAATTTTTTAGCCATCTCATGATTTTAAAATTTCCAAATAATTTGTTGAACTAATCCCATCCATCTACTATCTGGAGCTTGCTCACACTGTTTTGTAGGGCTTGAATGCTAGTGTGAATAGCTTCATAGTTGTCAGACAATTTCATACAAGACATGCCTTCAAAATCTTTAAACTCATGTCTATGCGCTAAAGCAAAAAACCAATTGCAGCTCTATTTTGTGATGTAGCATGCTTAACACTGTCTATGTCTAACAACAATCCTGATAAAGTGGTGCTGGTAGCATTTGTCTGTTTGCCTAGCCAGCAGCTTAATTTGTTCAAGGTTTTCAATGCATGTGCCGTGCCTATAGGAGCAAACAAAGAGGCAAGGACTCGAGTTCTTAGATTCTAGTTCTCAACATTATTATTGCAGTCTGAAGGAAATGGATGTGTCTCTTGTTTGCTCTTATGGGAATATTTCCACATGGATACATTCATTCGGGATGTATGTAACAGGGACAATCAGCCAAATGTACAGGGTCCTCCTACAGCTATACCAGGGATGCCTTTCCAGGCCCTGTTGCCACATATTAGGAAAATATTATCTGGCAAGCCTATAGCACCTCTGTCTGGAGAAATTTTTTTGAGAGTGGTATTGTTGCGCCCCACTGAGGCATTTTGATAAATACCTGCCCCAGTTACTGAAATTCCAACCTTATTAACAAAATAGCCAGTAGAATAGTTTAAAAAGAAGCACATAAATGATTGGGTAGATCTTAAAATATCAAGCTCTTGAGGCTGTAAAAGTAAACCAGGAAATTCATTAACTTCATCCATTCCTTGGCTGGAAGAATTGTCCTTGTACCATCCCCGTGGCACCCCCTGGTTCTTTTGGTATTGTGTGTTGCATCACCACCATGGCCGCAGCCATGTGGGGGCAGTGCAATCGTGTTGTACTATTGTTAAACAACGCATCCCACTCTTCCTCATTAAGAGGTATTGCTACAAGGCATGTTCGAAAGGGATTGCTAGGTGTTTTCAAAGATAGGCACAGCGTAGACTCATTTAAGGCTTGTGCAAGTGTAAGCCAAACGTTACTTTGAGGTACTGGTAAAAAGGGGATGGCTTTAGCGGGCAAGATGAGGCTTAATCCTCCTAACACCAGCCATAGGAGGCCAATCAGGTTCCCAATATTTGTCATGGGGCCGAAAGAGTTTTTCATACCTACGTACACAATCAAAGGTGACAATATCTGCAGGCCCCTCTGGAAAACCAAACCAATCACAATGAGGGCAGAGGGGGTGGTGAGATTCTGAGCTGCACCACCACCTCTTAAGACAACGATTACAAGCACACAATACTTTTGCACAATAAGTCCAATCAGCACAAACAAAACAAGGTATATGGGCCCTGTCAGTAGTAAAGTCCCAATCTCTTAATACTTGATGTTCATTTTCTTCTCGACGCTGTTGTTGTTTGTCAATCAGTGCATCAGCGAGGTGGAGTTTTTGTTGGGCGCTCAGATGTTTGTAGGTTTCTAGGTCTGTGGGTTGGCAAGGGTCCAGTAAACGACCATTGTGGTGTCTTTCAGGCCTCGGTGGCGGAAGCCTCGGTGGCTCTAGGTGTTTGTGGCGAGAATGCAAGGCCACGGCAAGGGTGGCTAGGATCTGGTAAACGAGAGGTGTTGCGGCAGGGCGCAGATGGTGGGTGCTGCAACCTTACGGAAGTGTCTTCGTGAGGAAGTGGCTTTGGAGGGCAGACAGGAACACACACACTCACGCACACACTGAACAGCTCTTAATCCAATAAATGTGTCGATGACAAAGAAGTGGGAAGGGTCTTCATATGGAG
>VXBT01010116.1:0-52614 GCA_013400235.1 Oriolus oriolus
CCCTGTTCCCTGGGAGCAGAGCTGAACCCCCCCTTGCTGCACCCTCTTGTCAGGGAGATTTAGAGAGAAATAATATCACTCCTGACCCTCCTTTTCTTCAAGATAAACAACCCCGCCTCTTATTTAACCCTGGTGTGGTTATTTAATAATCCTGCATACTTACACAGATGGGAGAGGTGGGCTGTTGTTGTTTTATTCATTTTTCTCTACTCTGAGGGTTAGACCTGTCCTATGACATTAAACTGCTGTTAATTTTTTTCCCAGTTTCTTTTATATTATGGTTTAAAGGATATTGCCCTCTGTAATGAAACCATTTCCTTTCTGTCTTCTCTCTGTTGGATTGCTTTCCCACTGATGCCTCAGTGAGCAAGCATCCTGAATACACTTAATTATTAAAAAGTCATTGCTCAAATAGAGCTCTGAAGAAAAGGAATAATTTCTTACTGCATATTACTGGATACTAGTTCATAATGGGTTTCACCCCTGTGTATTTCTCCCCTTATTCTGGAGCCTGATATATTTTATAATACATAAATACAGGTACATATATTGTAAGAGCTACCAGCTACTAGAGCAATTTAGCAGACATGAAAAAGAAAAGATATTAATGTTTACCTCAGTGTAAAAGATTTGGAAAAGCACACAGAGCTTAGACTACAGTATTTTTTAATTGGAAATATTAACCAGGTGAGGCTTAGGTTTGCAGTGTGTTCTAAACAAGTTATTTTAATTTATTGAATTATGAGAAGTGCTTTAGAGTAAACATGTATTGTGTAGATTTTAGGGGGTTTTGTGTCCTTGCTTTTAGAGTGGGAATAAAAAAGAACAGAGGCACTTCTGCAGGTGTCAAATGATCAAAACTGCACATGTGACCATATACAGCGTGGTATTTTCAACATTTTCTAGAGTTAAGCATGAAAAGTTCATATTTGAAGAAAATTTAACCTATAATACTTTTATTTTGAGAGAACAGTGATAGAAACTCTGCTGATGAACATGTCAGACTTGTTTGGTTTTAGAGGATTGTCACTTTGCTGGGTGGGGTGGGGTGGGACTGCTCCTAACACTGGTGCTGTTTAACTTGCAGGCATTGCAGGTGTGAGCAGCTTCACTGCCTTTCCAACCCCTACAGCTCTGCTGCTGAATTGCAACATATCATCCTGCAATATTGAATTAAACCAGATTAATGCATTGGTTCTTTACCCCATATTTTACTTCAGATGCCTCTTGCATGATTATTAATTTTGATACAGACCATGGCACATTTCTTTCCTTCATTCCTCACATTTTCCTTAAAGATCCCTTCTTTTTGCACATGAAGTGCAAATAAAATATACATGAATTGATACCTTTTATGCATTTACAGCGAGCACTTGGTAAGCTTGGAATTGGCAGCTTTAAACCTGGCAAAAAAAAATCTTCAGGACCTGTGTCCTCCACCCTTCAGTGTGAGAGTGACAACCTGCAGATATTTTAAGCCCTGCAAATTCTTGTGTCTTTCAGGACCTAGATTTCTCATCACATCCACGGGAGCCTTGTATATTTTAGACGTACAGAATGAAGATGGACTGTACAACTACCGATGTATCACAAGGCACAGATACACTGGAGAAACACGACAAAGCAACAGCGCAAGACTTTTTGTATCAGGTGCTCCTTTTCTGTATCCTGCTAAATGAAATGCTGCACGTGTCTCTCTCTGGTGTGCTCAGCTGGCAAGGCACGTTCTTGTGTGCAACAACAGCCACCTTTCTATCAAATGGAAGTGGAGAGCTGCTTCTAAATAAAATGGGCCATTTTAAAATCTGTTATTTTTCATCTGTTTTTCACCTCCTAGTTGCTGTTTCCTGAAGGCCTGTAGGGTTCACCTGCATTCAGCACCGTGATTTTTAGCAGGTTTAGAGTACTTCACATAAGGACTGTTGATGGGATTCATCCCTTCAAAAGCAGACTTGTGCCGGGAGAGGATTTAATCCCCTTAACTTCCCTGTTAACCAAAGAAGAGGAACACTTTTAGGGGTACTGTACCTGTCCTACATTGGGGTCATCTGAACTGCCCCATGGTACCTATTTCTCTCTGTTGACCACAGCAGGAGCTCAGGACATTTTGCCCAGATGCAGATATTTCCACTTCAGGAGCCTCAGGTTAGCTGAGGTGCATTTCAACCTTCCTTTTCATTCATCCCACTCCTATGCTGGGGAAAATAGCGTGTTCCCCTGATCCCAGGAGGGATCTCCAGCCAGATGGAGTACATGACCTGTGCCAATGCACCCATGGGTGCTGCAGGCAGACAGGGGGGCTGGCTGGAGGCTCTCCATGCTCAGGGCTGAGTCCCAGGGCAGTTTGTGCAGCAGATGGCAAAATGAGAAGGTGGATGGGCTATTTTAACTTTTCCTTGTAGTTTTAAATTGTCTCCTGATTGCTGTATGTGTGATGGACAGTTGGGTTCCCCACACACAGTCACCACACACTCAGGGCTCTCAATATGGTGCCAATCCAATCCAGCTTTTTCCCTATTTTTCCTCTGTGGGAGGCAGTGCCAGCTATGGGTGAGGTGAAGGAGGAGCTGATCCCAGTCCTGGGTCTGGAACGTGCTCTCAAACATCTCTGTGTAGGATTAGCACTTCTCCACCTCCCCTTCCTGTCCCTCATTTGCTGCTTGTCTGTAACTGTGCCCTGTGTTTGCACGTGAGCAAATCCAGAGTGGTTTTCCTACACCCACAGAGCTCACTGGGGCTGTATCCCAGACTGCCTCCCTGTATCTTTACCCTACATAAATCATCCCCACCATCCCACTGAGAGCTCCACATTGCTTTTTCGCCTAAAGGTCAGTCAGGATTTGGTGACTTTCCCAATCTGACAGTGCAGTGCAATCATTCCCCTTTTGATCCTGTCCTCTCCTCATTTGGTCCTTTTGTCAGAATAAAACTCTAGTGATGAGGTCTCAGCTCTCCACTCCTCTGTTTGAGAGCCCTAAGGGACACAGAGGTGAGCACAAGGTTTTCCATTATTAACATGTTTCTTGCCCTCCTCCAAAATGGACATTGAAGTATTTTGGAGCCCTCTGAACACACAGGCCAGTACTTAAATATAGTAATGATTAAAAGAAATAGTGGGATTGTTCTGGTTAGAATCGCTTACCAGTCAGATCCAGGAGTTTCTCCCTTTGACAGGTGTCCCCTGTGGGCAGAACTCTTGCCTCTGCTTTCCCCAGCCATATGAAGAAATTCTCCTGCACAATAATCTGCCTGCTGTGGTCTCATAGGAGCAGGCAGGGTTCTACCCTTCCAGCTGATTCCATAATACGGTCTGCTTCCATGTGAAATCATGCTAAGGCTGAGCCAGTGGGAACATCCATAAAATCAGGCTCGTATCTTTGTTACCACAGGAAAAAATCTGGTTATCTCACTGAACAAAAGGGGGAAAGTGAAAGTTCTGTCTTGTCTGAAATTTAGGACAAACACCCTAAAAGCTGTGCTCTGTCTGGAGTTGCCTTTTCTGTTCTCCTCCACAGACCAAACTGAAAGAGCAAATTTTACCTGTGTGCTGTAAGTGGCTTTTTTAATTCAACAGGGTTAATTATTCTTGATCAGGGCTAGAGCGGGCTCTGACTTCCAGTCTTGTTAATCTACTCAACAAGTACAGCAATCAGGGGCAGAGTTTGCTTTTTGTATTTCTCTAACAGGTTTTCCTTTTTCTTTACTGGAACTTATATTATAAAAGAGTGAGTCCTTTTTGAACTGGGATCAGAGAATCCATGAACACAGTTCTGAAAGGTCTACTTGCCTGAGACCTACATTTTTGCCTGCCTTTTCCATCCATATATGTTCTTCACTTGTTTGGGGATGGAATAGTTTGTGGTAGGTATTTATCATATCTCCTGGCCACATCTAATACAAGTTAAACTTCATTATTGTTTTGAAAGAGTGAGAATGGTAACGTGCTGATAAAGCAAATTTTAAAAAATAGCGAATAATTAATGTGCTTATGACCAAAATGAAGTTCCAAATTTCTTTTGGAGTAAGAATGCGTCCTTGAAATCACACTTCCTAAATAAAATTAAAACCAAGGCCATTGGCATGCAACAGAATATATTTCTAAGAACCATTATAATGTGCTTTTCCAATAGTAAATTTGTCCTGCCATGAATCCCAGCTCCCAAAATCATTACTGCTTTTTAACCCACACACTCCAAAAAATCCTTATGATTTTTAAAGCATAACAATTTTCTTCTTCTGCCCTTCAAAGAAGGTCCAAAGTAGAATATTTTAGAACAGTATTTTGCCTCAGTTTTTCACCATTGTCCTTGCTGGAAGTCATTTGCAGCTGACTGTTAAAGCACAGTAAAATAATAATTCAAAAGGGCCTAAACACATATTGGAACTGGGTTATGTTACTTTGCTATTTTTTGCCTCATTGCAAGTGATTGCGAATGAACCTGGGAATTCTGTTTTGTGCTTTTTTTGGTTTTTTGTTTGTTTTTTTCCCCCTAACTGGAATATATGCACTGTAGGACCTCTAAATAGGAGTCTGTTCCAGAGACAACCCAAAGAAATATTTTTACTGTCCATTTAAATATATAAGTACAGAGTGCAAGAAAGCAGGTCACTGGAATCATATCTTGTGTATCCCTGAATATATTTTAAAAACCTCCTCTATACCAGCAGGGTGAAATCCTCTTCAGTATGTAGGCAAATCCCAGTTTAGCTGTCCTGCAACTGGGACTCCAGGCTGTGCTGCTCCTGACAAGGCTCAATTTGAGAAGGAAAAAACTGAAGTGACCCTGGGGTAGAGAATCCAGGGTCTGCTGTGCTGCTTGAGTAGGAATGCACAGACAATACCTCTAAGAGACGGTTTTGCTTTTTTATTATTGAAATATTTAATTATTACTTGCAGCTGAAGAAATTGATTTCATGTAGATGTAACCTTCTTAAGAGCCAGAAGCTGTAATTTCTTGCCTGCTTGTGGTTTTACTCTCAGTTAATTCCCCACAAAAGAATCTGTGCCCCGGAAACAGGGACACCTGATGACCCAAACGGCAAGAGAGGAGCTGGCTGATCAGTTAGTCAGATTGACATTGGCCTTCCCAATAGCATCCTGGCAGATTGTGCTTTCACTGAGCCAGACATGAACAGCATGGAAAGCTCAAACTATGTCCCATCTTGGTGCCAAATATGGACCTCGAGGCCACTGATTCATCCAAAATCACTCATTTAACCACCGCCGCCGCCTTCCTAATGAGACACTCAGCAAGCTGAATGTGGCTTTGCCCTCAGTGGCTCAGTGTTTTCCTGGCACCTAGAAAGCACAAAAACCTCTGTTGTCACCTTTCACTGAATTCGGCATTTTGGGGGGTTTATCTAGGTATATATTCACAAAAAAAATATATTATTTTGTCAATTTTTTTAATATCACAGTTCTGGTTTCTGGATTGATAGCTTAACTTGAATAGCCTTAAGCTGCTTGCTCTCATAGGTACTATTCCAGGTGTGGCTGCAGTTCATGGAGATATATCTAAGCTAGTTTCAAACCAGCTAGCTCAGATACTGATTACTTTTGGAATAGCTTGAATTCAGCATGAACTGCTCCTTTAATCTCTCCAGTTCCTTACAGGAGCCTGCTGCAGCTGCCCTGTGAGCAGCACCTGGGTTTTATGAGTTAAAATGCCACTTGAAAATGCCAGAATTGTGGCAATCACACCTACATCCAATCATCTGTGATTAGATACACCCAAAAAGAGATCAGTGTGTCAGGTAGGAGCTGGTCAGCATGTGGAGTTTCTTTGTGAGACAGAAATCTTAGCAAAGTGGGTGAGTGTGATGAGAAAATACTTTGATGAATATTTGTTCAGTATTTTTGTTGCAGTAGCTCCAGGATGGGTTGCACAAAACTTTAAATCATGTCAACCTCTGTCTCCAAAATTTTCAAACTCGAGATCACAAACAAAGCACTATTTCTGATGGGTACATGCACCTCTGGTGAAGGCAATCCTGCCAGACATCTGTGAGATACATAAATCCATGCCAGGTGCTGCACAAGTGAGAGCTGCCGTTGTCAGCAAATTGAGCACGGAAAGATGCCCTATTAAGCTGTAAGTTGGTCTTGTCACGTTAAGTTCTTTTTCCAGAGAAGAAGAAAAGGCTTGTCTGTCAGTTAGACTGCAGATAGAAATCCCTGTGCCTCTGCCCATTTCTCTCCTGACAAGGGAATAAATTGCTCCTTTAATTTAAAGCCTTCAGACCACCGAGAAGAAGGGACAATGTGTTGGCTTCAATCTAGTCGAGAAGTAGCAGTAATTGTTAAGGCAACACATTTCTGGCTCTCCGTGCCTCTCACAGGGAACATGAAGGATGACCAGCGAAACATTTGCCACCTGGAAAAAATCCAGTGAGAGGATTTCCAGTTGCTTCAGCAGCATGTGCTGCTGGATCCCAGCCACCATGACTCAGACTGGTGGCTGGGTCAGAGAAGCAAACTGTAGTACCCAAACCACCGGGCTGGCGAGTCAGAAAATGCAGGAGAAAAAATATTGATGTATTGGTTAGTGAATTAATTTTAAGGCTCTCGTTGAAAAGAGTTCCTCTTTGTTTTCTGTTTCAGACCCAGCGAATTCAGCTCCATCTATCCTAGATGGGTTTGACCACCGCATAGCCATGGCAGGACAGCGAGTGGAGCTGCCTTGCAAAGCATCAGGGCACCCAGCACCAAAGTACCGCTGGCTGAAGGACAACGTCCCCTGGGAGCCCGACAGCCGCTTCCGGCAGACGGTCACGGGGCTGCTCATCGAGAACACGCGGCCCTCGGACTCGGGCAGCTACGTCTGCGAGGTGTGGAACAACTACGGCACCGCCGAGATGATCGGGCGCCTCTACGTCAAACGTAGGTCGTGGGTTGATGTTACGAATGAGAGGGGAGAGCTTAGACAAGTCCCTGCCTTTGACAGGTCTCTGGCAGTAGACAGCAGCTTTTATTGAGGCTGCTGGCACCCCAAAATCTGCTCTCGCTCCCAAGTCCTTAACAATGACCGATCAGATGTATTACAATATGAATTATTTATTAAATAGACACAAGGAAGACAGACATAAGGCTTTAAACAGACTACTTACTACACAGGATAGCACAGAAAGAACTGCTAGTGGATAAAGATACAGTGCACGATCATAAAGGTACCTGTGCTACAGCTTACCAATTCACTTACCAATGAATGATAGTGGTGTGCAGATGTCTCCTAATTTCTCTCAGTCCCAGGGATGTATCTCGATACCAACGTCTCAGCCTCAATGAGAACTCTCCACACACTCAGAGAGTGTATAAGAGATTTCTGATTTTATGAAAATCATAGTGGTCTTTTATCGTTGCAAAAGTGCTGTGTCTGTCAGTCAGTTATTTCTGCTTATCCTTTCCCATGCATTCAAGGCAGGATGTTTAGAGCTGGCTGAGGGTGTTCTGAGCCGAGATATTTCATCACAAGACAAACCATTCTGGCCTAGTTTAGCCATGGGGGAAGTAGATAAGTCTTTTGTTNGATTTCTGATTTTATGAAAATCATAGTGGTCTTTTATCGTTGCAAAAGTGCTGTGTCTGTCAGTCAGTTATTTCTGCTTATCCTTTCCCATGCATTCAAGGCAGGATGTTTAGAGCTGGCTGAGGGTGTTCTGAGCCGAGATATTTCATCACAAGACAAACCATTCTGGCCTAGTTTAGCCATGGGGGAAGTAGATAAGTCTTTTGTTGTGTCAGGGGGTGAAAGCTCCTGTCACAGTTGACTGTTGGTGTTGTTGCCTGATACCGAAAGAGAAAAATCCTTGCAACAGTGTTGAAATAGTAAAATAAAAAACAAACCTTTGCTGGAAGCTTCCAGGTGTCCCAACGGTCATGGGCACACCCGGTACCGGGTCTGTACAGTTTTATAAATTTAACACATTAGCATTCTTAACAAATATTGTCCAATTGGAAGAGCCATTGGTTAGGTAATTTTTGGAGTTGGTCGAGGGCTTCTTTGCCCCACCTCTTGTCGTCTCTTCTCAGTTTCTGGTTGGAAAGCAAAATGTTCTTCTAGTAGGTCCTCTACTTGAAAATAAGACTAAACAGTATTCCAGGAATGTGTTAGAAGGTTAGCTTATTGTTCTAAAATCTAAGAGAAAGGGCAGGAAAAACACTAGGAGCTATATAACTATGTAATAGTATTCCACAGAGCTACGAATATATGAAAAATACATAAACGCAAAAATCTTCAGGCATTAGTATCAAGTTGTTGCCTTAGCTTGCTGTACCTTCTGTTTCCTTAATTTATCTTAGCAATGATTAAAGTCCTCAAAGTTGTGGAACGACACAAAGCAGGCTCTGTGGAGATGAGTTAGTTGGCCAATTGAGCGATCAGAAGTGCAAATGGATGCAATTTCCAGTGTAGCTCTGTAATTTATCACATGGAGGATATGTAATTTAGAAGCATGAATTGGATGCTGGAAAAGAAATTGCAAATGTTCTCATAAATAAAGCTGCCAAACTCTCATTGCCGTGACTCCTGGTGCTCACTAATATTGAATACTCATACCTCCCCTCAGTCGAGTATTCATGTGTGAATATTCTGAATGTTTCAAAAATTCTACAAAGATAATTATTACTTCAGGAGCACCACACTGGAAAAGTGTTGTTCTACTACTGTTGAAAAAAACCCAAAATTATTTCCTGGAACAGAAATAATGCTCTGTGAACTAACATTTCCATCTAGACAGCATGACTAGCAAACTGAAAAGGGAGAAGTTTGTGAGCAGATCAGCCCAGAAAAATATCCTCACAAATAATTGTACATAATGTTTTTGGACAAAATAAAACCAAGGTGAAAAATCTGTCATTCATGAGTTATAACTGAGGAACTTTGGTTCTAAATCTATTCATCAAAATACATAAAAATACTCATAAAAATGAGTTGAATTCCATCTGTCTTGTATGATGCAAAGTCAAAACCTGCAGAGACATGATGTAATTGTATTGCTGGTGATACCCAAAGCATCCCCAGTGCTTTGTGATGTGTTTTTCCTAATGACTCTGCACTCAGACAGCCAGTGGAAATTCTCTGGATCAGGTTGGCAGGAAGCAAAAGCTGAGCAAAGAGATTTTAGCCTCCTTTGCAATGGAGGATGTGGCTCACGTGCATCATCATGGCTCTGGGACGTTGGTGATGCACTTGAGTGTGACTATTTTGTGTGACTCTTTTGTTTAGTGGGTCATTGCTAGTTTTGAGCCTTTGTGGTCTTTTTATAGGAAACAGAGAGATATTCAGTGACTTCTAGCATTAATATGAATGTGAAGATTAACTACTGCCCAGTACCATTGTAGAGAAAAGTTGTGTTATGTACATGTCTGTAATCCAGAATATCTGAGGCCACAGTGCGTTTTTTTCCAGGCCTCTGTTACTAATTAGCCACTATAGATTTATTCCAACTTTTATGTTATAAAATATTTAATAAAGTGAACAAGTTGCTTTTCTTTTTAAAGTGTGTATGTGCACATGTGTGTGCATGTTTGTATGCAAGCTGCCAAAAGAGAAAATAGGCTGGTCTGTTTTTAGTGTCAGAGATAGTATCTGTGGTGATAGCAACCCCTTATCTTTATAAGGAAGTCAAACCAATACGTACAAAGCATGAGGTGAATTCTGTGTTCTGCAGTGCTGATAATTCCTAGGTGGCAGGATAAAGACTGTTTTCCTTGCATTTGCATTTATGACTTTTCTTCAGTGCTGTTCATCCTCTTTTTCTTGCCGTGTAAAACTTGCATTCTCCTGTCCTACTGTTTCTTAAGGCTGACTTGAAAATATTGTAGTCCTCCCACATCAAAGCAGAAAATCTGGTGAGCCCACACACTAGAACACTTCCATGTGGACAGATCAGATGGATATCCATGGGTGTACCTGCGTTAACATCTTCCACCCTCGAAAGCTAATCTTGTCATTGGCATTTGCTGCACTTGTTCATGTCAGGGAGTGGTTTGGGAAATTGTAAATTTGGTTCCTTTTGCAGGAAATTAAACCAGAAAATGAGTTTCAGGAACGCAATTAATGCACCGGTTTCAAAGATCCACACTGAACTAATGTGAAATAACATCCTGCCCTCCCAAAACACATGTAGAGCCATGTTAAAGCCCTCGGCACTAACGGTGTTACTTGTAGGTCTGATCCTACTGTTCACCTGGGCATGGGATTATGTGATGAATAGGTTATCCCTATAGACCTATTATTTTCTGTCATGGATGTCGGTGGCAAAAATGGTTTTTTAGAGTAATGCAGTCATCTGTTATTTGGTTTTGTTTTGTCTTTTAAGAAGGGTATGGCTGTGATTTTTATTTTTCTCCTTAACTGAGAGTTGATTTGTTACTTGTCCATAAATGCGCATTTATACTTAATATGCTCTATTTCCCTTTCTCTCTCCCTTACTTCGACTCAAACCTCCAGAACCACTAAAAGCCACCATCAGCCCGCGCAAAGTCAAAAGCAGTGTTGGTAGCCAAGTGTCCTTGTCCTGCAGTGTGACGGGAACCGAGGACCAGGAGCTGTCCTGGTACCGCAACGGGGAAATCATCAACCCTGGCAACAACGTCCGCATCACCGGGGTCAACCGGGAGAACCTGATCATGGACGGCATGGCCAAGAGTGACGGCGGGGCCTACCAGTGCTTTGTGCGGAAGGACAAGATGTCAGCTCAAGACTACGTCCAGGTGGTCCTGGAAGGTCAGTCTCCACCTGCCTGGCAATTTTGGTTTCCAAAATAATGCACAAGTCGTCGTTGGTGCCATCGTTTTAGAGTGGTGATGCCTTAAAGATCTGGAAATAAAACAACGCACTTTCGAGACAGTATAGGAGGTAATATCAGAGCTGATCTTTAATTGGAGGCCTGCAGGGGCAGATATGGAAAATTGCCCACCCCACATAGGATGAATACAGTTTTATACATTTAGCAAATCAGTATAATTGACAAGAATTCACAATTCAAACCACAGGTAATGAGATAATTCTCCCCCTTGGTTCCACCTCTTTTGGAGCCCCTCTTTCTTGCTACCAGCTGTACTAACTGGACTTTGTTTATGAGAAAGTGTCTTGGGAGGGTAGCTTGTCCTTGCTTCCCAGGAAAAAGCAAGATAGGATTGGGGCCTTTGGAATGTGTTTTGTCTTTTTATCAGGATAGGAAAAGTACTGGAGTTAGCTAGGAACTATGTAACTGTACAATAATAGTCTGCAGAGTTACGAATGTATATGAAGAATATATAAAATCAAAAATCATTTTGGCATCTGTGGAGCTTGAAAAAAAATAGGGTACTCATGAACTGTCCATGGGGTTTATCGTGCCCCACTCATAACAAAATGGAAAAATTGATTTGAAAACAAAAATCCTTCCCAAGCAAGTCTCTATTAAAAGTCCAAACATTGCTTTTCTGGTTGGGTGTATTGGCTGAAGGCTTGGAGATCATCTTAAATAACTGATACAATGTTCTACATGCTAATCAAGTGAGGAAAGCCATCAATTTGCACAGAGGCAGCTTGCTAATGAGGCTGTGGTGCAGGCATGGCATGGACACTATTTTTAGAGACTCCATAGAAGAAGAAGAGATTACCTGCCTGGACCGAGTTACCTCGGCAACCATCTCCCGTGACTAGGAAAGCCTAAAGAGCATATTGATAATCTATCATGGTGTCGGGAGAGTGCAGGTTATCAGAGAGCAACAGCAGGGAAGATTTCAAAGACACTCAGGTCTCACTGGGAAAATAATGTCTGCTTTCATCTCAAAAAAAAGCCTGTCACTTGAATTAAAAAAAGGGGAAAAAAAAGAGGAGGAGGGGTGGCAGAGGTGCATAGTGTGCACGCTCACAGATTTATTGGTCCTGTGTCAGCTCCCTTTCAGGATAAAAAGCTTTTTTTTTTTTGTTGCTGCTGTTCTGTTTTCTGAGGGGTGACGGTATCCAGTACACCACAAAGGAAAGGAGGAGAGTCAGGAATGAAAATAAATAAATAAATTAGAAACTCTGTCACATAACCAATGGGACAGAAATGAAAGAGAGAGGGGGCAGAGGAAAAAAAAAATGAAATCAAATAAAATCAAATGCTCTTCCAGGGATGCTGAGGCCTTTCAGCATTCTGAGAGTGCCAGTGCTTATCTTTTTACCATGGGGCAAGCAAGGGAATTTTGCAGCCCTGTTTTTAAAGTAACATTTTCAAAGGAAAACAAACATGCATTGCATGACCACAGGAAGAACCTCCTAACTAATATCAGGGTGTCAGCACTCCTAAATGTTACCCCACTGAACTCTCTGGAGAGGTGGGTATTTTATCCTGATCCCTGCTTACAAAGTTTCTGTGCCCACTCATTTTCTTTATTCATTTGCCTGGTAGAGGCTGAGTATTTTGGGAGACAGTTCACAAGATAAAGCATTTGAATGCTCTCATTCAGGGAAATATTTACCTGTAGCACAAAATGACCACAGAAAGAAATTGGCATCACTGCTGTTACTGGCAATCTGTATTCAGAAAAGCTTAATTTAATACTTTTCTAAATGGGGCATTGTGTGGTTGTGCCTGGCTCTTGGCAACAGGATTCATCCTTAACTTCCCAAGGAGCTAAAATCTACCAGGAGAAGAGAATCTTCATTATATTGAGGTTTTCTGTCTGTCTTTTATAATGAACTGCATATGGTTTTAAAACTCTTCTGCAGGAACCCAGCAGAATGCCTGATCCATCTATTCAAGTGTTTTTCCTACAGCAGAGCCACTACCAGGTTTCTCAGAAGATGAAAAAGAAACTTGCCATAAGCAAAGGGTTATTTAAGTCCTCTACTGGCAGAAATTTTTTCCTCTCTCAATAATTAGGGTTACATCCTGGAAAACAATTGCTTGTGCTGCTTCTAAGAAGGATCTTAGCTCATGGGATATGCTCCAGGATAGAGGGGACAAGCTTTACACCACGTAAGCAATATTTTTCATGCTTTTCTTTCCCTCGGCAGACGGAACTCCCAAAATCATCTCTGCCTTCAGTGAGAAAGTGGTGAGCCCAGGAGAGCCAGTGTCCCTGATGTGCAACGTGAAGGGGACTCCCCTGCCCACGATCACCTGGACGCTGGACGAGGATCCCATCGTGAAGGACGGCAGCCACCGGATCAGCCAGATCATCACGTCTGAGGGCAACGTGGTCAGTTACCTGAACATCTCCAACACTCAGGTCCGGGACGGGGGCGTTTATCGCTGCACTGCCAACAACTCTGCGGGAGTCGTCCTGTACCAGGCTCGAATAAACGTAAGAGGTGCTTGTCAAATCAGCTCCTCAAAAAAAACACACATAACTCATTGTAGTGGAGAAGAAGATTGTTGCATGTGATGAGATGATTCTTGGAATGCCAAAAAACCAACTTACTCTTTTTTCCTCTCCTTTTCTCCCCCGCTCTCTTTTCCCACCCTGCCTCTCCAGCCCCATCTAGAAAGTGTATGGTATGGTTAAATGTTGGAAGAACCCTTTGGCTTGTGTCCTTTAGTCTATTTTTCCTATACTCATTTCTACTAGTTCACAGTCTCTTTGCTTTAGTCCTCCTGTGCATGTTCTGTTTTTCTTTTCCTTTCCTCCTTTACTTGTCCAACATCCATTGTAATTATTCACGTATACAGAACTTTAGCTTGAATTTCCGACTCTACATGGCATAATACCCATCCTCATGGTACTGTACTTTATATACATAGCAAATAAAAAAGCTAACTGTGTCAGTGTTCTCATGTGTAACAGGATTCTAGCTTCGTATCAGTGTTAGTATTTCACATTAATTAAATCACACTCAGCCTTTTAATTCGTAACGCAGCAAAGATTTTATCAGGCAAGCGTTGGATAACACAAATATATACCCCCACATAATTAGTATGGATGCTGCAGGGTAAGGAAAAAACTAGAGCATACAAAGATTAGGGAAACTGCTTAAGCAGCTCTTAAAAGGGAAAATCTGTCAAATGCTAAGAAGTGTGGTGTGAGCCGCATCCGTTAACATTTGTATATCCAGAAATAATACAGACATTCCCTCGAGCAAACGCGCCTTTAAATTGTCTTCAAGAGTTCCTTTCTTTTGCCTTGGCAGGGCCAGCGAGCATCCGGCCGATGAAGAACATCACAGCCATCGCTGGGCGGGACACCTACATCCACTGCCGCGTCATTGGGTACCCCTACTACTCCATCAAGTGGTACAAGAACTCCAACCTGCTGCCCTTCAACCATCGCCAAGTGGCGTTCGAGAACAACGGGACGCTGAAGCTGTCGGACGTGCAGAAGGAGGTGGACGAGGGCGAGTACACCTGCAACGTCCTGGTGCAGCCGCAGCTGTCCACCAGCCAGAGCGTGCACGTGACAGTGAAAGGTGAGGAAAAGCAATTCACAATGGGAGGAAAGCTGGGAAAAGCAGAGCCCAGCTAATTGCTGGGTCATTCGTGGAATGGCACACGTAGGATTGTCCCGGCAGTCGGATAACGAGCGCTCGAGGAGGTTAATCCAGATTTGTGTTTATTTTTAATGATGGCACAGAGCTAATCAGTCACTGTGTCTTGTTCTCTCCTGACTTTTACCCTCCTTGGCTCAACTGGCAAAATATTACCTTGTTGTTGTTGTTGCCTCTAAGTGGGGGCCTTGCAGCTCAAGTTTGCTATGAGCACTTTTCACTACAACTAAATCAGGAAATTAATGGTTTGTCACCCACGTTTCACTGGTGACAGTTTCTCTACTGGATAACAAAGTTCAAATTTTCATTTAGCCAGTGACTTCCCAGCTTTTAAAACATGAGATGAGAACTTTAATGTCTGTATTTTTGCCACTAAGCAGAGACAGGAACTAAAAGCATTAACCTTGCTTTCCTCTTATTAAGTGATTATCTGAGTGCTCTTCATGCTTAGAAAGGTAACACTGTAAATAAATGTGACTTGAAATTCTAATAGGATGCTTCAAATCTATTCAAATAGTCCAAAGCAACGTTGTTCAGATGGCCCTGAAAGACTTCAGCAACAGATTGAGAATAGGAACTTTTTTGCATTGTGTCCTGACTGTTCTGACATTGGCAATGTTCAGACCTATTCATGAGGATACAAAAGACAGAAAATCTGATTGCAGTAGCACCTAGTTTTGAGCAATGGGGCCACTAAATACTGCACTGTGAGCCTGTAGGAAGAATTGAGGTATAATTTCACTGTTCCTGAAGTTATTAGAAACTTTTCCTGGGGTTTTTTTTTTGTTTTTTTTTTTTTTTGGAGGGAGAGGAGAGGAAGGAAGGGAGGTTGAATCTTGTATCCATTCTCATATAAGATGCAGACAACAATAAGGTAAAATGACTTTGTTATAGATCTCTTAACTTCCTTCTGCTCTGTTAGTTTTGCCCTTAGCAGTCTGGAGTGATGCAGTTGCTATTTTTTTTTTTTGACAGTTTAGGGGATTAGCTTTAAGCCATGAGCAATTTTGACTCTGAAAGGCAAGACATCTCACACACCTGAGACCATCAGGGGCACAGGCTGGTGCTTAAAAAACTACTGTCACCTTTGGTTTTCATGTGTGTTGTGTCTTGCTTGACATTACAATGATATCACAGATCTGTTGATTGAGGTTAGGAACTGAATGACAAATCAGTCACTGCGTTGCTGCAGTCAGTGTGTTGCACTAACAGGCTACCATGGAAATTCTGGTGGGGAAAAGCTGCCTCTTAAATGATACCATTTTTCAAATGACTGCCAAAATGAATGTAGCCAGACAAAACAAATCCAGCAGTCACAGGCACTGAGATCAAAACAATACTGGTCACTGAGAACACTAGCCAGTATCTCTGGTGAAATACTGCTTTTTCTTCCCTTAGGTTACATTTTCCAACTTGACAACTCCTCCCCCTGAGAGCAGATTGCCAGCTCTATCAATTTGGATTGAGCTGTAACTTTTGTCAATGATTTTACATCCTTAATGGGGTTCTGCTGCACCTCTGGATATTCAGCTGCTGGACAGAAATCTCAAATTTTGACTAAAGATACCCTGGATAATTTAGATAGACATGGAATGCATTTGAGGAGTGACAGAGGGCTGAGCTGCCGCTGTGATCACAGAATCACAGAATGGTTTGGGTTGGAAGGGAACTTAAAAATCACCTCACTCCAACCCCTGCCATGGGCAGGGACACCTCTCACTAGACCAGGTTGCTCCAAGCCTTGACAAGACACCGTATTTTGAAAACAAGGTTAGTAGCCTGACCTCATCTGCTAAGCCCAAAATGTCACAGGTGAGGTTTTTAGGTCAGATGTGAACAGTTCTCAGTGTTTTGCTGTTGTAGCTTGAGGTCAGCAGTGCCACAGTGGATTTTATCTAACATATTAGTGGGCAGTCAAAAGTGGCCTGGTGCTTTAAAATATTATTAGTGTGCTACCTTTTCATTTTACAGATTCCAAAGTTAATGGGATGAGTTTTTAAGCACTTATATTTGATACCAAAAAAATACAAAATATGGCCCGGCTTGCATAGAGGTTAAAAGTACTCTGAAATATGGTGTTGTAAGGGGAGTTAATATCAGTGCTCAAATACCCTTATTTACAGTTCAGCTTCTCCCACCATCAGTATAATTATTTTTTTCTCCAGAGAAAGAGAGGGAGAATTATTGTCCATCTTCCATATGACAAGTCCTTTGCTTTGCTCTCAGTTCTGCTACAAGCTTCCTGAGTGACCTCGAACCAGTCACCTGAAGGGTGATTCAGAATAGATGACACTTTATGAGCTGTTACTTACTGGGGGCTTTTTTTCCCCCCATGTTCTGTTTTGGGGACATAATTATTAATTTCCTCATGAGTTTATCATCTGTACGGTATCAGAATGTTTCAGAAACAATGTTTTCTTTTTCAAAATCCACCTGGCTCACCAGGAAAAATGGCAATAAGGCACAGACTGAACTCAAAAACATCCACAACTTTTTTTGTATATTCAATTTCAGAAACTTAGAGCGTAATTTTTCCAGTTCACCTGCCATTATGTTGCATTTATATGTTCAAAGCTCTGCTCCCATTGAAATGAAGTTGCTCCTGAGAGTTCTGTTTCCTCCTTCAGAGCAGTCACATCACTCAGCTTAGCAAGCCCCTGGGAATGACAGACTTAAGTAATTTAATTAGCTTTATCTGACAGATCTGTGGCAAAGGTAAATGCAGAATTTGGCTCTACGGGGCAGCATTTATCTGCATTAGGCAAACAACTGGTTTTTAAAGTTGGCAGCCCTGTGCCACATTTACTTTTCACTTTCCAAATCCTCCAGCATGTGAAGCATCCTGGTTCTGTCTTGGATGACAACTTGCTTAAAGCAGCATTTTAAAAAAAACCACACAACACCATGAGTATGTCATCAAATACAAGAGTGCTGTCCACTCTGTGGAGTATTTTGACATTTACAAACATCCAAATGAAAGTGAAAATATTCAAATTTAATCCTTCAGAAATGATGACAAGGTCACAGATAGAACAGACATTTTCTTGGCAATAATTTTAAATGAACTCCTGGCTGCCAGAGAACCTGAGTGGGGCTTTCAGAGCCTTGCTGTGCACCCTCCCACCTGGCAGGCTCTGGGAAAGTCAAAAGCTTGGAGCTGGGCACTTCTGTGCTATTTAACCTTAGATCCTCTACTTCTGTGCCCTGCTGAACAGAAGAATCAGTGAGACACCACATGAAATCCGTTGTCACTCCTGGCTTGCCATTCCTTCACTGCCTTTTCCCCCCAGCCCTTGCCTGCCCCTTGTCTCTGTCCCAAAATCTGGATTTGGAAGGCAGCAGTCCCATAAGCTGGCCGCTGGGAGCTGAGTGGATGAGCTGGCAGGAAAACACACAGGTTTCTGCTTGGCAGATATAACTCCCATGGAACCCTGCCTGAGTCCTAACAGAGCTTTTCGGAAATCAAGCCATCTTGGCATTATTTTTTTTGGATTTAGACAAATGATTTGGCCAGTTCTGAGTTCTGACAAAAAGCCACAAGTACTACCCACCCTGTAATGCACAAGTAACAGAGGGAGACTACAACTGTACTCACACACTTAATTTCTGTATTCCAAGCCTGCTGACCACTTGCCTTTGCAACTGTAATAACACCTTTTCAGCACGTTTTCCTTTGGCCTGTGTTAGGTGTAATTTTCTTTTTAGCTTCTTTTGTAAACTGAAGCCCCTTTCCCCTTCCTCCTGCAAAGTGGGAACAGAAGTTGCTGACATCATCAGAAGGAATTGAGATTAGCCTTGCTAAGGATACTGCACAGGTCCTTGCCAAGAACAGAATTATTCTTAGCAGCACCAGTTTTTTGCTCTGTGTTCAGCCCAGCTCTTGTGGTTTGCCAGAGGGGTTTGTATACATCTGCCAAATGCAGAGGACTATTGAAGTCACAGATCCTAAAGAGAATATTCTGTAGAAGATGCAGGTTTTCAGTTCAATCCTTCTCAGAATGACCAGTCCTCCTCAGCTTTCTCCAGCTCATCCTTGCCCAAGTCCTGTCTCTTCTCTTCTGGGTCCCAAAATCAATCTGAACTCAAAGTCTTTATCATCTCAGTTCTCATTTCCACATTGCCTTGTTCTCAAGACTCAAAACTACCCTTTCCCTTTGGACACCCCAACCTTTTCTCCAGCCTCCAGTTTCAGTCTTCTCTACCAACCTTCAAGTTCAGGCACCAGAGTGACAAATCTGCCCTGATTTCTGAAATCTCACCAGACTGCACCTGCCCCAGTGGCTGGAACTGACTCAGCCACTGAAAGGTAGTGCTAAGATGTGTTCAGTGCTGCCTGGACTCTGTTTATCACTGCAAAATGTCCTCTCAGGATATGATCATGAGGAGATTTTGTTTATTTATTGACTTGGTTTTGCTCAGACTGCAAAATTTGAGCACCGTTGTGATGACTTCTTAATAGGGATAGCAAGAACATCTGAGGCTGGTGTCATCACCTGAACTTGAAATCCGTGCTGCTAAATTCATGGGACAGGTGGGACCTCTCAGATTCTCATAATACCTTTTTTGTTTGTTTTATGGTAGAATTGATGTTTACCATATCTCAGTTTTCCCCCTCTCCCACCTTATTCTTGGAAATGGCCAAAGAATTGTAGCTGAAACTTTCCAGCTGAAATGACTCAGCCTGAGGCAGACACCTGGCCTGGAAAACTGCTACCCAAAACAAAAGTCAAACTGCAAGCAAATGAAAATAGTCTTATCATGGGAAGTGTTGGCAAACAAAGAAAGAGGTTATATTACCCACCCTATCTCTAATTTTCCTATTTCCATTGGAAAAAAACTCCCACATTAAAGTGGAAAGATGTTAAAATAATAATAGCAGCATCTCTTCTACAGCATTTTAGTAGATCTCAGAGCATTTTAAGAACAGGAGTGAGTTGTTATCTCCATTTTTTTATTATGCAATTTATAGTAATAGTTTTCCCAGCTACAGTAAAAGCCATCAGTAGTAAGTGATTATTTTCTTGTCATCAGTCTCATGGGACACATTCTCATGTAAACAGCCTGCTGCTATTCACACTTCTCCAACAGGAATTAATTGAAAAAGAAGCCCCTGAGAGGGAAGGGTACAGCATCATTAAAATAAAAAATGTGGTGTTCAAAAGGACTGTTTTGGATCTTGTAGAGTTTATGCATTTCATTGATTTAGAAGGGCTCTTGTTGCCTTATATAAAGTGAGCACCTCACCTGTTGTGAACCACGAAAAGGAGTTGTACCAGCCTTGTTTCATGTTAGAATACAAGCAAACCAAACAGGGGCTATTTCTAAATTGCTTCATGTTGCAACTCTTTGAATGGATTCTCCTCATCTTTCCTGGGAAGTGCTAGCTTTTTGTAATACCTGAAATACTATCGGTGAATTTGCATTGCAAATCAGTTCAGGGAGGGCTGGTTTAGGCAGTGAAAACTATGCAGGCACAAAAGGGAAAAACATGAGGAGAAATCTTTGCAGGGTTCTTGGGACTGTGGTGCATTCTGTCATCAATCAATCTGCTAATCTGTGCATGCTCCAGCCTAGAAGCCTGGATTATGGCGAGTGGGAGTTCAGCTTCGTGCATCTATCTCAGATCTTACCTGTCCTACTCACTGACTTTGCCAATAGATTGAATCAGAAAAAACTTCTGGCCTTGACATCTTTCAGATCTTTCTTTCATTACATCACTTTCTGCCTTTTGTCCACTCCTCCACGCTATATGGGTTTGGATCCCTTCAAACTTGTCACAACTTCCTTGGGAAGAAATGCTCAGATCTCTCAAAGGGACTGAAGTTGTCACCCACAGGAATCACACAGGGCCGTGTGGTCAGAGTGAACAAGAATGTGCCATTGTGCAAAACATCCTGAAAAATGCACTTGGCAATTCCTCTCAGGTCACATAACGGGCATGGGGAGTAGTTTTGAGGAGCAAGTGGTGGCAGAGCCTCATTTAAAGGAATGTGCACTTTGACAGGGATGACTCAAGTGTGTCTAACCTGTAGAAATTCCTGAAGATAAGATTGAAACAGGCTGATGTTCTTCACAAGTCTGTGTAAATTTATTTTTGCCATTCAACGTACAGCAGCTCAAGGTTAGCCTTGCATTAAAATACTGGACTTACATTCTTTAAAGTCTCACCAGTGCTGCATGGATGATGCTGTCGTGTCTTACTTTGCACCAGTACACTTCTAACATAACTTCTGTAATGACTTCACCTCTGACACTGCAGAAAATGGTCACCCAAAAATGTCTGTTAAAGTTGTTTCATCACTATCCCTGTCTTCATGGCGAGGAATAAGTATGTACAAATCTAAAACTTTTCACTTAAACCTAAATTTAAACTCCCTGGGTTTGTGCGCAGCCTTACATCTTTCAAACACAATTTATGTCTGTGTATGGGTGTTTTTAGTTATGATTTATGCAAACAATGTGCAATGAGCCTTAACACTTCAATAAGTGTCTCAGTTAAGGAGTTCAAGAGTATCTGTATATTATGTATGGGTTTATCAAAAGCTGGCCTTCTTCCCTCTCTTACAGTGCAGATTTATTTACTTAAGATTTGGAAGAAGGCATGTTCTCGCTCTTTTTTTGTGTTTATTTTGTCAATTATATTTTAATTGCTTTCTTACATATTCATTAAAATTGCTCTTAACATTTTAAGCACTTTACTGCACCAATTCAGTGTGAGCTTTTAGCAAGCGTGTGTGTTAGGACATGTAGAAAATACACACAGAAAACAAGACTGTGTGTGCACGTGATAGTGCAGGTCTGGATCACGCTGGCCTAATTTTAAATCAATGCATATAATACATAGCTTGCAAAAATCCCTACAGGTTCAAGTCAGTGGAAAGAGAAGGGTGCTATAAAATCAGCTGCTTATGAACAGAGCTGGGGTGAAGGTGAAAAGGAGAGTAGTGTGGAACCAAACAACTCAAGGCAATGATTTTCAGAGACAAAGATCATTCTGTCAAAGCCCTCTTTCGCTTAAATCCAGAACTTTTGGCTCCAGTGGTTTAGTTGGTCTCAACTTTTCACAGTGATGCCTGAGAACAAAGATTCCTTTAGATCAGGTAGGGGCTGAACAAGGGCAGTCGCTCTGGAGCGGGTTCCAAAAATGAGGCCTTTAATCAGGAAGCACTTTACCAGTGAAGGTAACTGCTTGTTGCATGAAAATACTCCTGTAGCTGCTGTCTTATCTTCAAATCAAGGTTTTCTCTCTCACAAATTGATAGCAAATGCATCCCCTTGGGCAGGGAACTGAGCTCCCCACCATCCCAGGTTTGCAGGGTGCTTCAGGATGGTAAGGGCTTGCACTTTTCCCCTCAAAAAGGATGCTGAAAGGAGGTGGTTCCATAGATGGATGAGACATGACATAAAAGCACTTTTGGTTTCTACACAACAAGGATTTTAAATCCTCTCTCCTTATGGAGAAGCTCCCACTACAGCATTGGGGAGCCTGTGAGTGTTGGGTGGCAGGAAAGGGGAGTGGGGACTGTGATGGCTGTGAAAACTTTAAAATTGCTAGACCATGGCTAGGGTTTGTGCAGAGACAAAATAATTTCGGCTTTTTCACTCCCAGTGCTTGAAATCTGGGGTCACAAGGCTGCCCTAAGAAACCGCATACCTTGGTGGTTATTATTTTGCATCGGCCATAAATATTCATTGCCAAAAGTATTTTATATTGCAGACACAGCCCCTGCAACAATGCTGGTGCAAGAAAATCCATCAGGAAACTGTTTATAATGATAAAGAAGGGGATGGCTTTTGTTTTGCTGTGCAGAACCCCACGTTCAGCAGGCTGCTGCAGGAAACAGGCGATCTGCAGGATACTCTGTCTGAGTGAATCATCTCAGCAGCTCCTCCCAGCACAGCTCCCATGGAACAGAGGGCAAGAAATTAAGGATGTTCCTCTGTTAATGGAGAGCAGCGTGGAAGCCCTCCTTGCCCTCCTTTCCAGCAGTCCCCCAGAGGTACAGAAGACCTTGCTAGGGCACAAAAACATAATTTAAATCTTCCTGTATTAGCACTAATGAGGCTGGCCCATGCTCCTCTGCTTAAACAGACACTTAATTCAAGCTCTCATCAATAAAGCATTCCCAGGACACAGCACTTGGTGGCATGAAGCAGAGATTTTCACTCTTCTGCCCATTGTGGGTTGAGAAAGAAACATCCCTTCCATGTACACAAGCACACAGACTATCCTCTCTCTAGTTAAGATGGAACAACTTATTTATAAAATAGCATAATTTCACAAAAAACCTCAAATGCAAACTCTGAAATATGGTCAAACTAAAGTTACATATAAGGAAGGAAAATACATAAACACACCTTTAAGTATTTTAAACAGATTTTAAATATATCTGTCCTACTGTAAATTTTCTCTCTCAAAGCACTATATATCCCTTATTTTTTAGTGCTGTTTGGCAATAGTACAGCTTTAGTTTGAAAAAAACCCTCCACATGATGGCTAATCAAGCTTGATATTCTCTTCTATCAAGCATGTATCTCAACTTTTTACTGCAGACATCGATAGAGATGGAATCTTCTACATTTCAGAAATTATTTGCCGGATTTCATCATATATTTTTAATAAATGATTTTTTTTTTTGTGGTCATTTCCTTCTTCAAATGAGTGGAAAGAAAGTTTATCTCCTATGATAGCTCACCAGAAACTTCCTTTGTCAACCCAAACTGGTGAATATTGTAGCTGAAAAACATTCTTCAGTACTTCAAAGTTTTTGCAAGACTATTCACTTTCTTCTAAGTACTGATTTTAAATTACACACTAGCTTTTAAAATAAGCTCCTTGTCAGGACTGCAAGCTGCTGCAGGTTGAATATACATTATATTTTATGAAGCAGAAATGTTGGTTTCCTCTGTATCTTAAAAACCTGAGTGGAAGGAAAATGTGCTGCCTATAAATATTTTAGCCAATTTCTGAAATACTCTGCAGGCTGCTACTTATATTTTCGAGCTGGTAAATGCAGCCTTGCAAATCAATGTTTTCTGAAAAACACTTCAATGTCACCTAATGATCTTGCTCCCTGTTTTCTTCATCAGGGAGATGGAGAGTGAAGATGCACATTATAATCCTTGGGCAATATTTTGTCTGACTTTTGACATCATTTTTTCCGCGAAAGATTGGCTCAAATTTGTTACACACTCAGCAGAAAATACAGAAGCAATTTTCCATCCTGGTGTGAATTTTAGCATCTTTTTCAGTAATGATGTCTGAGACTCAGAGAAGGGTTTGGGGAGAAATGTGCTGGGCAGCACGGTGAGGGGGGGACTTGGCGCTTAGCGGGTATTTGCACTCATCAAGGGGAAAGTTTATGGCAAAACCTTTTGACAGACCCATGAAGATAATTTCTCATTCCCATTCATGTTATGAACTGCTTGTCAGTAAATGCTAAGAGAAATTCAGCCTTTTTCTGCTCATGTACAAAGAATCTGAGCTATCTCATGTGAATGAAATTAGCTGGACTAAAGAAATTCGAAGAGGCAGGCAGATATTTTGCCTCATTTTGTGATAGCAGAAGTCCCCAAGTGAACAAGCAGGTAATTTCCACCGCTGAAATTTCAAATAAACATAGTAATTTATACCAAGTTTCTTTTTTTCTCTATGCCTCATCTACCAGATTTTCAGAATGCAACAAGACAGGTTTTAGCGATTAGAGAGATGGCAACCAGGAAAAAATCTTACAGCCTGTGAGCAAAATGGATGGCAGTGGCACTTTTCCCAAACACAGACAGTGAGACACTCCTGGAAAAAGCCCGTGAAGGCCTGAAAGGATGAATTGTGTTGTCCTGTTCCTGATGTCACCTCTGTGGCAGCTGAGCATGGTCATAACATCTCCTCATGAAACAGCACCATGGCTGTGCTGGAAACTGTGGAGTTAATACCAGATTTGTGTCAACCTCTTGCACCGTGAGGTGAATGTGGAGAAGCATTTGAACATGGCTTTGAACAAGGCCTTAGTCCTTTGTGGGGGGTTGTAATAATGGAATTATAGATCACAGAGTTGCTTGGGTTGGAAGGGACCTTAAAGCTCATCCAGTCCCACCCCCTGCCATGGGCAGGGACACCTTCCACTATCCCAGGCTGCTCCAAGCCCCAGTGTCCAACCTGGCCTTGGGCACTGCCAGGGATCCAGGGGCAGCCACAGCTGCTCTGGGCACCCTGTGCCAGGGCCTGCCCACCCTCCCAGGGAACAATTCCTTCCCAGTATCCCATCTAACCCTGCCCTCTGGCACTGGGAAGCCATTCCCTGGGTCCTGGCACTCCAGGCCTTTCTTGTCAGCTCCTTCAGGCCCTGCAAGGCCACACTGAGCTCACCCCAGAGCTTCTCCTCTCCAGGCTGAACAATCCCAGCTCTCCCAGCCTTTCCTCCCAGCAGAGCTGCTCCATCCCTCTGCTCATCCTGGTGCCTCCTCTGGCCTCTCTCCAGCAGCTCCACGTCCTCCCTGTGCTGGGTCCCAGGGCTGGGGCAGCTCTGCAGGTGGGGTCTCACCTCAGCACAGGGGCACAATCCCCTCCCTTGACCTGCTGGTCATGCTTGATAACCTTTCTTACTCCTGAGGGAGAACCCAACATATGGATCAAAGGAAATACCTGGAGCTGACACAGTGGTCACCAATACTTGTCCCTGTATCCCAGAAATAGGACAGTGGCAGAGGAGGAAAAATGCTGCTGGGGAAGTCCATGGGCATACACTGCAACCACTTGAGAGATTTCTTTTCTGCTTCAACTCTGGGGAAATCACAACCTTAGAATTTCGGAAGGGAAAAAGGACAAAAGAAATACAATTAGATAAAGCCACCAACTCCATTTTCTTCTGGAGCTCACTCCTACAGATCACTATAAATGTTCTGCTCTGGGTACCCTTCCATCTTTCCTGTTCAAATGTAGTGCAGATTATGTGTAAGTGATCTCCCAGGCACTCCTATATCTGAGGTACATAACCTCTAGGAACCTTCTCTTTTGATAAATGAGTATTTGAGTACTGCTTACAAAGTTGGTTGTGCAGCCCTTTCAGGAGTGATTGATAAAAACCTGCCTGAGATCAATGCCCTGGCTGTTTGAATGCTCCCCTGAGAAGGGCAGAAGATTTTGATTCCTTCATCTGGACAAGTAGTTGAGTCTCAGTTCACAGATTTTTTAGTAAACATTCCAACCACAACCCACAGAAAACAAGGCAGCCCCATTATTGTTTCTGTGTTTATTTAATCTAACTGCCTGGTTCATTAGCTTTTATTAAAAAGACCTTAAAACAGAATGATTTTAAGAAGTAGAATTCTTTACTTTGGTGGAAAATTAAGGTAAATTCTTTCATGTTTTTTGGTTCAGCCAGAGAATAATATGGGAAAAAAATAGAAAAGGAAAGAAAAAAAGATCTTCCAGGCCAAATATGCTTAGCAGGAATTAAATGCCAGCTTGAACATTCGTGCCTTGTACCATCCCTCTGATTAGAAATCAGTTTTACCTTAATTTGCTGTCCTACAAGCACTGTACATGTCTCTCCCTTCCTGCAATATTAATGAGAATTGTGATTTGAAACACTAAGAAATAAGTGCCAGAAGCAGCTCAGGAAGCTCTGATTCCCTTTCATCACATCCCTGAAGCAGAGCTGGAGCCTCTTCCAGGTTAATACCATGACCTTTAAGCAAGGCCCTTGCACCAGCCCTTGAAAGCTGCTGAGCTCTTCCTGGCAATGCCACTGTTGGCAGCCCTGGAGAGAGGCTCGAGTTGGTGGTGGTGTGATTTCTGGAGGAGGTGCTTGGTCCTCTTCCAAGAGCCTGCCAGTGAGGTCAGGTGTCTCTAGAAGCCAGGACTTCCCTTGCTTATCCTCTCTGCTTATGCACTGGGTAGCCAAGAAATAAAAAGGTGTTTCCAAAAATGTGATTTTTCCTGCTAAACAATGCTTTATGGCTGTTGGAGGTGTATGTCATATATGAAATTAGGTAACTGGCTTTTGCATATAAAAATCATCTTATGACCAAGTTAATATTTATTAAAGTTGTTAAGATAGTTACATTGTTAAATACCTTTTAATTGTGAAATTTCCATTGTTCTCTGCGGACCAATGTTCCCCCTCCAGCAAATGATCCATTGGTGAAAGGAACTTGTGATGTACCTTGAAACTCACCAATCATCTTGTGCCATGGGGGCAGGACAGTGAGGAGTTCTGGGAAGGGCCAAGAGGGTATAAAAGTAGGATCCCAGAGCCCTCCCCCTCCTCCTCCATGCGGCAAAGGTGGTGAACACATCTTCCTGCATCTGCTGCAGTGCTGGGTAAAGGAGGGGAGGGGTCATAGGCCTATCCCTGTTCAGAGACCTTTTTTTTTGTTTTAAGAGAATTTTGCCTCAGATTAGCTGAGGTAAATCCAGCGCTGAAGATTTCTGCCGTGGGCACATAGCCAGTTTGGCACCAAGAGTCTCTGATCCTGCGATCCCGGGGTTTTTATATTATTTTAAATTAAGAATTTGGATGCTGTTATTTTTCCAAATTATTTTTCTTGTAATAAACAACTTTTTTTTAATTAAAACAAGAGTTGTTCTTATTCCTGACATGTAGATTCTACACATTACACACCGCACATCTGCCCCGTTGCGTTACTTTCTGAAACAAGGCCTTCAACTGCTCCCTCTTTCCCCCTCTCGTTGCAGTCCCTCCTTTCATCCAGCCTTTCGAGTTCCCGCGCTTCTCCATCGGGCAGAGGGTCTTCATCCCCTGCGTGGTGGTCTCGGGGGACCTGCCCATCACCATCACCTGGCAGAAGGACGGCCGGCCCATCCCCGCCAGCCTCGGCGTGACCATCGACAACATCGACTTCACCAGCTCCTTGAGGATCTCCAACCTCTCGCTGATGCACAACGGGAATTACACCTGCATAGCCAGGAACGACGCAGCAGCTGTGGAGCACCAAAGCCAATTAATCGTGAGAGGTAAGGAGGTGTAATTGCTTTGAAGGGCGCCAATTAAGCGGGATTCATCGGCATTTTGTAATGGCACCTGTTCGACGGGAACTGTAAAAAATATGGTGATCCCTCTCTTTGTGACAGAGAGCACACAGAGCAATGAGGCACAGAAAGTGATGTGATTTTCCTGTCTCAAAGTCTTGAACTGATCAAAAACCCCAGAGTGTACGGCATGGGTGGGGGAGCCACAGGAGTGACTTCCTGGAAAATTTTGTGATTAGGATCAAGCCTTTGAAACGATATCAAATTATTCTCTGCTATTGTTCTAGTCTGATTATACCCATTTTTTATTTAGACCGCTCTCTCCTACAACATTATGTACATAAAAAAGCAGAACGTTGATGTTGAGTTCATTGGGAAAAGACTCTCTGCTGTTACCTTGTTCTTTTCCTGATTTGTGGTTATTATGCAATTAGCAGGATTCATGCACTCATGATGACTTCACAACATTTTGCCTTGAAAGAGATATGAATTTACATGCAGTAAGCAAACATTTTATGTGGAAAAGACCTTTCTAGTCACACCTTAGCCAAGTTACCTAGAAATGATACCTTGTGATGTATTTTCAAACTGACTGTGCACAGCTTCAACAAGAGAACATTGCCTCCTTTTCTTTCTAGGAGTTTTTCAAAGTGTTTCAAATTTTTATTTTTAAAAAATCAGTGTCAGACTCTTCCCTCTCCACCATCTCATTCTTGCTACCAAGCCACTGGGCTCCTCAGAGGAAGAATCATCCTGCAAGGAACCACAGTGATTTCTGCCTACTGCAGATCTCTACATTTTATATTTCCTCCTGGAAGTTTGCAAAGATAAACCTTAAAATCTTAAGGGGGCTTTTGCAGACTTTCCTAGGGTTTTTCCCACCCCAAATTCTGAGGAACTCTTTTAAGTCAAATGTTCCCAGTGTCCTAATGTTACCCTTAAGGAATTATTCCCTAGTTTTCCAATATGCTTACTTTTTTTATGCTAGTATTCTTAAAACTCAGTGACAAACAGATCCATTACTTTTCCACTGGTTTTGATAAAAATATTTCGTTTTTTTTTTAATTTCACCAATTTTAATCTTGCTTAAGATTATTCAGTACAGGTGTCTTATTACTTTCCTCATTTATTTAGTTATTCTTAAATGAAGTAGTTTAATTAAATACATACATTTAATTATTCCTTTCTTACATTCTTCTGCTAAATTTTAACCGTATTCCTCGTTCTAATGAGAGATTTTCCTGACCTTCTCTTTTGCTGGAGAAGGGAATGTTGACCTCCTCCCATCACTGTCTGTGTGTGCCCTGCTCAGAAATACTGCATCTAAAACCAGCTGGGATTTTTCCTGATTTTCAGTTGTTGTTCAGCTCTGGAAGTGGTGGGAATGAATCTGCAGCAACTCTGTGTGAGTTCCCAGGATGGTTTTACCATCTGAGAACAGGTTCTCTGCCACCACTGTCTGTCCCCGCCAGCACTGAGACCCACAAGTGTAGGGAATTCTGCTCTATGCAGGGATTTCTGCTCTGTCCCCCACTGATGGGGACAAGCCCTGCCTTGCCCTCACTTCTCCTGGATTTTCCTGAACTGCCCTTTCCCTGTCTCCTGCTGTCTGTGGGTAATTCCTCCCCTGAACTCTGTTCCCTGGACATACCTGCCTCTTGCTGCCTTTTCAGGCATCAATCAGTTTTCCCTTCCTGTCCAGCAGAGGAGTTTTGGGGAGCCCTTCACATGTCCCTCACCCCAACAGCTCCATTTTCACCTTCATTTCCCCCTGGTGTACTTTCTGCTCCAGTTACACCTCCTGAGGAGGGCCCTGTCTTCACAAACCCATGGGCAAGATAGAGGGGAGCTTTTCACTCTTTTACCCAAGCACTTGCAGGTGGATTCTGGATCCTGCAATTTTTTAGGAGGTTATGAAGGGTACATCATTTCCTCCCCTTGCTTATCCTTCTGCCCAGCTGATGCTCTGCAGAGCCTCCTTGAATCCTCTCCTCTCTCTTGCTGTCACTTTAAATGATAATGTTTTAATCAGTTTTTGATATGCATCTGAGATTACAGGTCTCACTGAAAGGAAAAGGGGAAACTACAATACCATGTTTGACCTGAACTCTCTTCCAAAAACCCTACCCTGACCTCCTTCCCTTGTGCTGAACTGCTTCAGCTGCCTCATTGCACAGAGGTCAGAATTCAAATAGCCACCAGAGGGTCACTGTGATCACTCCTCCTCTGCATCCGAGCTGACCTCTACACATTTAAATTAAGACTTCTTTTCCTGCTGCCTTTTTATTCCCCAGGCTTTCTGATCCCTCCTCATCTTTTTGTTCGTAGGTGCTGTAAAACTGAAACATAATATTTTTCTAAATAATCTAAGTGGTTTATCTCCAAATACTGGGAGAAGAAGTGGTGCTTTAACTCCTCTTGTTTCTAATCCCCATTGTTTGAGAGTTTCTCAGCAGTGTGCTTTAAACTTAAAAGCTGGCTATCCTAAATGCTGGGAGATGTGTTTTGGGAATACCTTATTTATGTGCACACTGTGCATCTTGATATGAGGGCAGACAGTGAATGGGGAAGGGAAATTAAGTGAAATATGAGTGTTACCCACACAGTTCCTTTTCCCTTATCTAGGCTGTCCTTGTATTCATTTCAAAAGTAGACATTAAAACAGTGCAGGCCATCGTCTTTCCAAAATAAATGGGAATCCACATCATTTTACAGGGCATGGGTAGAACTAGAAGTAGAATCCAAAGACAACACATTCCTAAGGTGAATGAAGAAACACAGGCCAACTGCTCATTGCTTCATTTGAATTAGTGGTGAATACAAAACATTCTGCAGGCATTCCATACACAAACATAAATTTGTCAGCTTTTCAGCTGCAGATATTTTTTCCTCAATATTTTCTATCGGATCACATAGATCTGCTATTTTTAATCATTCTGTATTCCTGTGAAGTTTTAAGTCTGTTAAATAGATTTCCTATATTCTTCCTACAAATATTATTTTTCATATCTAAGCTGCACTGCCATTTTGCCAGGGGTGTGAAACGGCAAAAGGAAAATGAGCACTGGTTTCTTAAACTCTGTGGGCATTTTGTGGCAAATCTTCACTGTTCCAATTATTTTGTGCTTTATAAAAGCAACCAAGTGGTGGTGAGAAGCCCTAAAAACACCTGGCCAGCAAGGCTGGATTTTCCCTGTCTTAAATGTCAGAGGAACATGATGGCCAGCTTCCACAGCATCACACAGGAGATGGAAGGCACCAGCTGAGAGAAAGTGAGACAATAAAGCTTTGGAGTATCTGGGTAAGAAGATCTCAGGGCAATCTCAGCTCTCTCTGTCACGAGCTCCTTGGTGAGAACCCAGAAATGAGACAGAGCCAAATGCTCTGGACATGGGGCTGTCAGTGCTTGTCTCCACAAATTATTGGCCAATTTTAGACTAATTGGAGGAGGGGAAAACACCTCCAGTGGAGCTGAACGCCTCCAAACTTCATATTAAGAGGTGATTGATAAGAAACACTGGGTGTAACACCAGAGAATCCAAACAGGCAAAAACTTCTGCCAACACAGGAAATGTTCCAGTGGAAACTCTGCTCAAACAGGAGATACAATTCTGCAGAGAAGCAGGCTTGATTAGTCCCAGTGTTTATGGAATATCTTTTAAAAGCTCATTAATTAGTCACAAGCCTACCCTGTTCACTGCATTTAAGGGCTTCAGGTAGGAAGTGGAGGTGAGTGAGAACAGGGCTTTCCTTCTCAAAATCGTGTGCTCTGCCAGATCCTGGTCTGCAGATCCTCTGGAAATGCATTAAAAATTTGGCAGCTAGAAGGGCTTCTCAAAACCTCATAAATTAATGTTGTTGTTATTATTATTTTGATGATTTTATTTCTTGGCACACTCTTGGATTTCTAGTCATGCCATTAAGAAAAAGAAAAGGCTAGGATCCTGTCATGAGAGCCATAGATAGAAATTAGGAAAATATCTTCTCTGTCAACTCCTTAAGTCATCATGAGGAATTAATCAAGACTTTACTCATTAAGGCTGTCTTCTAAAGAGTGATTAAAAATCTATATACACTTTATCATGTGTTATTCATTTCTGTAGAGTTTTCTAAAATGAAGTACTTCTGAAATAAAAAGCAGTGAAAAGAATTCTAATGGGTAACCAAAAAGAAAAAGCTGATAAATGTATTATGCATTCAAAATTTTTCTGATACTACCAGAAAAGGGAATTCAAATATAGTAGTGGATGCATAAATCATGATTTCACATCTGCTGTTAGTGAGCACATCGTAAGTTAAAATTGAGATAAGGTCTTTAGATACCTAATAACCCCCCGTAATGCATTTAGTGCATTAAGAGTGTTTTCATTTTGCACTTGCCAGGTTGTTGAATATCATTAGACAGTTAGGCACCCAATGAGGAGTCCCTGATTTTTCCAGATAGTAACAGAGTTTCCATCTTCTTTGTGGTGTTTGGTGCTGGGATGATGCAGCAACAGAAGTTTGGGACAGAAGCGGAAGATTTAAGGCCAGAGCTGGTGTCAAAACTCATTGACTTTCTTTGCTGCTGTTTACATTGTGGCTTTAAAGATGACTCCTGAAAGATTCACTTATTTAGTGTATTCATTAGACAAACCTGGTCAACACAAACCACTAGGCACGGTCTCATTTTGCAAAAGTACATCTTTTTTCTTGAACTGCAGAGCAAATGGTTTCACTAAACCAGCTAAATCGACCCCTTAGGTCCAATGACCAAATTTAATAACTGTTCATCTTTGCTAAAGTACAGAGTTTAATGATCTCATTCATTAATACATCAGTGGTTGCTTTGGCTGATTACATTTCTTCCATCATTTTGACAGTGTGATCTAAATGTGAAGTACAAATATTCCATGTAAAAATGAAACATTGCATTCCAGGCCAATGTCATAGATTATCTCTTAACTCCCTAGAGTAGCCCACCAGAGGAGCTCGTGTTGGGAGCCTTCAGAATTGCTCTCCAGAGGGATTCCCTGATCGCTGTGCTTGGGAGCCAGGAGAGCTTGCATGGATTTGAAGTCTGGGAAGGAATGTGTGAGTTTGGCATCTGGTCCCTGGCACAGTCAGAAGGGATTCTTGCATTTACACGGAGCAAACTTAAATCAGGGAGCTGACGTGGGGCCGGGGACATCTCAGGGTTAACAAGGCCCAGTGCTGGTGCTGCACCTGGGTCAGGGCAATCCCCGGGATCAGTCAGGCTGGGGATGAGCAGATGGAACAGCCTTGGGAGAAGGATTTGGGGGTGCTGGTGGATCCTATTCTGATTGCTCTCATCCTTTGTTTTCCCCCAGCGAGAGCCTGAGACTGCTAATCATTATATTGACTGAAAATACTTTTTTTTAGGCCCTGTGAGTTCAGCCATTAAAGAGTTTGCATCTGTCAGCTTATGGCTCTTACTCTAAACGATTCAACAGCTCCTTTCTCATCACAGGTCTGTGGGCTGCATTAAATGAGAGCCTACCAGAAACCCACTGTTAAAACAATTTTGAATGCCCTCCTTCACATGCTGAAGGAACTCTGCTGCTGGGACAAGGATGATGATAAAAGTAGAACTGTTCAGTCACATTCATGAGCTATTTCAGAGTGTTCCACTTCTAAAGGAGCAGAGGAGTCTCACACCTTTACAACTAAAGAGAGAGGAGAATTAATTGTTTACGTTTTTCTGTTAACTCAAACATATCAGACAAATTACCTTGGTTAAATTCTTGCTAAGCATATTTTCTGTAAGGGCTAATGATCTCCTGAAAGATAATGAAAAACTGAAAGAAGGTTTATCATCTAAAGCTAAGTATCAAAATCTAGATGAAGTGTTTAACAGCACTGTGTTCTGAAATATGGCAGCACATAGCACAGAACAAGTTATTAAATTAAAATAAAATTGAGAAGCAAACAAGCAAGGAGGAAGAAAAATGTAAAGGTCTGCTCTGTTTGCTTTTTAATCATTTATATAAGAAGAAAAATCCTGTGTCTTTACCTAGACAGCAATATAGAAACAATTGAAAGGTCATTGAATAATTTTATTTTGCTGTAGCATCTCTTCTGATTTCTATTGGCAGTGTTAGAACTAAGTGTCAAGGGTTTGTGTCTTCAAAACCAGAGCAGCAGTTGGCATTTTCATAAGCAGTCCTAAAGGAAGGCCAAAGCTTTACTGAACATAGAAACTGTTTCTATTACTGGGTGTGGGCTGAGTTTTTTCAATTTTTGTTTATGGATCCAAACAAGGAAATTCTCTTATTTCTAACCATATACCTGGCCCTGGAGCTACAGAGAAAAATTTCATTTCTGCAGTTACCATTCTAGTATTGTTCTCTGTTGAAAGTAATAATTAAAATTGAGAATATCAGGGATGTCTGAGCAAAAACTTATGTTTTATATATACCCAAAATACAGTGATATCAATGCCATGAAAAGCCCTGTTCTGAGCTTGTCAGTGTTAAAAGCACCACACATCAAGGATATCTCTTAAAGATGTGGAAGAATGTGGCAGAATTTCCATTGAAATGCTTAAAGAATATTTCCACTTGGCATCCATCCTTTTTTTTCTATATATGCCCAATGGGATTAGACCAAAAGTGTATTTTAGCAGATAACTTCAATGCAAATAGTATTTTAAAGACTGATTGCATTTATTCTATACTAAGCAGTTTTGCCTAACTTTTTGCATGCCTGGAAATATAATGCCTGCTCATTTAACAAAAAAAATTATTTCCTGAAAAATTGGCACTTCTTGCCAGTGTCATCCATCCCAAATGAAGAATATAAAGAAAATTTTTCTCAAAGGAAGGGAAATAAAACAAATTACAGAAGTTTTGTATTGGAAGAGAGATTTTTAAAAGACATTCTACTCTTCACACTCTTCAGTGGCAGAGGAGGACAGTAATTATCAGTCACTCCATTGCATCTTTTGTAATCATTCACCTGTAAGAATGGTGGGTTCGTGTTTTGCGCGTGTTTTTTATCTCTCTTTATGGATAAGCAGCTTGTAATTGATTTTTCAGAAGCTGCAAACACAAATTTACTCACAGTTACCGAGGTGAAACAAGCTGATGCCACCGTACCAAGTCGTACGAAATCAAATCTATTTGTGCAACTAACTGTGCTTTTCACCCGCCTTGGAAAATACCTCATTGTGTGTTTGGGGATAAAATGAACACAGAACAGTGAGAAAGGAGCTACTGAAGCAAATGTCTCCTCTGAGCAGATAATTGGAACAGGATGGGTGATTGCCCAGAGCTGTTGCTGCTGGGATTTCATGTTTGATGTTTACCTATCGTGAATTAACATAACTTACTATAAATGTTTGTCAGCGTGGCAGCCATTTGGAAAGCCAAAGTGTTTGTCAGCAGTAAATGTATTTTCTAATACAGAGGTATCTCTTGCCTCCATCACTGTTGGTTCCTTCTGTTTCTTGTAGCCGTGTTCCAAACAGCTTTTCTGTAGTTAGGCAATAAACAGCTTTGCATTTTGGCTATAGGCTTCAGTGAGGAAAAAGTCCAGTTAGGGGGATTATTTGCCCTCCAGAGTATTGTTGTCCTTTTCTAAAAAGCAGCTCTATCTATGAATGTGGAAGGAGAAAATCAGAGGGGAGTCTGGATTGTGGAGGCACAGGGAGGAAGGCTCAAGCTGGTGTGAGGAGGGGTCTCTGAACCTGCAGGGAGAATGTCCACAGACCTTCAACTCTGAGCTGTCCTGCCCACACCAACACTGGCAGCTCCAGTTTTTCCTTCAGGAAAACTTGGGACACTCTGGCACAACAAGAGCTATTATTTGCCTGAATTATGAGAGTGTTTATACTGAAAACAACTTGAGGGTCATATATTAGAGCATTGGTGCTTCTGCTGTGTTTCTCCTGCACAGATTTTCTCAAAGGATAATTAGTCCCATATTCATGGCCATTAATAACTATTTCAGGTCCCTGGGAAAATACTTACAGTACTGAGGTCCCCCTCTCTGCTCCCTTGCATTTTCTCGTGCTACAGCCTTCTGCCAGACTTCTTTTCTTAATTTCTGGCACTTCTGGTGAGGCAGCTCGTGGGGTGGATTAGAGCAAGGTTGGGTCTTTAGTTCTGTCTTCCCCAACTTTCAGACAAAGTCAGCACTGCCTGGGCCTGGAGAATCCATGAGGCTTCACATTTTGCAGTGGGGTGAGGAGAGCAAGTATCTGTTAGGATTTCTCCTGTGCTGCCTTAGATCTCTGTGTGTTGCTGAATTCAAGTTAAAAAAACCCCAAATTTATTTGAGAGGAAAAAAATCTGTCACATGTTCAGTCATTCTCTGTGCCCCTGTGAGAAATGACAAAAAGAAAAACATGTAGGATAAGGACACACATAGTTTACTTCTTTTTTTCTCTGATATTTACTCCTTCATGTTCTGAACCAGAGAACAGAAAGGTCAGCAAAATTCTGTGACCTGAACTGACCTTAACACAACAATTAAGCACTTTTAATATTCAGTAACATTTGTGGGATTTTCCACAATCTTCACAGCTTTCAGCTTCTTTTTCATGTTTTTGTCAAGTGTGTAGACTTTATTAAGACTTTGACATTTAGGATCAGGTTTTCATGGCAAATTGTTGGACCTAACATTGTCACAAGGTGTTTTCTTCACTGTGTACCTGTATTTGGAACATGTAGAGGTTTTCCTTGAGATGAGCAGCTCTTGTTTTATTTATGTATAAACAGGTATGTGTGGAAGGCTCACTGCAGTGGTTTTATGCTACTTTGGGATAAGTTTAACAATATGTGTGTACTGATGCATTGAAATAAGACTTCTCCTTGTCAACTCAATGCAACAAATTGTGTTGAAGCTCTCTCTGGTTGTTTGGAAAGCAAAGTCCCATCAGAAGTTGTGGTTCAAGCACCCTCATTTTTATATGAAGTGATTTGAAGGTATTAAAGGCATTATTTGCTAAGGTGATTTATACAAAATAATTTAATTGGTTTTTTCTAAAGCTTACTATTTGACTGTTATAAAAAGCAAACATAGGAAAAAAATCAGTTGTTCTTAGACCTCTGACAAATCTACCTTTGGTAGAAAGCATTTATTTTCTGTCCACAATAATATGATTTATCTATTACTTCATTTTTAACCTCTGCCATGGAGAGATTTTATAAACTTATTTTTGTTTCCTGTAAAGACCAGTGGTTTTGTCATGCCTGGCAAGAAATACATTGAGACTGTGCACAGGAAGTGAATTATCTGCTGCAACCAACCTTAGTGTGTTAATGGATCAGCAAAAAACTGGTTTTAATTTTTGCTTTTCGCATGAAATGTGATAACTCTGTATGTGACTGCTCTTCCATTCCAAAACACCCAATAAATTGCCCAGATTCTCAAGGCTCCCTTTGCTCCCTTCCCACAGTGCCCCCCAGGTTTGTGGTCCAGCCCAGCGACCAGGACGGGATCTACGGAAAAGCCGTCATCCTCAACTGCTCTGCCGAGGGTTATCCCGTCCCTACCATCGTCTGGAAGTACTCCAAAGGTAGGATTCCTGTGGTGACCACTGGGCACAGGCTAATTCTGGCTCAATAACATCCCACTGACCTGTAAATTAATGGTTTAATCTTCAAATTGCCAGGGAGCGGCAGGGTGCAATAAGGGATGTACCAGTCACGTTTCATAGCTCATAAATCATCTCCCCAAGCACGAAGTGCTGGCCACTGTCCCACACAAGGCTGAGCTGGGTGGACTTTTGCTCTGCCCTGGAGATGTCCTGGCTGTGCCTGTGAGCCTGTGTCAGCTGTGGCAGGGATGAAAGGGATGGCTGGGAGAAAAGAGACACAGCTTTAACTGGAACATCCTCAGCACAAGGTTCACCAGCAGCATTTGGCTGATTTTTTTTCCCCCCCGCCTTCAAAATTCGTGATAACGCGGCCAATCACATCTTTCCAGCAAAAAAGGAAGGTCAGGTAGCATTAACAGAAGCAGTAATTCAGTATGTGCTTTACATAATGCTTCAACATTTTCTGCTCGTGTAACAGAGCATTAAAAGTGGCCCCACTTGACCCTCAGTAACCATAGGAAATTGACTGCTTTTTAATTAAAATGTGCTGCCTGATAGATTGCATCTCCTGGCTGGTTGTCTTCTGGTAGGTTTCAGCAACAAAACACATTCTGCAAACTCTGTACTCAATCTAAATGAGTCAGCTCCTGAAAAAACAAAATGAGGTGCTGTTGAGAAGAGATCTTTATGTAATGCTCCATGTCATTTTTGGCTTCCTTAGGATCTAAGTCCATATTGTATTTGAAGAAAAAAAGGGTGAGAGAAAAGTTCATGTTAAAGACTATTTGTGCTCTTACTGACAAATTATGGTTTGTTGCAAGAAGTGCAGAGTTCCAAACTCCATTAATCTCAGTGGTAAATGAGATTTTAATTCTGAATACAGGGCACAAAGAGGTAATTCTGGTTTGCAGTGTTTGTGTGCTGAAGGAGGGTGCCAGGCCAAGCTAGATGAGTGATTAACTGTGAGGAGATAAATAACCCACCTTGGAATGATAGAATAGTTGGAAAAGTCCTCTTTCAGACTCATCCACGCAGATGTGTGGGATAAGATTCTCTCCTGCTCAGGAAGGACTTGGGCTGTAACAGTATTAAAAACATATGTGAAGATTAAGAAACCTTTGCTAAGTGCTACACAAAATTTTTTCCAGTTCTTCCAGTAGCTGTCCTCAGGAATATCAGCCCTTTCCTTTCTGTGAACAATAAATTGTTCCCACAATTTTTCATGTGAAGAAATACAGGAAGTGAGTGGACAATCAATGGCAGGTATCTACAGGTAGTAAAGCATAAATGTGCATTCCAACTAAACGACAGGAAAAATGGCTTGTTAAAGCAAAAAAATTGACACAAGGAGAAGTTGGACATGCATATGACTAAAATAGGTGAAAAACCAGCAATGGAAACTGAATTTTTATGAAAAAATTATAATTGTAACATTTTTAAATTCATAGTATTGGTCACCAAGCCTTCAGTGTAGGTGTAAGTTTCCCAAAGCAAACTATGTAGGACTAGAAGTATTTTTGATATGCATGTCTGGTCCTTTTTGATATTCTAGATGTTATATTCATAGGTTGCTCTGGCTTGCTGTGTTGTACTGAATAATTCCCCATAATATTTAGTCATCCTATTTCCTCCTGGGTTGACTCAGCCAAGTGTTTATAGTAATTAAAGCTGACAGATATTAACTTTGTGTACAGAAAGTAGTGTAAGAGAATTCCACTGAAGAAGAGCACCTTTTGACTTCCCTGAAAAATCCCATGTCCTGCTGCCAAAGTAGGTTGAAAACCCCTTTGTTATAAGAAATGTGTCTTAAAAAACCTTTAGAGAGCCCCCAATGCTGGAGGAACCTGAACTTGTGGTGACAGTACAGCAGGATCCAGCTTCCTGTTCTCTAAATCACCCAGTATCCTATTTCCAAGGAAAAGTAGGTTCTTTCCTAAAACCAAACTTGATACAAAAAGTCTTTGGCTTCCTGTTTTTATGGACCTTCCATTTTTACAGTGCTGCCAAAAATGTCTGATCAGCGGTCTGAGCTTTTTCTTGTTTTATTTATTTTGCTGTGATTTTTTTAATGTGGATTATTTTTAAGTTTTTTTAACAGTCTCAATAAATACTGGCTGCAAACATGGCAGAACAGAGGTTTTGTGTGTCACCAGTCCATCAGCTGTAGCAGGAAACAAGAGAAACAGTCACTGACGTGGTTTTCCATGTTATCCAGGGTTTCATAAACAAGGTCCTAGAGGTCCCCTGAGTGTGCCATGTTTACTACAACAGACATCCCTCTCAGTCATAAGAAATTCATTTGCTGTATGCATGAGGGATGCATACTGCTATGACTGTTCAGCTGTAATTGTCAATAATTCATCAGCCTCTAAATGTACTACAAATGTGCCTTTTCACCCATGAACGGGCTGGAAATCTTCATTTCCTCTCTCCCCCTTCCTGGTTCTTCGGCTTTGTGCTCCTTTAACACGGGCAAATTATTGCTGCTGATGCATTCCAAAAGTCCTCCTTCTTTTCGTGCGATGAATTCAGTTTGGATAAAGAACCATCCTGTTCGTTCTGATCGTGTCATTGTAGCTCCATTGAGCCTCTAAGAACAGGAAGCTCTAGTTTGTGCCTTATTAAAAATAAAAACATGAGATGCTTTTTAACACCTTTCCGTGGGTTTCTTGCTTCAGGTGCCGGGGTTCCCCAGTTCCAGCCGATCGCGCTGAACGGTCGGATCCAGCTGCTCACAAACGGCTCCTTGCTGATTAAACACGTGCTGGAAGAAGACAGTGGATACTACCTCTGCAAGGTCAGCAATGATGTGGGAGCAGACGTCAGCAAGTCCATGTACCTCACTGTTAAAAGTAAGAACTGAAACGCTTCTCCGTGGTCCAGGTTGAGTGAAAAAACGTCTTTACTGCATCCTTAGTTTGGAGGGAAGGGAAGCGGGTTGGGAGGGGAGAGGTTGGGTTTGTTGGCTTTGATTTCATTTTGGCTTTCAGCTGCGTGTGGTAGCACCTGGAAGTTAGGATGGTTAATGAGAACCCTTGTTTGGTAGAGGAAGAAAAGAAAATTTGTACCAGGTCTGGAAGCTACCCCTGAGTCGTGAAGGGAAAGTAAGAAAATTTGTTGGTCAGGAGTAAAAAACAAAACAAAGGAGAAATACCCACAGCAGTTGCCAAAAATCTGAAAAACTGAAGGAAATATGGATTAAAAAGACAATAAATTCTCAGTATATCACAGATGGAACTATAGGTACAATTACTACAGGTAGATACCATAAGATATTACAACATACTCTTAAGATTTTATAGATACAGCCACAGTAGTTATTTTGAATTAGCCAGGTAATTTTCAGAAAATCCATCTAATCACACAAGCTCAACCTGTCTGTACTTTCCAGGCACAAGAGACAAAAGCAATCCAGTTTTCAAGTGCATGTCAGCTATAATTCCTTGAAACACCAACACAGCCTAGAATATAGAAGAGCTATTATGAAAAAAAAAAAGGTGTAGAGATAATATAATTTCTCACTAGAGAAAAAAGAGACTATTGACACATCAGCATGCCAAATGTTCCTGGACGACCTGTCAGACCAGTATTGAAGGAGATCACCACACTATGTACTTTCTTATTTGTAGGATTTTTGAAGATTTACAGATCGCTTTGAAGTTCTGGGATGCCAATTAGCTTGAACAAGTTTTGCCCTTGAAAGTAAATAGAATTTTTTTCTTTTTCCAGAAAGGAAGAAAAATCGAATTTATTCTCTGTTGGAGAGTGCACTTTAGATCATTAATGTTTAGGTTTAGAGATGTTGTTTTTGTTGAGAATTAATAACTAAGTTATTTTAAGAGTGTCGAAAATTTGCAAGCCCCAATACCTCAGACACCCTCTCTAATTTACCGTAGTGACTTCATCTTCTAAAAAACAACATGATGACCTCTCCAGCAAATTTATTAATTGAGCACTTTTTCTGTGGGTTGGTAGAAATTCCAGCTTCTGTGGTTTGCAGAACCATTGGCCCCATTTTGGGGCCAATCTTCAATTGCAGGAGCAAGGCACTGCTGTAATATTCTACCAAGAGCCAGCTTCCCTCTGCTTGGCAGCCGTGCACGCTGCCTGTCTGATCACTGCATGCAGTTTCATGTGTGATAAAAGAGCATCCCTTATCAAATAAGAGCAGGAGCTTCCCTGGGGAGCCAGTTGCTGTTTGAATCTAATGAAAACCCCTCTAGCTCTGAGACAGCAGGGAGCAGCCTGTGCCCCTCACACACCCACACTGACACCAGTCCAGCTCCAGCACAGCTGCTGGAGAGAGCCCTGGGAAGGTGTTGGTGTGAGCATGGAAGAGGCAGAGCTTTATCTTCCATCAGACACCTCATTAAGGACAAGATGTTCTGGGGAAATGGGTTTCAGGTATGGCTGGATCCCCTGTTCTGGTGGTGTGGTTGTGGCTCATAATATTTGCACCTGGTCAGGTGGACTGGCTCCAGAGTGACAGCCTGGATTTGCCTTTAACCTCTCCTGTCATCCACTGTTTCCTTTATTCTCCCCACAAGCCTATTCCTCGAACTTGGTCCTCAAGTTTAGTCCTCCTCTAGGTAAAAACCTTGGCCTTCCTTCATGAAACTCACAGTGTTCTCCATTAGTTGGACCTTCTCCATGAGGTCACCCTCCATGCCTTCTTTAGGCAGAGGCAGCAGGTGAGACCTGGCCCATGCATTTGTTTCTGGGCTACAGAGTTGGTAAGTAAGGAGCTTCCAAAGCATAAGCATGTAAGCTTCCAAAACATAAACAAAGATTAGCACTGATGAGTTTTCTTGTGGCTTCCTTGTGACAAATTGCCTTCCCACCTTCCTTCAGTCTATTCATGGGTTATTCCTGAGGAGTAGCTCAAATCACCTGATGAAAAAGCAGAGTGGCTTGGATGGATTTGGTCTCTGATCATGAAACTAGACTGGCCCTCAGAAAGAAAAACATGGCAGCAGTCCCTTTACACCTAATTCCTTCACTTCTTGTTCCTTGTGCCACAGATGCCTGGTGCAGGCAGGTGCTAACCACTGATAGCATCACTGAACTTAAAAATAAACCCTCTCATGCACAGGTGATTCTTCTCCATGTTTGACAGAAGTTTTTACCTACTCTGTTAGTAACACTGCTGGATAAAGTTCTACCTTTCATTGATCTTATTAAAATATCTCTTAAGTGAGCTGGTGCTTTACTCCTCCAGAATTTTCACTGTCACCTGTATCTAAACAAAAAAGATGTTGACCTTTGTTGTCAAGAGAGAGTAGGAATTTTTTTTGTTTCGGTAGTTCAGGAATGGGCAGGATGAAAATTGATTTAATATATTTCCATGACTCGCTACCTCTAAAATTGACGGATTTTTTCTTAGTGAAAACCCATGTCAAGCCATAAACCAGCTTGGCTTGTTTAACAAGACTCTTAGTGCTAAGGGGGAAGTTGTAATAATTCCAAATATACATTTATTTAGTGCCTCTGTGTCTGTTGAGTGACACCTTCTTGTCAGAGGAGCTGATCCAGCTTCTTGGTTGAAGGGAAATTGCATGAGAAGGGAGTGCAAAGAAAGAGGAAAAGAAAAGAGAAAAGAAAAGAAAAACTAAAAGAAAGAGAGGAAGAGAAAGAGGCTTCAGGAACACCATCAGAAATGTGAAAAGAGCAAGCTGCCAGCAACAATGCTGAATCAGGAACCACGGGGCAGAAAATTTTCATTTAGCAGCTATTATCCTTCTCCCTTTCTTTTCAAGGAATGGACCTAAAAATCATGATCAGTGAATTTTTCTCTTCTTGTGATTCAAGGATAAGTAGTTCCCAAATTCCATATTCACTAAAGACACACAATATTAGAAAGTTATGAGAGATCTGGAACAAGGAATCTAGTGCTGTCTTGAGAAATGACTCCTGGTGCTTGGGATGAGTAGACTTCTGAAGAATTTCTATAAAGGATAATGAGCCTTTAACATGAAGGGAAGAACTAAAATTATTTAAAGGTTGCCTGGGAGTCACAGGGGAGGAGATGACTGCTTAAAACGGACTACCTGCCTGCCTTCATCTGAATAAACGTCACACTTCCTAATTCCACTTTAGGGGCTATATATAACATGATAGAATGGTATCCTGATAAAATTACCTCCTGGAAAGCAAGCTTGCATTAAGGCATGCATCTTCATGTATAAATAATCTGTTGGAGGCAACCACGATAGCCCTGCCCCTTCTTAAATCTATCACTTCTTTTCGTGACAATGTGGAGCCTGACAAGTTTTAATCTGATCATCAAAACATTTCCAACAAATCCTGTCTGCCAAGAAAACAGAGTTGCTTCATTCACTTTCCCCTCAAATATGCTTCTTAGCTATTGGCATTATATGTGTTTAATACATAAACCTAAAGCTGTCAGTCAGATCCGCAGCTCCTTCCAGCAGGAACATGCTAATCCCAGCTAATTCTTTTAATGCCAAGTTTCACCACTTAGACATTTTTTAAAGAAAAAAAAAACAACCTTTAAAACTTGTTGCCTATGAAAAGAGCTGATGGAATAACAGAAGAGGCTGGTTGGGAAAGGGAGCCTGGGAACACTGATGCCCTGTTCCTGCACCACGTCGTGTTTCTGCTGCCCCTACCTCTCTCACAGTGCTGCTTGCCAATGTTGACCACGACCTCTTCTAGGCCAGATTTGTTTCTCACCATCTTCAGACAACTCATGGAGCAAAGAGACCTCAATCACACAACTAACTGCTGCTGCAAAAGAAATAAAATACAACAGTGGTTACAAACACAAATAAACCCAGAAGACGCTTATGGATGGAGGCTGAATGGCGTGGAGCTCTTTTCTCCACTGCAAGCTAACAGTTGTTCCACCATATGGCTGAAGCACTGCAGCATTTGTTTATTGAGATGGATGGAAAGCTCTGCCTGTGAAGCTTTATCCAGGCAGGATAAAGAGACAATTTCCATGTGACCAGGCAAATGAGTTTGCTCTGCTGCGACACCAGCAGCAAAGCCAGCAAGCTGTGATGGAGAACTCACTGTGCTCTGCTCACCAGGGTGCCTCTAAATGCTCATTTCAGTCTTTGGGAAAATAATTCCTTGCTGAGAGCACAGCAATGTTGAGATCTGCCCGACTGCTACTTTTTCTTGTGTCTAAGAAGCCAATTTCTGATTAAAATGCATGTATCCCACAAGGTGTCAGTAAGGGTGGCATTGCCTGCTCTACATTTGCAAAGATAGATTATCCATGATATGTGGTAAAGGAAGCTTAAAATCACTCTCTAATACCTCCAAAAAATACTTGTAAGAAGGACAGCAATAATGCTCTGTCAAATTCATCTGAGCCCAGTTATTTTGATATTTCTTAATCTTTCTTTGCTCCATTTTTCTCACAGTCCCATGGGCTGTAAATACTATTTTCCGTGGAAAAACAAAACAAGACAGAAGTTCCTTTCTCTTGTGTGCTCTGATTTACTGTTTTCTTCTTCTGACATTTCTGCCATGTTTTTTTTAAAAAAAGGCTTTTTCATTTATTTGATTCTTCACCCTTATTTTGCAGTTATCTCAGGTAGAGTACACTTTTGTGAAATGGACAAATTTGGCCAATATTGGTAAAAATCTCTAGCTGGATGGCTTGCATGTGTCCCGAGAACGAAAGGGTGGGGCAAAAGCAAAGAAAAAAAAATAATTTCTTTGAATTGAGACTACTCTCATGTCCTGAACAGTCCTTTCTGCTGAGCTGGTGAGCTGCCCTTGCCCGCCTTCGCCCATGCCCTCATGGCAGGCAGCTCTGTCTCTCTTTTACCACCTATTTCTTGGCAAAAAAAAGGCCAAAACTGTGTTAAATATGAGGTTGTGAATAAACTGTCCAACTCCAAGTCAGTGGCGATGAACTGTAACGCTCTTTATGTTCTAATTTTGTGTACTTGCCTGTGGCAGGGGGTTTGGAACTAGATGATCTTTAAGGTCCATTCCAACCCAAACTGCTCCGTGATTCTATGACTCCAATTGTGTATTTCCATGAAATGAACAGTCTGAAAAATTCTGGGAGTGAATCCTGGAAACACAAGAGATCTCCCTGGATGCAAGCGCTCCCTCTTGTTAGCAAAACAGCCCACTTTTTTCCTAATGAGGTCCTCCCACAATGAGGAAAGGAACAGGGGTCTAAATGCTGTTTTCTGCCTCTTCAAACCACTGGCACAGCTTTGATTTAGGGACTTGCACTTTAATCACCCATCATGTGTCATTACCCCGACAGGCGGCAGCAGCCGCCAGACGCGAGCGCCGATAAATTGCGCCGAGAATCGCTGGAGCGATCCTTTGTTGATTTTCCTTTACAGCTATTCCATGGCAGATCAGCTGTCATAACAACACAGCGCCTCTGGCAACAGAGGGAAATTAAACATGAAGTATGTTCAAGGTAGCTGGTAGAAGGCTGGAATATCCCTTTTCTTCCGTGCCTTCAAATGTTCCCTGCTCCTCTCAGTAACGCCAAGCCCGTGGCGATTCTCTTGTAAGATAATTGCCAGACGTGCTGCAGCACAAATACTCGAGTGGGTTCGTATGCAAATCTTTGCAATGCTCTCATTTAAGGAGAAGAGGAGAGGTAAGAACCTCTTTCTCTTTCTTTTTCTTTTCTTTTTTATTTAAGAAATATTTTTCGAATGAGAATGTAGCAGCCCTTTTTCTTTTCTTCAAGGCTGGTTGCACAGCAATGTTTCCAGCAGAAAGGTGAAGCAGATTTTTCTCCCAAAAGCGCACACAGACTCTGCTGTATCAACAGTATCATATTTAATGCCTTTTTTCTTTTCCTAAATAGCTGTCTCTCTCAGCTTTTTGATGCCCAAATGGCAGCATTCAAAAGGGAGCATGGATGAGGTTTATTTTCAGAAGTGTTCCTCCTGTGGAATTTTTCATAATGGATACTGACTATTGAGGCTTTCCTGAAAAATTACCAGTTTAAGAAAGTTGTGATGATTTAGTCTTTCAAATTCCTTCACATCATCATGTTTTTTAGAAAGCCTCATAAAGGATGGGATTCACAATGTATGTACTCTAGCTGCTGGGTTTTTTTCTCTCTTTACTGAACAGATTAGTAATATATAAACCACAAGTATTTTAATATGTTCACCTTCCTCAATATTAATAATTCTTGTGTCCTGTTAAATTATCACTTTATTCAGAGCTGTTACGTGGCTCTCAGATTGCAATGAACTCTGTGTCCAGGTTTGGCCAACTGTGGTCAGAAAACCGTGCCACAGAGATCATTTTAGATCCAGGGCTGCAGCTCCTCTGTCTCCAAAGACTGCTGAAACAAGACTTGAAAATAACATCTGATCTATTCCTTCAGCTGAGATGGTGGTGTGGCAGGGATTGATACCAGCTAGACAGATAATCCATTCATAATAACCATCACTGAGAAAGTACAAATTTCAGTATATTGTATTTGGCACGATTCTTCAAACCCTACTGTGCTCAAATGTAATAAAGGGTAATCCCGAAATGTTCTTAGCTGGAAGGAAATATTCTGGAAATTATTCTTACAAGTGGTTTAGAATCATAGAATCACAGAAAATGCTGAGCTGGAAGGGACCCACAAGGATCATCCAGTCTGACCCCTGGCCCTGCACAGGACACCCCAAGAGTCACACCATGTGCCTGAAAGCATTGTCCAAATGCTTCTTGAGCTTCTTGGCAGGCTTGGGGCCATGACCACTGCCCTGCGGAGCCTGTTCAGTGCCCCAGCACCCACTGGGGGAAGAACTTTCCCCTGATCTCCAGTCTAAACCTCCCCTGGCTCAGCTTCAGGCCTTTTCCTTGAGTGCTGTCCCTGTTTACAGTTCTTCTGCCCAGGGCAGCAGTTGTGCCTCCTGTGCAGGGGAATTGCCGGGCTCAGGCCCTGCCCGTTCCTCTGGGGCCATTGCTGGGCCCCGGAGCAGAGCCCGGGCCCTGCTCGGAGCCCTCCCTGCAGCCAGGGACAGCCAGGCCCGAGGGCCCCTCTCAGCTGGGGCTCCTCTCGAGCCTGAGCAGCCCCAGCTCCCTCAGCCCTTCCTGGGCACCGAGATGCTCCAGGCCCTTCCTCAGCCCCGCAGCCTCCGCCGGCCCCGCTCCAGGAGCTCCCTGGCCCTGCTGTGCTGAGGAGAACACAGGAATTACATGTGGACATTTATCCCAGAAGTTCTTGTCAGAACACACCACTTTTATAGAATAAAAATTCTTTAAATACATTTATTTCTGATATTTTCTTAAAATTAAAAAGTGGTTCTAAATCTTCAAGCCAGCTGCACAAAATGTGTCCTTATACAAAGAGTGTTATGACAGTGTCATGACAGTGTCCTCATAAGTTATTTCTTTTTTTCCTGCAATCCTTGTGATACAGGAGTAATGACTAATCACTAACCGTGCCCACAATCCAGCAGTGATGTTTACTGGTTTATCTGAATGAAACTGTTCTCAAATGTGGCACGGATATAGATACACAGTCTTGATTTTTCTTGACTATTTACCTTCAGAGGCATTTAATGCTTAGATCTCTACATTTACCTGGATTTTCATGCTATTAAACCTATAAATTTTTCTGAGTAACATTTTAAAATACAAATGCTGCTGTGAATACATTAGTTTCCTTTGTGCGGTGGGAGTTGTTTGCAGTGTGTTTGATAGGTTTAATATTGGCTTCTGGGGGAGGAAGTGAATGCAGGATCTATTGCAGCTTATTTTTATATTTGCAATGTCATCAAAAGTTGGGTCTGTGTCTTGCTAACAAAGATTAAATAAACTTAAATCAAGAGAGCATTGTAAAGCAATAGTGGGATGTAAATTAATTTAGTGGATATGTGCAGTACACGTGACTACTTCTACTTCAGAAAAGGCAGCTCTTACAGTACTGTGCTTTTCCCTTTCCTTTTTCCTTTTGCTTTCCCTTTCCCTTTCCCTTTCCCTTTCCCTTTCCCTTTCCCTTTCCCCTCATCTCTTTTTGTCTATGTCAGTCTTGCCAGCTTTAAGGTATATTTCATTTAGAAAGCAACCCTGTTCCAGCAGGACAAAGCCTCAGAACTCCCCATCATTATTTTATATGAGTTTAGGACTTGCAGAATGTTCTCTGAACAGTGAAAATAGAGGGCAGAGTATTAAATTACATTTCTTATACATCAGCTTCTTCTGAACTTTGAATGACTTAATCTCAGTCTCTTTCAGTAAAAAGCCTACATTTCAAAAGTTTATTCACTCTTTTTAAAATTATTGAATGCTGTCATAGGAACTGCATGATGAGTCTTTAATATTTTTTTCATTTTGCTTATTTATTAATATTGTTTATCCTTTATTTAATTTGAAGTAAGAAAACCTAAACTGTATTATAATAATGAAAATAACAAAAATTATTTCACAATATCTGAAGAAATATGTAGGATATAAACAATATTTGAGTATCAAGTGACACAGATGCCAAATCAGTTACATTTTTCTGTATAATTCTCCTGCAGCAAAAGAAAACTGTAAAGAAATGTAGTTTATATGCAGATATTTTATGGATAAAATTTTATTTCTTTAAAAATATAATATCAAATGTCACTACTAGCCAAAGATGATCTTTTACAACTGCTTCCATCAGTGCAATTTTGAGCTTTTTCTAAGGAAAGCAATTTTGCCTTCAAAAATAAAGAGTCTTTTTTTTTTGTAGTACTTTCTTTTCACCTTCAAAACAGTTTTCCAAAAATTGCGTGGTGGTTTTTCTCACATCCCTCTGTGAAAATCCTACAGTGGGCTCAGTGTGAGCACAGTGGATAGAGTCTGTGATAATCAACATAAACAAAAATTAAATTTATATCCGGCGGGCTCACAAAAGAAGCAGAAAATGCAAGGGAGGAAGAAGAGCTGCCTGCAAGCTGAAGTGCTGCACACAGGGCAATTTAAGGCACTGCTTCCTACACCTCTTCCTGATGTGCATGTCAGGTACAATCAGAAGAAAGGATTTGCAAATGCAGATTTTCTTCCAGCAATCTGTTTGCTTTGTGAGAAACAGGTTTCCTTCACCCCATAACCCTCCCCAACCATTAAGATTCACCCACTGCATCAGCAGGTGAGCTCCCATCCACACTGTGCATTCAAATATTTGTCTGGTATGTGATGCTTGAACAAATCTGAACATGTTGCTTTTATCTTTCTTGAGGAAAAGAAAAAAAGGAAATGTCCACTTATGGCCGCAGCAATTGATTTCTGAGTGTCTTCACAGTATAGATAACTAAAGAAGCATGGCTCCATTTTTAGATAAATCTTATTAGAATCCTGCAGGGCTGAGGAATGAATCGATTTGGTTTGTCAAACCAGGAGATAATGAAAGAATGAGCTCTTACTGTTGGCCTAATTACTTATGATTAATCTAACCCCATCCACTTTTTTTTAAACTGTCTCCATCAGGCCATTGAATGATTACTCTTACATCCAATTTTTGTTTTATTTTCCAGTTCTGAGTTGGAATATTTGGTCACACAGGAACTGTGTTGTCCAGGCAATTATGTGTGTTCGTGACAATAATTATAGATTCTGTATCATCAATTATTTGGTGTTTAGCTTCCACCTGGACAACTTCCTGCCCCTGGGAAAGCAACGTGGTGTAATTGTATGGAGGTAGGTGAGCACAGCACCAAATTCAGAAAGGAGAAATGATCCTTCAGGGAGGAAATAAATGTTACAGCTCCAACCAGCATTCTTGACTTGTGAAAGAGTTTTTTCCTTTAAAATTCCCCTGTACAAGGGGATGCATTCTCAGGTGACGGTGGGAGCAGCTCAGTGTGTGCAGGGATTAGCAATGACATATAAACTCCCTGATTTTAAAAATGAAACTTCTGGTGAAATTTCCTATGCTTCATTTTGCAAAAAATGTTATTAGGCTGAAAAGACCTCTTGCTGTCTTTGATCTCTGGAAGTTAAAGGCCTCAATCACCAATATTTCTGTGTCCATGTGCATGAACATGTGGCCACTCACAACACAGAAATACAGAATCATTGAATGGCTTGGGTTCTGTGGGTGATTCCATGAAATTTAATCTCTAAAGTTACATCAAGCTAAAAAAATGTGTCTTAAATATTATGTTCCCAAAGCCATTTCTTCATCAGAACCCTGATTTATAGAATTAATGCGTGCACAGTTGTCTTTCATGTAATCAGTGATGTGCTGAAGGGTGCTTAGCAAAGGTGATGGCTATTTAGGAAATTAAACATATGTTGCTTAGATTTGGGGGTTTTGTTGTTGCTGTCTTAAAATTTGGCTTAAACTTCTAAGAAAAAGTCCTCCAGCAAATGTTTTAATCCTCTGGGAAAGAAAGAACGGTAAAGCAGCAGCTGATGTCAGTGGCCTGGCTTTCAGTCAGCACTGCAAGCTCTCTCAGTTCTGTTTCCCCATCCTGAACTTTTCTCATATTACTTAAAATAAACTCTAAAATCAGGTCATCAGTGACCTAACAAGAACATTTTTCTACTAATAGACTTGCCATATTGATAGATAAGTACCTGAGAAACAATCCTGTTCTCTTGCTTCCACTTCTTTCCTTGCAAAGGGCAAAGGATTTGAAGGATCAAATGTCATTTCTGAAAGTGAGATGGTATAAACTTGTGATCACAAAATCAGAAACAGACAGAAAATAGAGCTATTGCATAAGTCCATTTTGCTGCAAATCATCAGAGAGGCAGAAATAACATCTGTTAGATGATTATTTTTCCTGGCTTTTAATTACTAGCCATTGATTAGGGTAATTGCCCACATGTACCTACACAATAGTGCAGCGGGATCTCACTTCCGCCGTCTTATCTCAAAACTGGCTTTTAAAATAAGTGCCTATTACTCTAAGTGCTCTGCAAGAAAGCAGCACTCTGCTGGATTTTTGTCTTACTTTGCAATGCAGCCTAAATGTTGCATTTACAACTGGCACGAGCTGGCTCCTTGCCATGCACTCACAGCCACAAACCCACACTGGAGCAAGGCAAATCTGCTGCTATCAGATTGGTAAGTGGTGACTTGCCGAGCTGAAATAAGGGAGAACAGACTTTCCGTAAGTGGCTGCATATTGTTGTGGAAAATCCAATTACCACTTGCTAAATGCCCAGGTCTGAGATTTAAATAAGAGCTAAATGAAGTGCCTGGCTTTTAAGGAAAATGGGAATGCACCTAAACAGGGAGGAAGACCATTACAGGAGAGCACAGTAATCCCTGGGTGCCCTCAGGAGTTTTGATGATTCCCTGTAGCATCCATGGCTGTTCCCAGTCGTATTTCGGGAACTCACCAGTGGAGAGACGGCTGTGAGTGAGGACTGGTGAGCTTTATTTGCATATATAATGAAAATGAGGTGCAAACTCTTCCCTTTGGGCTCTTAAACCTTTCAGTGTGGAAGACCTCCCAAAAATGCCTCAAGAGGTATTCAAGAACTGAGAAAGGAGAGAACAACCTGGCCAGAAGGAGGAGGCTGACACAAGCACTGTTTAGCTTGGATAGCATGACATTTTCCTTGGCTGTGATCTGCTTCTACCCCCTGTTATCTACTTATTTCACCTGTCAAGGCCCAGGAGCAGAATAAATCAGTCTCTCTTCTGAATGAGGGGGCTCAAATGTACAATCCAGTGGCTTGGCAGCTGCTGGGCTGTGCTGGCTGTCCCAGTGTCTGCTGAGCACGGGGGATATGCAGAGTAATTACCTGACAATCAAAGAGGTTGAATTTCCTCTCATTTGCTGTGGGGTAGGCCTGTAGGCCTGGGCAGTTACCATGGCTTTGCTGATACCCAGCAAGCCCTTCAGATGTTACAAATGTGCTTTTTTATATAAATATACACCTTCTGTTGTCTGCAGTTCCCAGGAAGTTCCTTAGATCCTGTCCATATTCAAGATTGTTTCTGCCTTTGCTGGTTATTCCAGCATATTCCAGTAGCATCATGGCTTCGCTGTACAACTGTAAACCTCTCACATGAACACTTTCTGGAGCAAGAGTTGGCTTTTGCAGCTTAGTTACAGACACTTTCAAAAGCAGGGGACAAGAGACCAGACAGATGAAGCCCAAAACATAAACCTGAAGCAAATTTTGCTTCAGCTCTTGAGTTTGAGCGAGCAGAACCTATGAAATGTAGGAGCTTGGAAGCAGCAGGGATTTAACTCTGGGCCATCCAGGGATATTTTAGCTTGGCATGCACAGGAGTTTGAGTACTTTTAAGGGATCTGTCACATACTTCCAGCTTGCTTATGCCGAAGCAGCTCAGCTTAACAGTGCATTAGCCTATTTCTCATGCAGAGTGATGTAAACTAACCCAGGGGAGTGTTTCAAAGATGGTGAAATGACCTTGAGGAGTTGCACTCTCACATGAGCGTAAATTGCTTTCATACCCAGAAAAGGGGAAGTCAGACTGTATCAAGTGTTATAAACCATCCAACTGGTTTGAGTCAGGGGAATCTGTGCTCTTTTTTGTCTCTCCCCATAGAACAAGTGGATTTTTTTCCCCAAGTACCGTTGGATACCTAAAAGGACACAGTTGTCATTATGGAATTAATGATTTGGAGGAAAAAATTGTCTGTTTGCTTTAGATCAAATTTTACTCATTCAACCCTTTTCCTTTTCCTGTTCCTGTTCCTTTTCCTTTTCCT
>VXBT01010117.1:0-39381 GCA_013400235.1 Oriolus oriolus
CGGGGCCCGGGCACGCCGCGGAAGCTCCCGGGCCCCCGGCTCAGCGCTTCCCGGGGAGCAGGGCGGGATGCTGGGGAGAGCACCCTCTCCCAGCTCGGGGAAAGATTTGGGCCTGAATTCAATTCAAATTCAACTAGATTAAAAACGACTAGGCAGCCTAATTTCTGGATCCCTCTCAGGCTTAGACAGAGGCTGCTCCAGGCAGAAGCAGTTCTCAGCAGTCCTAGGGGCATAAGCCGTGGCAGCGGAGTACGTGTGGGACGTAGGTGGCTCCCAGGCTCAGGGCCAGGGAGAGCTTTGAAGATCAAGACACTTGGAGTCACAGGCAGCGCTTCACAGGAAGCCCTGGAAGAAGCAGAGGAAGAGTGCGATACAATCTCAGGAACCCACAACACCGTGGGGATGGATTGTCACGAGAGCTGGTGTGCACGCTCAGGGAGAGGTTTGACAAGAGGAGGGAAGCATACTCTTAAACGCTACTTTATTTGGCTTAGCACTCTTTTCACCTCCAACAGCTACCCCTGTGGAAGACCAAACTATCACACTGATGCTGAGTTTATCGCTGCCAGTTCCAAATCTGTAAGAGTCTAATTTTCTCCACTTATTTTGTAGGGGCTCTACACTCCTTCCTTCACTCAGATTTCATGGGTAGGGCCCTCTGTCTTGTACTCCATTGTTTCGTTCTGTCACTCTACAGCCCCAGAACTGTAACAAGTGAAAAGTAAATTCTCTGACCGGTCCCCACTCAGTGCCCGAGATACGCTGTGGTGTAAATCACAAGAAAAACTACTCTGTAGCAAAAAAGGAAATGAAACATTGTGTCAGAATTCTAATAACAGAGCTGGCAACTCGGCATCCCCCACATCTGCCTGACAGCGCCTTCCTGATGTCTCCTAAGGGACAGCAGGATGAGGGAGGATTTTTGACTTTTCCAGGTTCTGTAATTACAGTCAGCCCCTTCACAACTGTGGGTCAGAGACACAGAGTACGCAACTCTGTACTGTGGCTGCCTCTGACAAAACCATTTTGTCCAGAACCACTTCCACTCACCAAACCCTGCTGTGGCAGGCAAGGCTCGAGCTCTAGCCACCCCCACCTCCCTCTGGAGTGCCTTCCCGGCACCAGCGGGGCTCTGTTGATGCTGCTGAACACCCTGCATTCCTCCGGCTTCAAGCAGTGCCAGGCACCGCAGCTCGCTGAGCCCATCTTTCCATCCAGTGAGAGCTGCGAGCTCCTCCTGGCTTCGTTCCACCAAGTGCCAGTCCTGCTCAGTTAACCTTCGGCAGTCCCTCAGAGAAGGCATGGAGCCAGAGAGATCAGTGGATGGTCTCTGTGCATCCTCTGGAACCTGCTCCGGCAGATGGAAACAAAGCAGCAGCACATCCACACACCTGAGAATGGCCTGTAACCACTGGAGTGTTTCAGATGATAAAGATACACATTAAAAGTCTGTAATTCCAACATGCCAACCAGATATTAAAATCCCAGCAACACACTGGATTCCTCTGCTACGCTGTGAACTAGAACTGATCATGGAGATACCTGCCAGGGTTCTCATGTTGTGTATCACATCCACCTGAGCACATGTCCCGGGAAAGATTTAGGCTTTGGATAATAAGAAAGTAGGGCAGCTGCTGTTGTGCGGCTGCTGGCAAATAAACAGGAGGAAAAGTGCCAGCCCTAAAATCAAAAAGGAGCAGATTCTGCTTGACATGAACACAGCTCCCCATGGGCTGCTGCAATGCAGTGGCATCTCAGTCCTTTAATTTCTTAATGATATGGCTGTCTCAAACCCTCCAGAACTGGAGGCAGTGAGCTCCTAGCATCCATAACACTAACAGCAGCAGCTAGGAGGCCAACAGGAACTGCCCATTTAATCTCACTGTGTTGCCTGTACCCTGCCTTCCTGAGTTACTTGACTTTGTGATGGGAAACAGTTTACTTTTGAGCAGTATCTAGGACACTGGAAACCTGAACCTCATTCAAACACAGAATATAAATAATTAGCCAACAAAGGCTAATTATTCCCTGCATCCAAACAGAATCACACACAGAGCCAAACTGGACTGCTAGGACCCCTCTCTCAGTGGAAAGGAATGAGAGGGAGAGGTACGAAGAGGCAGATGGCGTATCTGAAACATGCTCTGTGTAGCTTTCTATTACACATGCAGGTTTTCCTCTCGCACCTGTTTCTACCACTCAAACACCAAACTATTTAAAGATGGAGAGAGGGTGTGGAGGGATGCGATTCATTCTTTGCATTCTCTTCCCCAGTACTTGCAGGTCCTTGATTCCCCTTTACGTGACTCGTTTTCAACTCCTTTTCCCCCCTCTTTCAAGGCACTGAAAGTTTGCGGCTGGAGAGCAGGGAAAATTTGCATTTAAAGCGTTTTAATAAATTAAAGGCCCTCGGGGAGTTTTCCAGAGAAACTGAACTCAATTAAATTAAGGTCCAGGTCTCGGGCATCACTTCTGCTGAAATAAAACACAACCTCCAGCAAGGACGTCTCGTCAGATGACCAGTTAATATTGGTTCAATGTTTACAAAAATTCTCCCCTCTCCTGTAAAAGCATGACAGTCCACTTTGGAGCATTTCTACTTCATAACAACTGAAACAAAAGAGGGGAGGAAAGGCAAAAATACAACCTCCTAAGAAAGCAACTACAACTCAGGTCTGTTCAACGCATGGGGTAAAAGCCAGAAGAAATAGTATTAGCTTGTATCTCTTTCCATATCCTGTGAAGACACTGTGGAACAGCTCATTTTCTTCCTCTCAATCAGTTCTGCAGCCTTCCCCGTTTGCTGTGCATGGTGAATGGACAGAGCACCTAAAGAGATCCACTCCCTATTGTTACCTGCAACAACATGGATCAATGAGAGCACAAACCAACAGCAGCTGCCCATGTCTCCAGATGCACTTATATTCCTCCACAGAGGAAAAATAAACGAGTACAAATGCTCATCATGAAAATTCCACTAATTTATTAGATGTCTTGTCCTTCTTAGGATAGTTTGAGCCAAACAAGTCTGCATATTTAAATACAAAATACCTTCAGAGTCACAGGAGATTCCAGAAATGCCAGAACCCTGAGCTCCCCTCCCTCAGCATAGAGAATAATCTCTCCCACCCACTTCTCTGCCCACGCCTGCACTGCATCCACATTAGGGTCTCTGGCCCATCTTCTTCAGGGTTCGGTTCAGCTGGAATTAGAGAAAGCAAAGGTCAGAAAAATACACAGTGATTGATAAACACTACTGTTTCCCTCAGACTTTATCCAATGCCTCTTAATTCCTTCCTCTCCAGCTCACTGACAAAGAGCTCTCAAGCAAGTACAGTGTGTCAAGTAGAAGGGGAATAAGTAGAACTCTCCCCTCTCCAAGATAGCAGAGGAAGATGTAGGGAGAAGAGAGGATGCCAACTTATAGCAGAGGTATCATAACCCTGTATTAAATCCCCATATCTCAGAGTTTTGCCCTCTTGACTTTCCAGTGCAGAACAACCTCTGTTGGGGGAAGAGTGCAGCAGTGACAGAATGTCACCTCCTGGCCAAGAACAGTGCTGAAGCCATCTCTGCTCCAGAAATTTCTGAGGCCATTTTCTAGAGCCATAGTTATGAAGTTAGAGATATGATTTTGGTTATGTTACTGACAGGAACACCACATTCATCTAGGGACAATGGAGTCAGCATCCCTGGACAGTAAAGCTCTTCTTTTCCACCGTGGCTCAAATGAGCACTTCTCACAAAAAACATACATTCTTCAAAGGCCAGCAGCTGCTGCTTCCAACACCTGCCTTTGCCCAGTGCCTTGCAGAGCCCGGGCTCAGCCCAGCACAGAATTACACAGCTGTCTCACACAAGTGTGGACCCTCAAGGGCCTGCACAGCCCAATGTTTGCTCCATGTTTCCTGCAGAGCTACACTGTCCAGGCCTCACCTCCTCAAACTTGTGGATCTGGCGGATGAAGAAGTCCCCATAGCGTCGAGCGACCTTTGTGTCTGCAATATGGATCATGTCCTGGGAAGAGAACAGGATGAGATTAGGAAAAGGACTGTGCTACTAGCAGGGAGACAGCAAGAACTGCCAAATATAAGGATCGGCCTAAGGGGCTTCACCCCAGCCATGGTTCAGCATCACACGTATCTGACCTGTGCTACTCCCACAGCATCCACTCAGTTCTCCTTGGGCTGCCTTCCCTCATACATTTGCCTGGGATGGGTCCCCAGTTCACCTTGTATTCACTTCCCACATTCTTACACTCTGTTTTTGTCTTCTTTGCAGCGGTTTGACAGTTCCAACCCCAGTTCATGCTTCCCTCTTTTCAGTCACGCTATATGGCATGAGAGCTGGGCCGAGACATGGCACGAGACCTTGCAAGAAGAGGTCTGCTGTAAGGACCAAGAACACAGGGCAACCTGGTCTCCTTCCTAGCAAGAAACCTAATGGTTACTGCTATCTTCTTCGAAAAAAAAGTCCTACAAGACTCTTTGCTATGCTTCCTGCTGCTGGAGCTCCAAGGGCAGATAGTGACAGCCCCACACGCTGTGCTTAGATTCCTCCTAGAGCAGCCACAGTTAGATGCTGCTTCAGTGCAAAGCAGACCTGTAATGTGACCAAGCAACATATCTGCTTTGTCCAGCAAAGGATATGTGGGGGACACCTACAAGGACAATCCCACCTGACACCTAACAGCAGCACTATCCGTCACTCAATTATCACCTCTCAGAACACTGACAAACAGTTCCCTCTGTCCTCGGGAAGTGTTTGTTTTCTAGGTACACTGACTGCCAAAGCTGCCTGTGATATTCCATCACTCTTCATCCACTGACACTTTTTATGCAGGGCTACAACTTCATCGTGGGCAGCCAAGCCCCATAAATGGCAAAGGAAGAAGGAACGTTTCCCACAGAATGGAGCAAAACTAGGTGCTGCCAATTCCAGAATTTCCTGGGTGAAAGAATTCCCCAGCCAGCAAGCAGCAGATACCAACCTTGTCAATATAGAAGTCAACCTCAGAAGCAGACTGGAACTCTCCATCCAGGGCAGATATGCCACTGGTCCATACCAGGTTCTTCATCTTGTGCTTGAAGACGAGCAGCTGGATACGGAACTCCTGCTCTGTGAGGTCTAAGAAGCCGGCCAGCTTCGCCACGGGCATGGTGGTGTAGAGCTTGAGGAAGCTACGGATGGTTGAGAGCTGGGCCTGCTGCTGAACTTCATCAGCGAAGACCTTGAGCTGCTGCAGGAAGGGCTCCTTGTGGTAGTTGGGGTGCACATTGTCATAATTGGGCACCACAGGGGAGAGGAACTTGGGGCAAGCGTAACTGAAGAGCTCCTCGTAGACCTGCGCGTCGCCCTTCTGCATGCGCAGCATCTTGTCCCCGTACTTCTCGCGCAGCTGCAGGTGGATGCTCTCGTCTATGCGCATGGGGTACATGGTGAGGGCGATGGCCAGCAGCGCGTGCATCTGCTCATTCTGCTTGTTGATCTGACACAGAGAGGAGACCCTGTCAGTGCCACAGCGTGCTCAGGCTTTAGGATGCCCAAGGGAGCTGCACTTTGCAGCGGAACATCCTTTACACAGAGCACTGATGGGCCTAATGCTCAAGAGGAACAGCACAAAGAAGCGGTGCCTCTGGGCAAAGCAAATGGATGAATGACATATCAAGGTTCTTATAAATAAAAGAGAGGGCCGGACAAGAGGAAGGTGCAGAGTGAATGCATTCAGAGCCATGCAGAACCTGGATGGCCAGAAGCATGTTTTACTATTTTGGTACAAGAACATGCAGAGAAGGGAATGCAGATGGTTTAACAACCATCTCCTGGCAAGGGACAGTTATCAGGGAGGTCAGTGAAGAAAAGACTGAGAATGAAGATTTATCTGAGTGTGGGATGAAATGGACAGCTGTGTGGCTGAAACAGACACACCAACTTTTTGGAGTGTCATGGAATTAAGACTGGCAGGCTTTGGCTAAACAAAGAGTTAGGAATTAATCATAAGGATAAAAAGCAGACAGCAGGTAAAAGAGGCACCACAATCAGGAGGTAAGACAGCTTAGGTAGAAAGAGAAAGGAGCTTTGTTACAGCCATGTCTGTGAATGATTATCAGATAATGGAAATATTCTGACAATGGCAGCAAGCTGAAGTGCAGGACTGAACTAGAAACACAGTTGAGTCTGAAGGAGCATCAACAAGAGTATCATTAGCAGCTGACAGGCATTAACAACCCTGCCTAGAGGGAGAGTGCAGATGGACCTGGGACAACAGTATGGAGAACACCCGAAGTAACTAGTAACATAACTAAGAGAAAATATTGTCACACACGGCAAAACAGTTCAGAGGATCCCCAGCCACCACCACCACCAAAGTCTAGGAAAATAAAGCCGGACTACTGGACATAAGCTATCAAGTGATAGGGGAGGGACAGGAAAGAAGACAGCAGCTTTTTCTTTTGAGAAGTCTAGTCTATTCTATCTCACCATCTCATACTTGTAGGTCGTCCTCTGAAACATGCTCTTGGTCCTCTGGATGTAGAGGAGGATGTTGGCAAAGACACGGATGGCATCCTGGTAACGCCGCATCATAAGGTACGCGAAGCCCACGTAGTAATAGGTGGTCACCTGGCACTCAGGCACCCGAGAGTACATGCTCTGAGAAGGAAGGAGTAACATGCTATGTTAGAGGGGAGACAACAATCCAAACTGCTTGTTAGCCACAATCCCACCACCTCTGCTTTCACACCCATCCCAAATGCAGAAAGGAGAGGGTTAATTCAGGATACCTCACCTCCCACCCAGCCCTGTAGCAGCTTCCTCACTGGTTTATTAGATCATCGCATTTCCTATGTTTTCCAGTTTCAGCTTCCTGCAAGCAGAGGACTCTTGCACTGTGCCTAACATTGCTCTGCTCAGTTCCCTTTCCCCCTATTTCACTCTACATCCTGTGCCACACAGCACTTACAGAGATCTGTGCCAAGCCTTGGCCCAAGCCCATTGCAGCTGGGCTTTTATTAGCCACAAGCAGCACCCAATTCTAAGGCAAAAACACTCAAGGTGTGAGCAGGCACAGTAAGAAGTCAAAAATACAAGGAAGAGCCACTGACAAAGGTAAGAATAGTGTGTTCAGGTAGTGCAGTGGTAACTGCACTACCACTTGCAGTTCCAGCAGTATTCTCTGTAACAACACTGCCTTGCACAACACAGCAAACCCCCTAAAAAACTGGGCAATTGTGCTGCAACAGCATTATCATATGGCTTGATTTAATGCCAAAGCTCCAGCTGTGCTCAGCTACAAACTCCTGACAACTACAGCAGATACAAACAGTTCCTCAGCTGGAAGATTCAGTATAAAAATTTTTCACCAGTGTGTTTGAACAGAGGCATTTGGAAGACTGCAAAAGAAGGGTTGAAACATGTTGTTTTACCTTCTTGTTGAGCTCGATGTTCTCCAGCACCTTGATGGCTTGGTAGTAATCTCCCAGCAGAGAGTGCAGACGCAGCAGCCCAACCAGGCTGAAATAGCCCAGCATCTTGTAGAGGGAGTGGCGCCCATATTCACCAGCCACACTTTCAGGGTCACCTAGGGGAAAAAGGAACCACAATGCCATCCTCCAAGGAAGCAAGCTTCCCTTTCAATACTCTTCTGTTTAACAGCAAAGGGAGCAAGGCCTGAAATGTAATCACTGGTACTTCTCGAGGCCAACAGAACCCGCTCCCAGCCAATCCATCCACTGATTACGGGTTTGATCCAGCTCCCAAACAAAGCTACCCAACTTGGGTCCAATCAAAGCAAGGCAGCACAGACACCAGTGCTGCTTGGCACCACCCAAAGCTCACCTCCACTTGTATAGACCTCCAGCTGTCGGTTGATGTTGGATTTGTCCACCAGAGAGTGCAGCACATTAAGGACGCTGTGGACGTTCCAGATCTTGGGGTTGGAACGAAGGAAATCAATTTCCTCTTCAGACTTTTTGGCTGTTTTACAGCGGTACTGGCTGAAAGACTGGAACTACAGGAAAAAGCAGATTCAATGACGAGCAGCATGTTTGGAGATGCTCAGCTAAGTGCACTAAGCTTACAACTTGCTCACACAAATGCATTACAATAATCTACAATTTGCATGGAAAAAAACAAATTCATGTGAGATCACATGGAAATCAAAACGGCAGATTATACCATCTTTAAAGCACCTGAAAAAAATTACACAGTACAGAAGGAAAAGGCCAGGAGACAAATTGAAGCAGAAAAGGATCTCTTAAACAGTTAGGACAGGCAACTAAACACAAATTTGCTGTCTGAACAGGTAGAAAAGAGAATGACCAAATTATGTGTTTGCATACACACATCTTTTTTCTCTATATGCATACATTCTTTTTGTTCTCAAGCTTGACAATACAACACTTGAGGAATTCCAGACAACTCTATAATAAAAAGTTACAGAGAAAAGAATATATTCTCTAAAGAGAAAAACCAATAGCATTTGACATCTCTAGTGTTGCACTCAGAACAGTAAGTGGAAAAATATTTCTTAATGTCAAGATCTCAGACCACAGCTTATTTCAAATCAGGTCATCAATCTCTCAGTGCAAGCAAAAAGGCCCTACTGACTAAGAAAGACATAACTTTTGTTCTGAAACAGAAATAGGCACAAAAATTCAGGACTCCCCAAAAAGCACCCTGTAACTTAAAAATCTGTACATTTACAACTGCTTCGTCCACCTGGTAACACAAGAGTAACAGTGACCACCGAAGATTTTCAACCTGCAATGGTACCCTTGCTATGGAAATCACAGAAAGGGAAGAGATGGAAAATTTATACAACTAATAAAGGCAAGGCCACCCTAAAATGGCCCAGTTTTATAATCACATACCTGGTATATGAATTCATCAATGATATCCCAGAGCCACTGGTTGGGCAGTTCCAGAGGAGCAGGGCCATCAGCATCTGCCAAAGCATAGATGAGAGGGTTAACAAGAACATTGTCAGAACTGCAGGAATAGACAAATTAAAGAACACATGAATTTCCCTGAAATGGGAGATGCAGCAGCAGATGAATGAAGCTTGCAGTACGGCTGTGATATGTAGCTTTGACTACCTCAACTGCCTTCACTTTCGAAGACTATGAGCATACACAGGGTTAATCTCTAGAATGGAACTGCTCAGCAGCATCAGCTCTCAGAAGCTGCACACAGACCATAGGGGTTAATCCTAACTGATCCATTCTCCACATGAGGCTTGGCAGGGCGTCACAAACACTAACATTTGTTCCAAGGGGAGTTAACAACAGTAAAGAGTTGGGAAACACTGCAAGTTTTCTTCAGCTTACTGCTTCATTTTACTTTTTAATAAAGATAGGTGAAGTAGTTCTCAGCAAGACAGAAATCTAAGTAAGTTTTATTCTTTGCACTATTTCAGAAAGCACTGGAAACTATTTCTGCTTTTTGTGGTTTTAAGTTCATGGATGTAAATTGCTCTTCATTCAACAAACTCAAACATGCAGAGGGCTTATAGACTACTTTTCCCTCTATTATTTATAAACAAACATGCTGCAGTTCTTCTGACCATTTCTGCAGCTCTGTCCTCCCCATCCAATCTCTCTCTCCAAAATTCACAAACCAGAAATGAACCGCAGCAACTCACTGAGGATGTAGTTGAAGAGATTGCAGTAGTTGTAATAGGACTCAAATCTCTGCTCCAGTGTGGGACCTCCCTGCAAAGAGAAGTTAGCACAGTCTGCTTCATTTCAAGCAGGGCAGGAGGGAGTTCATGGGTAACAGCATAAGGACAGTCAGAGTAGTAGAGGGTCTAGTTCAGGAGTGCTAGAGCCAGTATTCAACCAGGACACCCATCAGCATCACCCAGAAAACCTGAAATTGTAGCACTGCTGTCCCATAAAACAGGGATGACTTTTCCTGTACAAGTAGCTTCTCCCAGGATGACTGAGCAGTCAAACCTCCTGTGAATATTCTGCATTGACCTTCCCTGTTCCCCTCTGCTGTTCGGATTCAAAAATTTCCTATTACCTTCACCAGCCTTCCTTCCTTCTCTGCTCATGAGGAGCCTCAATAGATCAACAATTCTGTTTCTGGACAGCATTTCTAAACACTTTGACCCACTGGTTCTTGTTTCAGCTGGAGACACTGAGTCTGAGAACCACTAACAGCACAGCCTGAGAAACCAGTTTCTCCTGTTAAAGCATGGCTTGGGTTGACATAGCAGCCTTTCAAAAGTGCCCATTTCCCCACCCTCTGGTCCACAGTAAAACTGCAGTTAGTACTTATTTAGCCCCTAAGTCATGCATCTGTTCAGATTTTTTCCTTTGAGACCCAAATACTAGGATTTTCTCACTGATTTCAAAACAGCTTTAAAAAAAGCAAGGTTTGTTTTGTTTCACAGAGCATTATTCCTTTCACTTCCTTCTCCTCCTGCACCCTTTATGGTATCCACGTTTCCCTCTTGACAAGGCACTCTGATCCCATGAGAGGTTTTTAATCACAAATAATGCTCCTTCCTTTTGTGACACCCCTTCTCGCACACCTGCTCATTTGAAGAAGAGCCACAAAGAAACACACAAAAGCAATAAAAATGAAAAATCAGTTACCTTCCAACACCCCCTTCTTCCCTAGCTCATTAACCATTACATTCGGCGCTAGCAACAAACAGCCTCCTGAAAACTCAGATCCAGTTTCCTGATTCATTTGAGCTACCTATTTGAGCTGTGTGGGAAACCTGCACACTCATCACCACCAAGCTTGAAGAGACAGCTAACGAGCCTCAGACAGACAATCGAGTCTTTCTTGCTTTTCAGCAATCAGTGAATCCTTACTAAACTAAGGAAAGGCAAGAATTTTAAGCTTCCCTAAAACCAACATGACTTATAGCTCATGAACCCATCCAATCCTGTCTTGCAAAGATTAGGGGACCACTGATACTGTAGTGGCAGCAAGATCTGGCAAGTTTGCTGGCACAGTGAAGCCAGCACACAACTCACAAGAAGACACAGGGCCAACACTCACGCTGACTTTGGCGTAGATGTGCCTGTAGTACAGCTCCTTGTATAGGATCAGGAACACAGCATCTGGAAAAGATGACAGAAAGGGACATTAGCAAGCCACAAAGCCTATTATCCTCCTGCCACAACAACAAAGGGAGGCACAAAAAGACACTTTGCTCAAGTTTGACTTCTTGCCAGGCGTCTGCTGAAGGAGTTGCCAGAGCGAACAGAGGTGACTGACTCAGGCAGCAGCAACGCTGTGCACCTGCTAACCCAGGATCAGAAGGGATTCACTTCCTTCCCTCTCTGACGACCAAAGAGAAAGTGGAAGACTCACCATTTCCAACCTGAGGAGCAATGGCCTCGGCCTCTGGCCATGGAGTGTTCTTAAAAAACCTTTCTGTCAGTTTCGTCCAGCTGAAAAACAGACACACATGTGGTATGAGAAGCCACTTCTCACTCAGTATGACAGTGCTGGAGTCAGAGATGACAACACAGAGGCCTTGGACATGGTGAAAGCTGAGCAGCACCACCAACCCCTGTTAGTAAGTCCAATGCTGAAGAATGAGAATTGCAAACTAAGCAGTTAGACTTCAATTTATCCCCCAGGCACAAAATATGCCTGATGTGTATGTCACTTCCACATTCCCCTTATGGCAAGCTGACATGGCTACAAGCAGGAGTGGAAGTAGCTGTTGGGAAGAGACACAAAAGTTACACCTCACAGCTTTCTGCAAACTGCCTGACTAGCACGACTGAGACCCCTTTTTGCAGCCTCCCTTCCTGTTAGGCCAGGGCTGATACTTTCCTTCAGACAGGTCACAAGTCATCTGTACTTATGTTAGTCTAATGGGCTGGAAATATCAAGGGTTTTTTCCCCCAGTAACCAAACCAAACCAAACCTGTTTTGGAGAAAGCCCAAGTTTGGCACAGTACAGGTAGTAGTCAGCCTTCAAGGGCATCACAGTTTAAACAGTGATTTTCATCTGCTGGAAGGATAGTATTGTACCTGTTCTCATAAATATCCTGAATCTCGTACACCTTCTGGTCAATGACATCACTGGAAACACGGCTGGCCTGGAGCTCGTACACCTTCTGGTCAATGAGATCTGACACCGTCTTGTGAAAATACTGAATGAAGTTTTTGATCACTTCGGGGATCACCTGGTAGGTCTGCTGCTCGTACTGGCGCTCGTAGGCCAGGTCTTGCTTCGGGTCTCCTGCGGAGAGGGAGGAGCAGTGAGGCAGCCGCCGCACGGCCCGGGCCGGGCCCACAGACCCAGCCGGGCGCAAGCAGGCCCGGGGCGCCCGTGGGGCCCTCACACTCACCCGTGTGCATGTCATAGTCGTTGGAGTACGCGTAGGGGTCGTAGGCGGCCTGTGGGGAGAGGGCGGCAGTGAGTCCCCGCGAGCAGCCCGGACACGACCCCCGCGCCCCCCAGGACCCCCGCCCGCACCTCGTTGTCGTAGTCCTCTCCCGGGTAAGCCATGGCGGCGGCGCGGCGCGGCACGAAAAGGGCTCCGGGCGGAAACGCGGGACCGGCCCGGCGCGGGCACAGCGGCGGGGCGGGCACACGGGAGGCTGAGCTCTTCTATTGGCTAAAACAACTGCCTGTCTTCATCCTGCTGAGCAGTCATGGGCGGGCCGTGGGCCCGTTCTCTATCTGATTGGAGAAAACAACTGCCTGTCAGGCTCTCCTGGTCACGGCCTCCACTTCCCGCCCCGCCTCTCTCCTACCCATTGGCTGCATGCGCGGGCTGTGTCGCCTTTCATTGGTGGAGAGGACGCGGGCCGCCCTGTTGCTGTGGTGACGCCCCGCCCCTCTCCCCCGGCCCGGGCCGTGACGGGATGGAGGGTGGCGGTGGGGCTGATGGGGCGGCCGGCGCGGGGCCGGAACCGGGACCGGGACCGGGACCGGAGCCAGAATCGGAGCCGGAGCCAGAGCCGCGAATCGCGCTGCCGCCACTGGGGCCGGGCGGACCCCTCGGCTACCTGCACGTCCTGTGGCAGCGGGAGGAGCCCGCGGGCAAGATCCCGGCCCGCCGCCTGCGCAGGGCCGCTCGCCTCCACCGCCGGCTGGGGCCTACGGGCAAGGAGGCCCACGGTGAGCGGCGGGGAGCCGCTCCGGAACAGCTTCGGCCGTATCCGCACGGGGCTTCGGGAGGGGGATCGGATCTGTTCGGCGGGCGGCTTGGGAAGGCATCCACGGTCTTGCCAGGGAAGGGTGCCCGTCAGGAGCGGGCGGGCCCGCGGCCGGCTTCGGGAGGAGACGAGGAGAATGATTCCTACCTGGTGCCTTGATCTCCTGCTTCCCCTTCTCTGGACTGAGCCAGCGGCAGCGTGATTTGGCCCCGCACCTGTGCTCTAGCACCAGGATGGGATGTTTCAATAGGGAAAAGTAGAGCCTTTTTCCTCTGTGCTTTCTAGTAATTGCTTTCTTTCCTCCACAGCTCTGAAAAGGCTTCGTGAAGCTGCCAATAGCAATGATTTGGACACAGGTAAGGCTTCTGTTAGTCCCACTTGGAACCTCTTCTTGGAAGGGCAGCATATCAAGGACTCTTAACTTTAGGGCAGGAGGAAGTGGGTGCAGATAGTTTGTGGACAGGGTGCTTTAGATGCTTCAGATCTAGAAAATGCTTTTTTGAAGCCTGGGTCTGTGCTCTCAGCTGGTTATAGTGCTCACTTTTTTGCTGCACGTGGTTCATGGTGTTAGTTTTCTATCCGCCTGGAGCTAAATCAGCGCTGCACTGTCTCAGCTGTTTTGGTATGTGCTTTTGCCCAGTTATTAGCAGCAAGAGAGTAATGTTTTGATTTAGGTGGAAAAGTTACGATTATCTAAGCCATACCCTGTATGATGAGGTGGCGTGACCCAGTAGATTAGAACCAGGGCCAGAGCTGAACTCTTACCTTCTTCTGGTTTCTGCACAATGTCCTTGTGGTCCATAAATTCTGCGTTCCAGATCTCCAACCCCAACAATACATCTTTCTCTCTCAGGCTTTGGTGATTGAAGCATATGAGAGTTAGTTTATCAAAAGTTAAAGTTTCAGTAATTTTCCCAATCTGTGTTCCTACAAAAGTAACTTAATGACAACTTTGCTGGATGCTGGCTAAGAGTAATGTAAGAATAACACACTATTTATAATTAATAAATATATGTTGTTTATGACTGAACAATTAACTCAAAAGGTAATTAAAACTATTAACTAGAACTACTAGAAAGTTCTGTCATTTCCAACAATTCCTCCCTTTGGAAGTGATCTTAATTTTCCTTTAAGATTACTTCCACTTAAATCATTGAGTATCTAGCAAAACTTAAGACATTAAAATGCAGAAATTTCACTTGTGTCTTGTTGTATGATATGATAGATCATTCATTCTCAATGAAATTCCAAATCAGGGTATTACTTCTTTTAACAATTTCTTGGTAACTTTTCTCACTTTGTTGGTACAACAGGGAAAAACTTAAGGCTATCCAGAGAATTTGTCAGCTAAAACCAGTAGGTATCAATATCCCTCTTGTTGAGGTAACTCAGAAAAATCTATTTGCCTATAAACTCCAGGAGAGTTTGCTCTTTTTGTAGTCCCTAAAGGAGGTCTTTTGTAGGGCTGTGGATTGTTTTGCAAACATATTTTGTGCTTACTGACAACACTTTTGATTCCTGGCATTTTTACACTTATTACTTGATGCTTCAGGTTATCTTTAATAGCTTCTGCTTCCCAATGTGTTTCTCTGTGTTTATCTTTGGCTACTTATCTCATCACTACTTGAGGTACGACGTATAGTATGTCATTCCATTTCTCTTGCTTTTGGTAGTGTAATATCAACTGTAAAATACCATTTTGGTGTAAAATACCATGAGCTGCCCATTTTTCTTGAGTGTCTAATAGATAATCTGGCCACCAGAGAACACAGTATTGTCTTAACTGTGTCTGAGTTAAAGAATCGCTTTTAAACTTTTTCCAGTGCTGCAAAATACAACCTAAAGGCGAACATTTGGGTATTCCCCCTCTTCCCGGGTTCGAGGAGAAAAACCCATAGTAAATAAAAATCCCAGCAATCACTAAAACCGACACGAGAGAGCGCTCTATGCACACAAACACAATTCCAGTCACTAAAACAGTAGCGGCCGCTGTGCTAACGCCAAGGAGAGAGCTCTGAGCAAACAATCCTCGCTTTAACAATTTACTTTACCGAAAACCAAACATTTAGTACGCACCAAATACCATAAAACTCACAGTAAACATACAACGGCTTCAACACTCTTACAGCAAGTGAATTTTCATACAAATTCAATTTGTACTTGTAACACTCTCGCATTACCACACACATTTTCCAGCATTAACACGTACCATAGGCTTTAATAAGCACAGAGGTATCTGGGCAAAACCCTTCCACAACGTGGTTCTTTGTGCAAGCAGCACTGTGCCCGACTAATCTCTGTGCAAAGCAGAGGGTGAAGACTCAAACCACACCTTTGGATAGTCACTTACATAGTTTTACAATTACAGTTTTCCAACTAGGCAGTGGGACTCAAACACAATTCCATTAATATTCACTTATAGAGTTTTACAGTTACTTCTAATAGAAAATAGCCAATTATATCATCACTTTCTTAACCCAATTATGTTAGCGAGTGCAAGCTTACGATTAGGTATACCTTTTTAAACCTTCAATAATGTCTTAATAAACGCCCAGGGTTTTTTGCCTGGAACTCACCTGGATCAGGAGATCGAAAAATTTCCCCGAAAAGAAGTTTTTCAGTGTGCACCGAAGTCCTCGATCCTGTAAATCTGTGGAGGATCAAATGTGTTGTCTCACCTGGGTCACCAGTAAATTGTTACCAAATCCACCAAAATTGTTGGGGTAAATAAAACTCTCTAACACTGTCTTTTTAGTGTTAGTGAGTAAAATGTTACTTTGTTGTTGGCCAGGAGGGGTTTGTGTGGCTGACAAAATTCCGGCCTCCACACACACACAGATGTAAAACTTTTTCACTTATTTATACATTTTTAGCAAACAAAGAAATTAATGTTCATTGGTTATAAATTATATAATTCTCTTTCATTAATTAGTATTCTGTCCTCTTTCGGTTATTGATTTCTCGCTTCTCATGTTAGTTAGTCCATATTTTTAGTCTTTTTAGTATCTTTTTTCTCTGCTAGGGACTTTCCAACACATATACTGAGTCTTTGTTAGTCCCTTCTTTATCTTCTGGTTTCTGCAAAGTCCTTGTGGTCCATAAATTCTACATTCCAGATGTCCAACCTCATATATCTTTCTCTGGTTTTGTTCATTGAAGCATATAAGAGTTAGTTTATCAAAAGTTGAAGTTTCAGCAGTTTCCCCAAGCTGTGTTCCTACAAAAGTACCTTATGACAGCTTTGCTAAATACTGGCTAAGAATAATTTAAGAATCACACAGTATGTATAATTAATATATATATATTATGATTAACTAAAACAATTAATTTCAAAGTTAATTAAAACCACTAACTAAAATGATTTAAAAGTTATATCATTGTCAACAGGGAGATGAAAGAATGCAGCTTTATGGAAGTCTTGGTTTCAATCCATCTTGGATTTTATAGGTTCCCATGTTTACAGTCCTCTTGTGTTTTGTTTACTCTGCAACTTGAGGAAGTGTGCTATGATTTATTTATTTTTCATCAACAACTAAACATCTTTGCTGTTTCCTGTGGTGGCACTGGGTGGGAGAGGTTATGTCTTTCCTACTTGGCTCAGGGGAAGACTAGCTAAAGTGTTCTCATTAATGGTTCTCACTGGGGCACTGTCAGTCTCCCTATCTTTCTGCTGGGGTATGAAACATTCCATGTTAATGCCACTTCCATCTTTTCAGGTGTTCCTTTCAGTTCTGTACCACACTTGAAGTAGGAGATATACAGGAAGAAATTCAAAGGTGGCTATAATTCAGTTTCTGGAAGCTGAGATGAATGGTGTCACTCTGTGCCCTGAAACAATCTTGACTGTTGTAGAATATGCTGTTTTAAAGATCTCAAAATACAGTGAACCTGTCAGCATTTTTAACAGCTATAGAATGGGCTTTATTTTACAGACCAATTAGTATATCAGGGTGATCTCAAAACAACAGGAGTAACAGCCTTTACAGTTGCCCTTAACACATGCTGCTGTAGGTGCTATTTTTATGCCCCTAATCTTTCCACCCTTTACTGATCTCTTCGTTCTGCTCTTGGCAGGTCGGTGCACTCCCCCGCCTGCTTCCCAAACTGTAGCCACCATTGGTTAGGAAGGGGTATAGTCAAAACAGGTGTGAAGAAGTGGCTTTTCTCACTACCTGTGGTTACACTGTGAAACTTCTGACCACGGGTCCATGTTGATGTGAAAAGTTTACTACACAGGTGCAGAAAAGGATCGTGCAAATCCACAGGGAAAGCCCATGGAGGGGTAGTAAGCACAGGATGCTAATTCTAGCTTGTGGGGGGCTGAGATGCAGCTGACTAAAACCAAGAGTTAGTCCCACATCCTTCCTAGCCTTTTATATTCTTCTCTAGGCATTTGCCACTGAGTGTCCTTGGAGCTTGAAAATTTGGCTAGGTGGATCTTTAGCCGTTAGAGCTGTTGGCTTATCGTTTATGGCAATGTGTGGAAGGTGGTGAAGGCTGAATCAGAGGGTGGAGGTTATGCTGCTTAGGCTGGTTCTGCTGAGCTAGGATACTGGTGGGAACTGGTTCAAGTCCAGGTGACTCAGCAGCTATCTACCCCCAGAGGAGCAGATAGTGTTACCCCTCTCCGATCAGGTGCCCCTTCACCTTACCTGCTTTCTTCTCCTTGGTGCTGTCAGTGCAGCAACTCTTGGAGGACGGGACTGACCCCTGTGCTGCGGACGACAAAGGCCGGACAGCCCTGCACTTCGCCTCCTGCAATGGCAACGATCACATCGGTGAGTGGGGGGCAGTTCTGTCTTCCAGCCTCTCTGTGGCAGGGGTTTTGAAGGGTGCTCTTTATTTTGATTCATCATCTATCAGAGGTTGCTCTTTTATGTTCTTTTTGTGTCAAAGTTGCCAACTCTGGCCCCAGGGCTTGCCATGTCTGCCTGCTGGAGGGGGAGCAGGGCCTCCCAGTTCTAGGACTGTACTGGTGCAGAGGGAAGGGTGTCCTTCCTCCCAGTTCTTTGCATCAAGGTGCCCAGGGGCAGTGGCACTGCCTGGCTTTGTGCTGGGTCCTTCTGCATTGCTGTGCAAACCCCTGTCCCTGTCTCGGTAAGGAAGCTGATGAGCTGAACAGAAGCACCCTTAAGGCAGCCTGCTGGCTGCCACATGGACCTGTGGCCCATGTGGGCCTGACCTGTGGGGCAAAGGGAAGCGACTGATGTGGCTCTGTTTCCATGTTTCTAGTCCAGCTGCTTCTGGACCATGGGGCTGACCCAAACCAGAGAGATGGGCTGGGCAACACTCCCTTACACTTGGGTAAGTGCCACACAGATGAGCTTTGCATGCACAGAGGTGAGGTGAGGTGAGAACCTCCTTACTGTTCCTTTCCTCTCCACCTTCCTCTTGCCTGTGCCTCACAGAATACATCTCCAGACTTAAGGACTCATTGCACTTCATTAGATGCACTCCTCAGAAAGATTTAGGGTCAAAGAAAAGATTTGAGAAAATTGATTTCCCTCCATCTGCCAGCCCCAAGGAGTGCAAGATCTGTTCCAGAGAGAGTACTCAGGCTTGCATGTGAGGTTACCTTAGCATTTGAGCTGTTCCTCTTTCCCATGGCAAAGAAGCCTTTTGGGAAGCAGCAAGGTCAGTGCTTGAGCAGAAACTCATTTTTGTTTGTACCTCTGAGTTGTGTGTCCTGTGTTTTCCCTCCCCAGCTGCCTGCACGAACCACGTTCCTGTCATCACCACACTGCTGCGCGGAGGTAACATTTCCTCTATAACAATTACAGCCTGTCCCCTTCCTGCCCTGCCCTGTTGATACTCCCCAGGGACACCAAATCTTGATGACAGACCTCACCGTCCTTGCTCGTGCATCTTGCAGGGGCCAGAGTTGATGCCTTGGATCGAGCTGGCAGAACCCCACTGCACCTCGCTAAATCAAAGCTGAATATCCTGCAGGAAGGACTCTCCCACAGCCTGGAGGCTGTACGCCTTGAAGTGAAACAGGTAAAAGAAACAGTCCCATGTTCTGGTAAGGTGGTGCAGCCCCAGGCAGCCTCCTGCACCCTTTAGTTAAATACCTGTCTGTAGGCTCTTAACTGCTGTGGGAAGAGTTTGACTTTTCCTTCCATTTTCAGAGACCTTCCTTTTTCCCAGCCTCTACTCTAATTTTTTCCAGGGCCTCCCTTGGCTCTGGTAGGCTAAGGATGCATTGAGTATCTGAATTCTTGGGCTGTATGGAGCATTCTCTTTTCTTCAACCACGATGTAAGACAGATGCCTTGTGGCAGGAGAGGGACCACAGCACGAGGCTGTAGCTGTGGCGTACACATGCTCTGTATTCCTAGCTCAGTCTACCCTGCTCCAGTATGTGGAGGCATGGAATAGGAAAGCACTCCTGGGGCTGCACATGCCTGGGGCATGGGCCTCACTTCAGGAGCCACATAGCCACAAGGATTTTTATTCTCTGTGCACAAGTGGATCCTGCCTTAAGTCCCTGCTCCTCACAGTGAGGGAAGCTAACTAGCCATAAAGAAAAAGTTTGGTGCTTTCAGGGCTAGATCTTACGCTGCTTCAGCTGGGCTTATCTTTTTTCCCTGTTCTTAAAGCAGGCACGAGGATCACAACTAGTCCATCTGTGACTGGTGAACGCCTCTGGTGACTCACTGGACTCTGATGCTACCATTAGTGCTATGTAGTTGCTTTGCCTGGTACCGTCTCTAGGGGTCATGTACTCTGCCATGTGCTGCAGCATCAAGGCTGCATGCTTGGCAATTTAATTGCAATTTAATTTTTCCTGTAAAACACCCCAGACTGCAGCTCTCTGATGTTTGCCTCTTACGCCTGTTTGTTTCAGATTATCCAGATGTTGCGGGAATACCTGGACCGTCTGGGGAGGCATGAGCAAAAGGAACAGCTGGATGACCTCTGCTCCAGGCTACAGATGACTAGCACAAAGGAGCAGGTGGGCAGCATTGAGCTACTCTGACTCACCTCATTGCGTTGGGACTCCTGCAGTTAGGAGAATGCAACTTCATGAGCCATGGGACACTGAAGCCATGATTATTGCTCACATTGGGTCGAGTGGGCAAGTTGCATGATGACTCATGGTACTTCTTTAGGTGAAAATTCAAAATGCAGAAGGCATCATAGTGCCTAGCAGCAGGGAAGCTGAGGATCTGATGGGCTGAGGGTGCAGTCAGTTTAAGACTGGGATCAGCACAACCAGACGGGGTTGCAGGGCCTGGGGTTTTTTTCCTGCAAAAGACTGGCCCTTAGAAACAGGGATAGAGGAAACAGCCTTGACACCATTGTTAAGTTTTGGGTAATGTAGCAACATGCTTGTATTTTGAGGACTGGCTAAATCACACGGGGTGGAGGTCAAGCATCACCTCCTGAAGAATGGGGAGAAGCTCCCATTGCCTTAGATTAGGGCTTGTTTGATCATGAGGGCAGTAGCCCTTCTGCATGATTGTTGGCACCTGAGGGATCCTGTCCTAGTATAAGCTCAGCATGGGCATTACTGGCAGGTCTAGTACAGAGGTGGTCCCTGCTGCATGGGGGTTTCTTCTGTGGCGGTGGGTGGCTGCACAGCCGCACTCCCCTCCCTGATGGCCATCTGTATTCTTCTGTCAGGTGGATGAGGTTACAGACCTCCTGGCCAGCTTCACGTCACTCAGCCTGCAGATGCAGAAGATGGACAACAGGTAATGGACTTCCAAATCATCTTCCTGATGCAGCAGGAGAAGCCTTAGAGAGAAGAAAAGGAAGCTGAAGTTTGCTTCCCGGATCGCTGACTAAACATTGCTGCCAGCAGCCATTCCTGCCGGACTGACTCTCTAGTGGTGCTCAGACTGTTCCTGTTGGTGCGGCCACAGCTGCCCCATGGGGAGACAGCAGGCTTTGCACAACAGAGACAACAGACAAAGAGTGCTGCAGCTGTGACTTTTGGGTAAAAGAGCTGCTCTACTTTTTACCAGATGGGCTGGCGATGAATAGGATCCCCTTCCCAGAGATATTTTGCCTTCTCCTAAGTATGTCAGCTCGATGTAGGTGGTGGCCAATGCCATGTGCAGTTAGCAGCCCTGACTAGTGCACTCAGCAGCTGGCCAGCATCATGGAAATGCTTGGAACAGGCACCTTTTGCCACCTCCATACTGCTCAATTGCATGAGGGAGAAAGTGAATGCCTTGAACAGCAGAAGGCTTTGTGCTATGAGAAGAACACACATTTAATTCTGCATGCTAGGAGCTGAGCAAACATACTGTCTAGAAAAACGTGCACTGAGGCTTAGTCATCACCTTCCCCAGAGCCTGCTGTCAGAGGGCAGAGAATGTGTCTGGTTACAAATGGGATACGAGGGTTTTCATGGCTAGACTAACAGCTTTCACTGGACCCATTTTTAAAGTCTGTTGCAAGTTAGTGCTTAAATATTACAGTGTAACACTTGCAAAAAATAACCAGGTACACAGGTAGCAGGTCAGAGCTGCCCTGATGTGAGAATAAGGATTGGAGGGTGACAATCTTAACCCTGTTCTAGGCAGGCATCTACATCTTGCAAAGAAAAAACCCACCATAGCAAACTTTTGTGTTTCCTGTTACTAGCAGTCTCAGGCAAGAGGTCCAGTTGTGACAGGAGGTATTGTGCGTTCAGCCGTATTATTGGGCTAGGATGGAGGTGGATTTACTTCTGCCTCAGCAGCACCAAACCCATTGCTCAGCCATTCTGTGTCTCTTGCTTGTCATGGAGAACTTTAGGCGCAGTGTGAGAAAGGAGTTACGGCCTATGCTGAGAGCCTGAAGTGATGCAGGGAAATGCTCTTGCTGCTCTCTCGCTTCTGCCCACTGTGGTTAGCAGTGAAGATTTAGGTTGCTTTGTTTTGGAGCAGGGATCCACAAAATCTCATTGATAGGGCACCAACAGCAACAGGGTGACAGGAACATGCCCAATAGTGATCTGAGTTCCCACCTGTGTACCACACCATGGTGTCCTGGTAGCCATACCACAGCTTGAGAGTCGCTGGTTTGAAAGAGTTTATTATTAGCATTCAGCTTAAGCATGCAGCAGCCACAGTTTGGAGCGTTCTTCAGAGACCTTTAGGTCAGCATGCTCTCTGATATCTGCCTCTTGTCCAGAAAAAGGCTAAGTGGACCTCTGTTCAAAGCTGAGATACCAGAAATAGGCATGGCTTTTAAATGGGTTCATCTGTGGGCTGCTGGAGGACACAACTGGGAGCAGCAGTCTCATGGCTGGGCTGGAGCTGTCACTGTGCATATTGATACTTTGTTATGATGTGCTGGATGGGAAGGATGCTGACAGGGTGGGAGACAATCTGACCTTTTTGTATTTTCAACTTCAATAAAATCCTGTCAGCCTTTTACGATTCCTCAGCCAAGTTTTCTTTTTCCGAGCAGCCCATTCCTCTTTCTTTACATCTGTTCCAGGCCCCATGCACAGCACTGGACTTGGTAACCGCTGCTCTCATACCCGGTCCTCAAATCAGAAGCAACAACACAAAGTTGTTTGAGTTCAAACACCACTCTGTTTGCAGATCGAAGTACAGGGTTGCTGGCTGACCTTTTCTGATCCTGACTCCCACAGCCAAGAAATCCAAACTTTAAATCTAGGTAGTTGCTGTGAAACCGTACAAACAGAGGAAAGAGAATCCCAGCAGGAGTGCTTCAAGCTGGAAGATGAGATATTTTGCAAAGCAGAAAAGCAGCCTTGCCCAGTGGCAGACGTCATGCCTTGCCCCATGCTGGATAAAATGGCTGTGCTGTGAAGAGACAGCAAGAGGATGAGGGGCTGGGGAGGGACATCTGGGCAGGGCAGAGAACTTCCAGCACGGCCTCTATGTGAGGAGCAGGTGACCTTCATGCCTGGTCTTTACTGAACATTTTTCTTCCTGTCTTTACAGCCCAGTCTTGATGTCCACACACACTCAGCCGCCAGCGCTTCCCCCCTCAGCAGCCTTGTTGCTGAGGAGACCATTAAGGTGCCTGAAGAGCAGGTGACTGAAATGCTCTTTATGCCTGCAGTTACTTCAGCTGCTCATGTTGTCTCTAAGTAGACACCTCTTAGAAGCTTACCTCAAACCAAGGAACACATCTAGCTGAGACGCAGAGTGTGGCTTTTAGCCTCGGCACACGTGATGTTGTCCACAGCTTTTGAGCCCTTTGTCTTGCCTGGTGCTGGGTTTTTTCTTAACAGCTCCTGACAGAGGGGAGAGGTGGGGGTGCTGCAGCCAGCCAGGAGCAATTGTCTTGCTTCTTTTGCAGCACTGCTCCCTCCATGGGAGGAGAGGCAATAAAAAAACAAATGGTTGTAGGAAGTTTTGACACTGCTTCAGCAGTAACACCAGGTAATAAAGAGAAATGCACATCTGGTTTGCAGTGGGGAAAAAAGTGTATCATGTAGGAATTGTATTCTATGAATCACTGCAGTCAGTTCTGCTTTACTGCCTCAGGGCTTGAAGCTGTGGGCTGCCCTGAGCCATATCATGTGTTTGGCACTGGACGGAGAAAAGTTTTAGGTTTCCTTGTGTCAGCCAGTCATACCAGAGCCTTAACTATCCTGACATGCTCAGCAGCTGTATCCAGAATGAGAGTGAGGTGCAGGGGCAGGAAAGAAGCTGTTCCAGGGGAGGAGGAAACGTGGCTTCACACTGTGCGGAGAGCTGTTGACTGGCACTGCCTGGTTTTCTTTCTGCTTCTGGCCTAGAGACTTCAGCTTCTCCCAGCAGCTTTTCTCTGTCCTTGCCCTCTGTGCCACAGATTTCCCTGCACAGCCTGTGAGGCTGGTGGCAGTCTTCTGCATCTCCCAGAGGTGTCTGCTGCAGTAATGGAGAATGGAAACAACAGCACAAGGTTTCCCTCTGCTTTTTATTTTGCCATTAAAATAAGTCCAACCTCCTCATTTTCTTTGTGCTATACCATCAAATGCACCCCCCAGATCCCTTCCTGAGCAATGATTCATCCCTGTTCTCAGGGCCATGATATCAGCCGGGGACTTTAGGCTTTGCTTCCCTCTCACCACTACCTGACCTCCAAATGCACTCTTATTTCCCCCCCTAGTTCAGAGCATGTGATGTGCTGAATTCCCAGCCATTGAACCCAGCAGCAACCTCCCTGGCTCTGTGGCTGCTGCTGTGCTGTAAGATGCAACCAAAACCAGCCAGACTGAGGATCTGGCTCAAGCAAGCAAACAGCTGAGAACCTGCTTGTGTCTCACAGAGGACCCACAGCAGAAGCAACAGCCCTGACAAGGCCTCCCAGCAAAGCTGCATGGATGTTACTAAGCAAATGACCTTTCTCTGGAGCAGCCACTTCACCCGCACAATTGAATGCAAAGCGCACGCTGCAATGTGTGTGAACATTGAGAATTTATTCAGCTCTTCACCAGCTGAAATAATTAATCTCCAACAGTGAACTCGTTTACTTCCTCCACCTTTGCCTTTCTAGCAGACTCCAAAACCAGCAGAGCAATTATCTGCGCTGCTAAGAAAGCCCCATGAAGCATCTTTGGCAAACTTCCCACCCTTTCACCCGCTTCCTTTGCTCACTCTGTGAGCAAAGATCTCTTCCATCACAGAAAGGTACTTACAGGGAGACACCTTCTTCATGTGTTGTGCCTGGCCAGCCTGGGGGAGCAGCCCTGGGCAGGCCAGGGCCCGTGGGGTGATTAGATGGAGGAATCAGCAAGTTTTGATTAGGAAGATGATAAAGGTGGTATGGCAAACAGCATTCCTCTGGTTTTTTAAATGAAATCTCTGTGAGGGGAGGAGAGCACGTGGTTGTTGGAAGAGTTAAAATAATCAGCTGGCAACCTGTTAGGGCTGCTCATGGATTAGGAACCAGCAGCTAAACCCAAAAGGAAACAACCAGAATTCCCTTCCCAGGGCTGCCAGATGTACACACGGGGTCATAAGCAGGATGAGCTTCTTGGCACCTGGGTCTGACACCTCCCGGTGGTGTCAGGCTCACGTCACACATGCCAGGGAGATGCCAGACACCAGAACCAGCACACAGTTGGCAGGACTAAGTCACTCCACAGAGAATAGCTGGTACTGACCACAAGACGCAAAGCCCTGACCTGCTCACACCTCTCCCCTTTCATTTACTCTGTTCCAGATCTTGGAACAGCAGCACTCTATTGATGTGGCAAACCAGCCCCTGCAGGGTTAAAGATGAGCTTGTCAGCCTGAGTAAGAAAAAGTAGGATAGAAAACAAGAGAAAAGAGTCATTAATTAAGGCAAGAAGCTGGGAGCAGGGACAGCAGAATGCCAATCAGTCTGGAGGGAAGGCTGCGTGGAAAGCGGCAATCAAGCTCCTTCAGTTTTAATTAAACCTGACTCTTTATCAAGGATGTGATGTCTTTGCTTCTCCTCTGCTTCTGAGCTGAGAAACCAGTTGGAACATGTACACTGTTACTGGATAGACAGGAATTCCCTTCTGGCTCCAGAGCCTTCCCAACTCAGGATCAGCACCTACCCTTCCTGCTCATGTGCTCCCCAAAATTGGGGCCTAGCAGCAGGTAGAGCTTAGTGAAGGGGTCCAGGGCTTGCAGCCACTTGTCATGCTAAATGCACCTTCTCCCCAAGGTCTTCCCTTCCCTCTCTGTCCTGTTTCATTTAGGCTTCACCCCAGTATGCAGCAGTTAGGCCTGATCTGATCTGCTCCTTTTGCAAGCTGGGACCAGGAGGAGCAGGTTCAGGGGTGAGCAACAGCCCGGCTGCATCTGGGCAAGAACAGGCAGCGTCCAGCTGTGCCACATCGTTGTTCCTGACTGCTGTTATCTTCTCCCTCCAAAGCTTTGGGCTGTGGAGTGAGTCTTCACCTGTAGAAACGATGAGGCCATGTGAGCTGGCCACCAGCCACGGCATCATGTGCCGAGGGTGGCTGCAGAACTCGCTGCTCCCAGGAAGGTGGGTAAGGCACACTGGACACGTTTCTGAAAGACATCTTCTGTAGAGGAGTGGCATGAAAGGAGAGAGGTGGAAAAATCAGAAACAGGGATAGAGGCAAGGGAGGCACAGGGTGCAGAAAGCAGCATCAAGCACTTGAATGGAAAAACTAATTCCTAGCACAGTTGGCCTTCCTCTTCAGTTGGCCTCCACACAGAAAAAGGGATGTCCTTGGAGCTGAGCTCTAGCAAGGCATACAACAGCTTCAGTGAGCATTAGAAATGCCACGTCACCTGGTAATTAAGAGTGGGCAGGACAAAGCAACAGGGAAAGATTTACGCAAACAGAAGTAGGGAACAGAAAAATAAAGAGAAATTAGGGGGAGATCACGGCTCTGCTCATGCACATCACAGCTCTGCAAGCTGCCTGATGTCACCCAGCCCCACTGTACAATGCCTATAGCACTGGCTGGGGCCAAAACTCCTTTACTTCTGACACAACTTCCAGCACCATGCATGGGGACAAGTGAGGACACCAGAGGATTTTGTAGCCCATGCAGGGCTCAGGACACCTACTGGTGCCATGAGAATCTGTAATTTTTTCCCAACTTCAGTGTGGAAGTCTGGGTGTCCCACAGTGTCACAGCTTTCCCTAAAAACTTTTTGCTGAGCTTCCCATCTTTCACCTTCTCTTAAGAAATTATAGGTGCAGATCTGCCTCACATTAAGAGTTACATATTCAGGATCCACACAGCACTAATTAAATGCCATACATAATTAAGGAAAAGGAGTTTACTGGGAATATTGAGCTGGGATGATGGCAGGTCTCAGACATGGCTACAGGATTGTGGAGGAAGTGGTTGAGGCGTTCTGGGGGACTTGAACTCAGTTTAATGGGTGTGAATGAGAGAGCTCATCTCTCACTGCCAACATAAAACCATCTTAGTGGGGATAAGGTGTGGGCGTGATGATCCTGGAGGAAAGCAAAACCCCTGTGATATGATCAGAAAATGTGATGCAAATGGAGACTTCTTTCTTGCCTCTCTAGCCCTTTCCTAGGGCTTCTTCTTGGTCTTCTCCTACAGTTCCTCTTAGAGGGGTCACATCTGGGGAATGGCCAGCTGTTGCCAAACTTCCCTCCTCCAGTAGCTCCTTCTGAACAGAGACCATGGCATCTTGTACCTGCTGAGTCCATGCTCTGGCACGACTGGCACCTTCATGGTCCCTCTTCCTGGTGTCCTCCTCTGGGACTTGGGTCACCTCACTGTTGCCTCCATAGAAAGCTCCCGTCCTGTTGGTGAAACATCTTTCCACACTGACCATGTGGACTTTCCTTCCAACTCTCTTCTTCTTTTTCCTAATCTTGTTCTGGAAGAAGAGGCAGGTGAAGACCTGCTTGAAACGCTTGCGGAAATGCTTGGAGATGAGGGCGTAGACAATGGGGTTGAGGCAGGAGTTGGTGTAGGAAAGGCAGTGGGAAGCCAGGCGGAAAGCGTAAGTGGCCCGGTTGAAGGGAAAGTGGCCAAACCAGAAGCAGAGGATGACCAGGTGGTGGGGCAGCCAGCAGAGGCAGAACAGGATGGCCACAGTGACAATCATCTTGGTGACCTTACGCTTGGCTTTCCGAGACTCTGAGATTCTTTCTATGGGGTCTACGGAGGTCCACAAGAACTTGATGGTCCTAGTGTATGCCAGGCTCACCACGGTCACGGGCAGCAGGTATCCGAATACAAATGTGAGGATGTCCAGAACCTTTCGGCGCTGGTCCTCCCAGATGGGGACGCAGATGGGCACACCGTGGTAATGGATTATCTGGTAGTAACTGAGGTAAGGCCCTGCGAAGAGCAGCGACAGTGACCAGATTACCACGATGGCCACTCCTGCATTTCGGGACGTGCGGAGATCCCGGGACTTCAGTGGATAGCGAATGGCCAAGTACCTGGCAAGGAGGGGAAGGAGAAAGAGAGACGAAAACACAACACGGGTGAGATGAGGTATTTCTCCTGCATTGTGGAGCTGCCATCTGTGCACCCCTTTCCCATGCAGCCACCCATCTTTCCTCCCAAACCTTTTGGGAGTGAGAGTTACAGTGAATTCACAAAAATATCAGGGTCATCCCAACACGGGGTCTGGGATCTCTATCATCCACTCTGCTGTGCTAGCTCAGGAAGGACAAGCAGTGTATCTCTTGAACCAGGTAAGAGGATAGGAGCAGGACTCTCCTGTTTCTTCTGATTGTGTTGCTGCTCTGGGGGTTTTGCTGTTCTTGGTTATGCATGGTGGACTCTCCTCCTTCCCACGTGAGCATTGGGTAATTAGGCTGAGAGCTTGGCTTGCTGGAGGCAGAGGGCATGGGGAGCTGGGGAGGCTGGTTCTGCTGGCCCTGCCTCTGGGGAGACCTGACCTGCTTCTTACAGGACACTCAAGAGGGTAAGGAGTGGCCTTTCTCTCACTCTTAGCTCAAGAGTGGTAAACACAGTGTCCCTGAGCTGCAGAGCTCAAAGGGAAGGGGACACTCACCTGTCAACAGAGACAGCAGCCAGGGTAAAGCTGCTGGCATACATGGTGAGGTAGATCAGGAAATGCACGGCCTTGCAGGCAAAGGCCCCGAAGAGCCACCCATCCAGGGTGTAAATGGTGGCCTGGAAAGGGACACAGCAGATGATGAAGCACAGGTCGGCCACAGCCAGGTTGAGGATGAAGAGGTTGGTGGTGGAGTACTTGACTTGGCCATTCCATAGCAGCACAGCCAGCACCAGCCCATTCCCCACAGTACCCACGAGGAAGATGAGGGAGAAGATGATGGGCACAATAATCCCTGCTGCTCGTAGCTCCGGGCTGTCAGACGAGACGTTTGATCCCCCTGGCATCTTCCTGTCGGACTGCAGGGACCTGCATGGAGAGAAAGGGGTAATCGGCCCTGAGGTGCCTGACCCCAGCCTTTGACACCCACATTTCTCCCAGAGGTGCCAATCCCAACCAGCTGCTTAAAGGATGCCACCGAGACCCTCATGACATTGCTGGCAAGAATGCTGTTGGGGTCAGTCAGCCCACATCTGCCTGGCTTGGGCAGAGCTGAACCCTCTTTCTCCTGCCTGGATACACATTCCTGTGAGAACACCTCCTGTACTCCCAGCACCCCGAAGGTTTCCCCCTGCCCTGCCACCTGGCCTTCCTTGCATTCCTCCTACATTCCCAAAGCTGCTAATTCCCTTGAGATTGCTTGCTTTGGCAAGTCTAAACCCTGGATACTGTTCAACAGGGTTTGGCCATGAGACCATGGGGAAGGGGGCTCCCATGGGCTGCAAGTGGTCCCAGCACACTGAGCCCAGGGCTGTGCCACCTCTGACAGCAGGGACCCGATGCCCGGATCACACCCCACAGCAGCAGCAGCACCCCAACACATTCCTACCCCAAGGGAACTCCTTAAGCTGGGACCACCTCCACCCTGGAGCTGGCTGCTCCTTGCTCCCTGTGCAGTAGTTATGCTCCACAGAGCATAAAGGGTACCTTTTCCTGATGCTGAGAGGTGGTCAAGGGCTGGGTGGTGGCAGGTAGGTGAGGATGGGGAGGAGACCCTGGAGCCGCCTGAAATACAACACGATGATCGTTGTGAATGGGCCTGCTATTGCCACAGCTTAAGGTATTGTGATTTGCTGCAAAACTTCCCCCAGCCCTGAGTAACACCGTGCTCAGGCAGGGAGCACCAACAGCCTATCTCTGAATAAGCCTTCCCCTTGTTGTGCTATCATTAGAACAAATTGTCCTTTCTCAGAGGAGGAAAGACACTGTTATCTAGATACTGTTGACAAGCAATTAACTTGTTTTTGGGTCATGCAAGCTCCTTCACTCTACGCTCCCCCATCCCTCAGCTCATGCCACTTCTGCTTCCCAGCTTCTGTGGGTATCACACCAAAAGACTGTCCCTGCCTCTCTGTGTCTTTTGTTCCCTCTGTCCTACTGATAACTACCCTCCAGCTTATCCATCTGGCCCCATGGGATCTCCCCACTGAAGCAGAGGAAGCCAGCACTCACCTTTTTGAGGAGGGGCCTGCAGCTTTGCCACTCGCTCGGGGGGAGACCTCCAGTCCAGCCCACACAGTGGTAGCAGGAGGATGCAGACCACTGAAGAGTTTATCTGGGCAGCTCGGCCATCCCAGTCACTCCTGGCTGCTGCACTGCTGCACTGCTGCCTCGTCCTGCCCGCCACCAGCTCTGCTCTCTCTCCTTCCAGAGCTCCTCTCCTCTCTCTCTGACTCCCCCTTTTCCCTCCCTCTGCTCTTGCTGCTGATCCATAGTTCTCTGTTTTTTTTTTCCCCTCTCCCTGAGGTTGGGTTTGGAGTTAACTCCTCTCTGCCCAGCTTTCCTGCAGGCTCAGCTGCTCCCTGCTCTTCTGGCTGAGGAGGGGGTGGCAGAGAGAAAGCTGCCTACTCTCTGGTGGAAGAGGGAGGATGGAGGGGAGAAGAGTCTCTTGGACCTCAGCAGCCACCTCTCAGTGCCAGGTGTTCAGGACGTGTTGTCCAACACCTCTGGAGAATATAAATATCCCACCACTGTGAGCTTCGTCCCTGCCCTGTCCTTGGGATAGGGCCCTAAACCCTCTTTAGGAGGAGCAATTAATTGCTGTTACAAGCTGTTATTAATTAATTGCTAGTAGCGTGGCACTGAGCAGATCGAGCCTCTCCCACAATGTCTGACCTAGGGAAGGAGGAGAAAGCAGGTTTTGGATTCCATCCAGTCCAGGTCTGCACTTCACCAGTACTGCAGTGTGGCAGGGAGGACAAGACCTCCAGGATGGCCACCTCCAGAGGTCCAGCTCCATCCCAGCTGCCTGAGACAGCATGGGTGCTGGCTGATGTGCCAGGAGAGGACAGCGACCCATGCAGCCCTCCTGCCCTGGCACGCTGCTGCCATCCTGGTGACAGGAGCTGTGCCCCGAGGACTTCTAGGGGTACTGAGACCGAGTGCAGCTTGGTCACCCTTTCTCAGCAAGACTCAAAGGCCGCCAGCTTCCCTCCCCTGGGAAGGCCATGGGTACCCTCTTCCAATGATGGAGCAGGATGTGGAGAAGGAGGCGCTGGCCCCTTCCCCTCCACAGCAGCCCCAACACCCCCACTGGCTCAGCGGCAGCCCTCGGCCTGGCAGGAGGGACCATGCAGCTTCTCCCCCCCACCTGCCCCTCTGTGGGAAGGAGCGAGGTGTCCCCGCCAGCTCCCTATCAGCCACTGTAACCAGGGAAAAGGGGAAGGCCATGCCTCGGGACGCAGTGATAACCCAGGGGATGCGGCGGAGTGCAAGCCTGCAGCCGGGCACAGCCTGCCACAGTGCCGCTCGCCATGGAGGGACCACACCGCTGCTGCCTCCTCCTGCTGCTGCTCTGCCTCCCACCACCGGGCATCCCAGGCCCACCGCCGCCTCTGGAGGAACCTCGGGAGCCGCTGCCGCCACCGTCCAGCACCGCTGACCCCACCGCCCACCTGCTGCGCGGCCAGCCCTCGGCCCCGGTGCGGCCCTACAGCCTGTCCCTCTCCCCCGAGGATTACCGCTACTCCCCCAAGCCCCGGCACCTGCGCCCCGGGCGGCTGCGCCGGCTCCTGGGCTCGGCCTTCGACCCCTTCTGGATGGCGACCGAGGAGCCCCGCGGTGGCAACGGCAGCACCCTCGAGGAGAACCTGGAGTCCCTGAGCAGGGACCTGGCCGAGGGCGCCGGGCGATATCACCGCAAGCTGTGGCGAGAGGTGGAGGGGCTGGAGCTGCCCACCCTGCTGCCCGCCGCCCCAGAGCTGCCCGCAGAGCTACCGGGGGCCCTGGCCCGCCGCCTGCGGCAGTGGCTGGTGGAACGGGCCTCCTGCCGCCTCACCTCCGCCTGGGTCGACCTGGGACCCGTCTTCTGGCCCCGCTGGGTGCGCCACACCACGTGCGAGACCGGCCCCGCCGGCTGCTCCTGGCCCCCGGGCATGAGCTGCCGCCCTGCACAGCTCACCCGCATCAAGCTGCTGGCCTGGCACTGCTGGAGCCCGCAGCACCCCGGCCCCCCAGCCTGCGCCTGGCGGCACATCCCCTACCCCGTCGTGGCCGCCTGCAAGTGCTCCTGCCGCTGAGGGGGCTGCGGGGGGACCTCCCGGTGCCTGTTCTTGCAGGCAAGCGTCTGCCTGGACTCACCCTCGGAGCTGTGGGAAAATCCCCCAAGCAGAAATAAACCTCCAGAAAGGAAGTGCGGATGGCTGTGGTCGTTGCTGTGTCTCGCCGAAACCCCTGGGTGGGGGTTGCAGCTGCTTCGCCCCTCACCCACCAGTGCCGTGAGGCATTAGGACCAGTGGAGGCCCTTGTGCAGCATTTATCTCCAGTAAAGGATGAGGGATGGAAAAATTATGGCACTGAACAGCAGGTTCAGACCCTGTTTGCATCAGCCCCAGCAGGTTCTGTCCAAGCTGGGACATCCCTACCTGCCTGGGTGGGGCTGCAGGCAGGGAGGCAGGGCAAGGGAATTCCAGCACAGAAAGGGTAGAGAGAGGTGGGCCACTGTTCAGGGTGGAAACAGCAATGTGGAGAGAAGCTGGAGTGAAACAGTGGGCAGGGGGGCAGGTTTGGGACTGTAATGAGGCTGCTTAGTGAGGGTGGAAGAAGTGGGGGGTGAACCAGGACCCACAGCTGGAAGCATTTGTGGGGCTAGGTATGTATGAAAATGGGATGGGATAGGATAGTCCCCTACTTTGAGGTAAAATGGGTGAAATACATGGATCCCCCACCTATCCCACCATGCAGAGGGTGACAGCTCCAGATCCAGGGCTGCCAGGGCAGCACACAGGGTATGGGGTAGGTCAGGGAGCCCAGGGTGGGAACTGCATCCTCAAAAAGTGGCATCTGCCTCTACGTTCCACTCAGCAAAACATCCTCTGCTTTCTGGGCTAAAAGCTGCCTAGAAATGCAGATCAGACCTAGGCTGCAAGGCCTTGACGCAATAGAGTGGGAGGATTTGCCTGGGGATTCAAAATTAACAGGAAGCCCACAAGTCAGTGGGTATGGCATTATTCATTTCCAGCGTGCCATCGTCTGACCCTCCCGCCTTCCCGGGGGGGCTCCAGCACTCCCCAGGCTGTTCCCCAGACAGCTCCACAGTCTGCTGCTGAGCCTGGCCTTGAAGCAGGCAGAGTGCAGGGAGTCAGCTGCCGAGGGGCCTGAGAGATACAAAGGGGAGAGGGAGATCAGTGCACCTGGTGAGAAGTGGAGCAGAAGGGGGAGCCCACACACGTGCATGCAAAACCAGTTGTGAGCATCACGGGACAGAGGCTGCTGCTGCTCCGGGCTGCGGCTGAGCAGTGGGACATCTGTGGGGCTGCTCTCCCAATGAGGAGGACTTGAAAGCTGGAGCAGGGTTAAACTGCTTGGGTTGTCTGCCCTGAGTGGAGCAGAGGCATCAGCAGGGATGTGTGCAGAAGGCCAGGGGAGAGGGGGAGACCAGGGCTGGGGACCAGCAGGAGAGAAATGTGAGGGAGCGTGGTGCAGGTGTGCAGGTAGGGGGAGCAAGGGGCGCACATGCACGGGGCTCAAAACAGCAGTGATTCAGTTTAGGGCCTCGACCTCCCTATAGCGGAGCCCATCTGGCTGAACTTTCATTCATCTCTTCCAGGTTGCCCGAGGGGCCTGAGAGCAATCCCCCCCGCCTTCCCCCACTACATTCCCCGTGCCAAAATACTGCCTGTTGAAAAAGGTTTGCAGCACTGCGAGGGCCTGGTGCCACAGAAAGGGAACTCCACATCATAGTTTATCAGCAGGCTGAGCTCAGGGCCCGTGGAGATGGAAAATTAAACAAAATCAGCACGCAGTTACATTACTAGCTGTTCTAACAGGGTTTGGTTGCAGCCCTGTAGAACCTATAGAACACTGTCCTCTGTTTCTCCCCTGTCCTCTGCATCCTTGTAAAGCCCTACAGTCCTGGATTAACACCTACACTCTTCTGCAGTTGCTCTGGTTCAGGTCAGACATGACTGCCCTGCAGTTTGCTCCCTGACTGCCTAGCGACACGTAGTGACTTCAGAGCAGGTCTTTGCTGATGTGCCCTAGTGCTCTAGCACCCAGGCACAGCACACGCCAGCTCAGCTGGAATCTGCCCCTACATGCAGCTACTCACTCAGCACACGGGCAGCTGGCAGGGCACACAATTTCTGACCTGGAGCAAAGCTGATGCAAACAAAGCAATCCTAAGAGATGCCCACGTCCCACTTGCGCCCGCTTGAATGCTTGGAGGAACAAATCCAGAGATTCCTGCCACATGGAAGAAAATTAAAGGCTTCTGCTCTGCCCCTGGCCTCGGCCTCAGTCAGATGCAGATCCTCTCACCATGCTGCTGGCCTCTGCCTCCTCAGCTTGCCTGCTGCCTGATGGCCTCTCTGGGGCAAGATGTCTTGCCCAGGGCAGGTTTGGGACCACTGAAGCAATTGGCAAAGCCTTGTAGCTGGGGACGAAGCAAGCCTCACATCTAATACCTGGGAGTGAAAAGGAGAGAAAGGAGCACTGGAGCTTTGGCTGGCCCACGTCCTCTTTCCCTAACCAGCTGCCAGTGGCACAGGTTGCAAAGGGCTTGGGAAACACCCCTGCCTCAGTGGGGAACTGCAGCAGTCAGATCTGCCAGGGTGACGTTGCTGGACCCACTGGACAGCATAGAAGAAGCAGGTAACCTCAGGCACATCAGCAACGATGTATTTCCATCAGCAGGAGACAGCAGGAACTGCAGCGCTTCAGCATCTGGACTGAGGCTTCAGGGAAGACATAGCAGTGTCTGGTCACAGTGTGAGAGGATGGGGGTGGGATGCAGCTCCTGGACGAGGAAATAGGAGGCAGACAAACATCCGCTGCGCTGCAGGACACCTTTAATGACACTTTTAAGCGCTGGTTACCAGTGCTACTGCCAGCACACCGCAACAGCCAGCTGGCTCACTCGTGTGATGCAGGCTGTGATGCCTCGAGGAATGGTCCTGCTGTTGGCAGTGTGCTGCTCAAGCCTTTTTCCCCCCCTCAGAGGCACTTGGTTGTGGGCAGGGATGGTGCTGAGGAGGTGTTTCCTGGCCCCTCAAGGCAGCGCTCCGTGCTTCCGTCCCACCTCGGTGAAGGCTTCCACGCAGCGGTCGATGTCCTCGTCGCTGTGCACGGCTGAGATCTGGACCCGAATGCGGGCCTTCCCCTTGGGGACCACGGGGTAGCTGAAGCCGATGACATAAATGCCTGGGGAGGGAACACAGGCAGAGTCAGAGAGCCAGAGCTGGCTGGGATGGAGGCAGGCTGAGGTGGACTGGGTGATAGAAAGGTTCCTCTCCCAATAACCACTTCCAGGCTTCAGGGTTTCCAAGCGCCATCTGCTCCCCAGCATGGAAATGAGATTCAGGGCCAGCAATGGGGATGGAGCATGGCAGGACAAGAGTGTTAATGTAAATCCCCTCCCTAACAGAGAAAGAAGGTGAAGCCAGCAGCATTCTTTGGGAGAGCATGAGGACATTTGCAGCTGGAGGGTGGAGGAGTACTGCATTTCACACAGGAACATCCTCTGGAAGAGGGCTTGTGGTGGCACTACCGCCACTGTCCCTTCCCTCAGGGAACATGTCTGCATGCTGAGCCCCCTCCCCAGATCACCTCTGTTGAGCATGTCCTCTGCCATCACTGATGCCAGCCGAGCGTCCCCCAGCATGACCGGACAGATGGGGTGGTCTTTCCCCGAGATGGTGAAGCCGGCTGCCGTCATCTTACTTCTGAACCTGGTGAAGAGAACAACGGCATGAGTAAAAATCTCAACAGCCCTGTCCTTGGAGACCGCTGCCTTTCTTTCAGGAGCCCTGACCACTGAGGACTGGGTAAGGTTTGCTCCACTGTTCATCTTCTGTGCAGGGAAGAGATCTCTCCTCTTGGAGTGACCTCTGCCATGTCCTGCTCAGCAAAATGGGACTGCAGATCCTTGAGGGGCGGATGCACCCCAGCTCACAGAGCATCCAGATGTGACACATCTGCCCAACACAGACAGATCCTGCAGCTTCCCCTGAGCCCTGACTTGCAAACTGTCTTCACAGCTATCACCGGGGAGAGAGGGGTGAATAAATCACAGACAACCCATTCCTAACAAAGCTGCCCCTGCTCCCACCCCAACGTGGCCCCCTCACCGTTGGGTTTTGGCAGCCATAGACTGTGCAATGGCATTGCTCTCCATGAGCAGGTCCAGGGCCTTGGATGCACAGCCCACCACGGCAGGGGGCAAGCTGTTGGAGAAGAGGTACGGGCGAGAACGCTGGCGGAGCAAATCAATGAGGGGTTTGGGACCCGTTGTGTACCCGCCTGCAGATGGAGGAGAGAGAATTGGACAAGGCACTGCAGGGTGACCTGTTTATGGTGGGGCTCCTTGATAAAGCCAACCTGGCACCTATAGCAGGAATTTAGGCACAAACCAGGTCTAAAAATCACAGCTGATGCTTTTGACCAAGAGTTTCCACCTTGACCCCAAAGGCAAATGCACGAGAAGGATGACAGTGTAAGGAGCACACAGCAGGATCTCCCTTAATCCCGCAGCAACGTCACAAACCAAGCCCCATGCCACCAGTGGAAGAGGATAACATGCATCTCTTACTCTATCATTAGGCAGAGGAAGGAAACATAAGAGTGATGCTGTAGAGCTCTTTAGGGCATGCAGGACCCTGGACAGGAAAACGCCTTCACCTGCAGCTCCTCCAAGAGCTTTTCCCAGGGTGGAATTGATGATGGTGACTTTGTCCATCACTCCCAGGAGCTCATCGGTACCCCTGTAGAAAAAGGAATGCCACATTATCAGCTGTGCCAGCACGCACCAGGGAAGCTGCCAGATACCTCAAGGGAAGCAAAGCACCGTCAGCCCAGTCTCTGGCACCCCTCCTTCTAGACAAGGAGGATCAGGCCCTTGAGATAGTTCAACCCAAGTGCTGACCTTCCTCTCCTGCAGAAAGCCTAAGCTGGGACCTCACAAAGTAAGAGCATGGGTTCTTCATCCCTTACAGACGGGAGAGTGCTCAAACTTCCCACACAGAAGTTTAATAGTCCGAACAAAGCACCTGCCGGGAGAGGCAGATGAGATGGTCACACCATCTGTTACACACCGAGAAGCAGCTGTCACCTGGGGATGGATCACTGCTAAAGAACCTCCCTTCAATCCAAAGGTGGGGTGCAAAGCCTTCAAGGAGTCCCCACACAAAAACACGTTGGCCATCAGCGCCTTTGGCCTTGCTTCAGCAGTAGTCAGGGTGGGAAGAAGAAACAGGGCTGAAGCAGTCACTCACCGCCCATTGGGTCCCAGGAATCCTGTGGCGTGGCACTCATCAATGAAGACCAGGGCATCGTACTTCTGGGCCAACTGGCAGATTTCCCTCAGGGGTGCGATGTCACCGTCCATGGAGAAGGCACCGTCAGTGGCCACCAGCCGCAGTCGATGCTTCTGTTGGAGGGAAAAAGGCATCCCCAGGGGTGAAGGTGTCACCCGGAGGAGAGGGGCTGGCAAAGTGACACACATAAACTCCTGTACAGAGAGGATGTATCTAAGATGGGGAGGATTTGCATTGCACCCAGCTGCTTTGCCACCGTGCCTGTCCACACCTTCCTGTGCCTGTCAGCAAAAACAATGCCTACTGCATGGGAAAAGGCAGAGCTCACCCTCCAGGACTGGTTGCTGCACAGGCAGCACAGCTAAGCAATGCCCTGGTGTTGAGGTGGGAGCAGCCCTCCATACCTGGGCTTCCTTCAGCTTGGCCTCCAGGTCCTGCATGTCCATGTGCTTGTAGCGGTACTTGTTGGCCTTGCACAGGCGGATGCCATCAATGATGGAAGCGTGGTTCAGCTCATCTGACAGCACCGCATCCTCTGGGGTCAGCAGGGCCTGGCCGTGCCAAACAGAAAGGATCATCCTTTGCTCTGGATGCCACCTCACCAAGATTTCCCAGCCTCTCTCACTACAGAGAACAAGGCTGTGACTGATTCCAGCTGCCACGTCTCTCCTGCCGCTGCTAAACTTTATGTTTCCTTCCTAGTCAAATTATCCCCTGATTTCTTTATGCCAGGCTCTTACTTGTGGCTTCTGAGCTCAAAACCTCCCTCCCCCTTACCTACACTTTAAGGGGGAGTACAGACCTCTGAGGAAATGAGCCCCCTCCCCAAGAGCTAGAGCTGGCTGGAGACAGGGGAGGTGAGGGCTGGTTAAATGCCTCTGCATAGTTTCCCTGGTCCAAGGGCCCCAAGTCAGGGCTCTTCACCACCAGTCACTGCCATCTTTTCTGATGCACAGAGCTCACAGCAGGGCATCTGGAAGGGATGGCAGCCACATTACTGTCACCTCCCTCCTCCAATCACAACACAATGGAAGCCTTAAGAACCTCAAAGATACCGGCGTTGGCATCAAAGCAGCTGGCATAGAGAATGGCGTCTTCCCGCTGGTGGAAACGTGCGATTTTCTCCTCCAGGTCCTTGTGGATGCTCTAAAGAGAAGAGAGGAGCAGGAGTCAACAGTGGGGCAGCGCAAGTTCTTGCTTGCCCACTGTTGTTAAACGCTGACTTGCAAGGGGAAGAAACAGGCCAAGGTTTATCCAGAAAAGGTGTGTGTGCATGGGAGAAGTTACTTGCGTTCAGCAAATGCAGCCCTAAAATATGATTATGGGTTTGGCTGCCAAAAGCTCAGCAGGGAGACTGACTCCAAGCTCCCCATGCACAAGGGAGAAGCTCTGCTTGTTCTTTGCACTTAACCAGGTAGGGCTCAAAAAAGGCTCCAGCGGGGATAAACTGGGGTGGGTCTGATGGAGCCACTGCAAGTCAGGTTCACTGTAATTTTGACCCTCAAGAGAGGGAAAAAGACATTAATTTTCTGAATTCAGAGGGGTGTTTAGTTTCTTTGCTCTCAGGTGTTGTAATGGTTTAAATTGGCATATTTCCAGACCTTTGGCTAGGGGGGACTTGGCAGGCTCTTTTTCTCACCGGGCCACGTGTAACTTAGCACTGTGCACGCCTGCCGAGCGGGAGTGCCGAGAGGGGAGTCTACGTGGACACCCTGCGGAGACCCGCGGTGAGGGGGATGCTGCCCGGTACCTGGGTACCGCAAATAAAGCGGACGGAGCTGAGTCCAGCGCCGAACTTCTCCAGGGCCTCCACAGCGGCACGGATCACCTCGGGGTGGCTGGAGAGCCCCAGGTAGTTATTGGCGCAGAAGTTGATGATCCCTGCGGGAACAGAGAGGGAGAAGCGGGGGCATGGCACCGGGGGACGGCACCCAGAGCCCTCCTCCCCGCCGCCCCCCGCACGCACCGGCGCCGCCGCCCGCCAGGCGAAGGTGGGGACCCTGTCGGGAGGTGATGACG
>VXBT01010117.1:39592-62599 GCA_013400235.1 Oriolus oriolus
CGGGCGCCGCCGCAGCAGCTGCAGCAGCGGCTGAAGCGCTTGGGCACCTTCTCTAGGAGGCGTTCTGCGTCTTCCTTGGAGGAGAGGATCTGTCCCAAGGGGTTTAGGCGCCCCAGAGCCAGGCGATATGTGATGCCCGGGGTCTGAGGGATTTTGGGGGAACGCCATCCATGGGATTTGGGATGTGTAATGGGGTCATGTACTAGGGTCTGAGTGATTTCTTAGCAACAGGGCGTCACAGAGCTTAAGGATAGCGAGCCCCGGAGCATTAGGTGCCTCTGCTTAGGGGTTTGGGCTCCTCAGCGCAGGTGACTTGGATCTTTGCAGCTAGGTGGTTTATGGGTGCCCACCACTGGAGATAAAGAACCATGGGTATGTAGTGTGCGGGTGCATCCAGCTGGGGTGACCAATAATCCATTGGACAGAGAGGTTTAGGATTTACCAAGTTAAAATTAGAATACCCAAACCCGAGGGATTTGAGTGCCTCTGGCCAAATGTGTTTGTAAACTATAGGCTCAGTGGCTCTACAAAGGGTCATAGAATCATAGAATGGTTTGGGTTGGGAGGGACCTTAAAAATCTTCTAGTTCCAACCTCCCTGTCATGGGCTGGGACACCTTCCACTAGAGCAGGCTGCTCAGAGTCCCATCAAACCTCGGCTGGAATATTTCCAGGGACAGGGCATCCACAACTTCTCTGGGCAACCTGTTCCACCTGGATTAGGCATCTCCTTCCTCTGCTACAGCTGACTGGGGAACTCTGTGGCCAGAGTGGTTTAGACCACTCATTCCAGGGGAGTTAGGTACCAGGCTCTTGAAAGGTGTTCAGGGTCTTCAGCCTAGGTGTTCTGGGAGCCTTTGATCCAAGGGTCTTAAGAACAAGAGCCCACAGGGATTAGATGCATCCAGACCAAGGAATTCACCTTTGAATGTACCCTGAAGTACACAGTTTGGAATCCTTAATGGCTAAAAGACTCAGGCACCATTTGCCCAAGTGAATTACTAAGAACAGGCTGAAGGATTTGGGAGCCATCGGAGAGGGTGAAGACCCTGGGCTTATGACATTTAGGCACCACAGCAAGCCCCCAGGGGTACTGGGCACCCAGAGCCCCTGGGATTTTGGAGCTCCTGGCCCAGGTAGTTGAGGATCCTGATGATCAAGAAGTTTGTCTGTCTCTAGCCAAGAGGGATTAGGCAGCCGCTGCCTGAGGCTCAGACCCTGCTGAGCAGTGAGGCCAGCCCACAGGCTCCCTGCCAGCCCTGGCTGTCAGGATCACCCAGCCCAGCCAAGGGAGGGGCTCTGGCAGGGGCCAGGCAGGCCCTGGAATCGTGCCAGCCCCCACTGGGCACAAAGCCAGAGCCCCCGGGTCACAGCAGGGCCGAGCCTGCAGTGCTGCCTCACCCTGCTCCAGCTGCCCACCCTAGCCCGCCTGCAGAGCTGTCCACTGCCTCAGGATGTTCCTCCCTAGGGAGCAAAGCTGCTTATGGCTGTGTTTGTCCTTTCTCCCCACGGAGATCCCACTTCATGGACACCTTCAACTCCTTGAAAGCCAGTGTGCACAGACTCTGGCCCTGCTCCACCTCCTCCGTCCCATCCCTGGCCCAAAAGTCCCTGCCACCACCCAGCCATGCTGAGGCAGCTCCACAGGCAGCCCTGGTTATCTCCAGCACCAGCTGGACCTCACTCCCAGAAGCCCAGCACTCCTCACCTCATCCCTGCAGTGGGGATCCACAGGCACCCCTTTTCTCCCTCCAGGGAAAGCCAGGACTTTTGCAGCCATAAGTTCCGGCTTCCCCACCAATGTCTTTGCCCGGCTCCAGCAAACACAAAACCCCCCAGGTGCTGGGGCAGGACCAGGAATTGAAATCCTGCGTGACCCCAGCACACACAGAGTCACCATCACTCCCAACACACAACGAGCAGCCCAGCATTAATAAAACCAACACACACACACAAGACATTTCTGAGACATCGGAATAAAAACCCAGACCAGTAACACTTTAAAATTGTTTTTTTTTTCATTCATCAACTGCCTTATTTAAGCTATTTCTATTTGGGAACAGATCAATTCTTTATAAAATGCAATGGAAAGGAGTAAAAATAAAGGCAACAGCTATTTACAGAACCAACAGGGAGAGTACCCAAACGCCTCTAGACTTCTCACTTCTTCTTGGGCGATTTCCGGGCACTGGACTTGGCTCTGGATTTCGACCGCTTCGCCTTCTTGGGTTTGGAAGCCTTCAGGGACTTGGCCTTAACAGTCTTTGGCTTCTTGGCTTTCTTCGGGCTGCTCCTCGACTTCTTCCTCGCCTTCCTGGCAGCAGACTTGGGCTTCTTGGCCGGGGACTTGGCTTTCTTGGACCTAGCCGGCTTCCGGGGCGAAGTGGATCTTCTGGCCGCCTTCTTCCTCTTCTTGGCTGGAGACCTCTTCGCCTTGCTGGCCTTGGCTAGGCGGAAAGAGCCAGAGGCACCAACTCCTTTGGCCTGCTTGAGGACTCCGGCGGCGAGCAGGCGCCGAATGGCCAGCCTGATCTGGACGTCGGCATTGTGGCCCACCTTGTAGTGGCTCTTCACGTACTTCTGGATGGACTGCCGGGACGAGCCGCCGCGGCTCTTGTCGGCCCGGATGGCCGCCGTGATCATGTCCGAGTAGGCAGGGTGGGCTGCCGGCCGCCGCGCTGACCGGGCCCGCTTGGGCTTGGTGGCCGAAGCCGGCGGCAGTGGGATCGGGCTGTCGCTCATGGCGAGTGCTTCGTCCCGCGATGCCCCGCTATGCCCTCACGGCTGGAAGCGTGGCCCGCCCGGCCTGGGACCCCCGCCCCTGGGCGGGGAGAGGCTGGGAAGGGAGCGGTGGGTGGGTGAAGCCGCAGCAGAGCCGGTGCCGCTCTGCCGCCGGTGCCCCCGCCGGTGCCTCTGCGGCCGCGCCCGCCGCGGGCTCCCTTTAAAGCCGCGGTGCGGACCGCGGGGAGGACTGCCCCGCGCGCGCCACCCGCCGCCCGTGTCCCCGCGTGTCCCCTGCCACGCCCTGACCCGGCCCGCCGGGAGGGACAGGGAGGGACAGTGCGGGGGACACCGTGGAATAAATAAGAGTATTTGGGGGAACACATGCTGGGGACGAGGAGGGGCACTGGTGGGATCAGCAGGGGACAATGAAGAGCAAGGATTGTAGGGGACATTTGGTGCGGCAGCTTAGGTGCAAGGTGCGTGTGGAAGGATATTGTGTAGGGACAAGGAAGGACACTGGAGGGGACATTGGGGACACTGGTAAGACAGGGACAGGCATGTCGGGGATACTCAGAGCAACATCAAGAGATGCAGAGGGACACTTAGGGAGGACACAGGGAGGGACATTTGTGGGGACACCAGGAGACACGCTGGAAAAATATCAGGGGAGAAGGAAAGACACTGTGGAAGATATTAAGGGGGCGAGAAGGGACGCTAGAGAAGACACTGGGGATGACACCAAGGAGAAAAGGGGGAGCACTGGGCACGAGTCAGCTCAGCAGCAATACCCCACGGTCAAGTGCTGCTACTCCCTCTTCTGTCCCTCTGCTCTCCACCAGGTGCTTTAGGAACACCAGCTCAGCCCTTGCATGTGAATGGCAAGGGGTCGCAAATAATGGGCTGTCCCCTTGTTTTGGGAGACACACACAGCTCTTAGTGAGGGGACAGAGCAGGGACATAGTGGCAACCAGCCATCCTTTGCCCGCTGGGTGAGCGGTCGGCTGTTCCTGGGAGATTAAATATAGCCACTATCATCATCTTGCCTGTAGGATTTAGATGATGTTTTCCCCTTATTTTTTAAAAACACGCGGGCACAGGCACCTGGTGCCCACCAAAATGCCATGCTGGGCTCAGAGGCGAAGCAAACCTCCCAGTGCTTCAGCATGGCACTAAAATACACAGTGAGCCCCTCCCAATAACCTCTGGGTGCCCTGGGTGTCCCAGGCCATGAAAACCAGCAGCCAGGGACACACAGAAGTACACATAAAATATCAATACAGATACATAAATACAAATATAAACACAGAAATAGAAATAAAAGAATTAGTAGAAATTGAGATAATAAAAATTAGAAATCGAATCATAGAATCATAGGATTGTTTGCGTTGGAAGGGACCATAAAGATCATCTAGTTGCAGTTTCCCTGCCATGGGCTGGGACACCTTCCACTAGACCAGCTTGCTCAGGGCCCCATCAAACCTGGCCTTAAACACTTCCAGGGACAAGGCATCCACAACTTCTCTGGGCAGCCTGTTCCAGTGCCTCATCACGCTCACAGTAAAGAATTTCTTCCTAATATCTAATCTAAAGTTGCCCTCTTTCAGTTTAGAGCCATTCCCCCTTGTCCCATCATTACATTTAAATAGAATTAGAAATCTTTGATAGCTGGTCCTGTATTATGTGAGGACCTGGCCTGGGACAAGACCCTCAGGCCCCCGATACTTTCCCACAGATGGAAAGACCAAGTGCATCTCCTTGTGCCTTCCTCCCTGATGGAGTTTCTTCACATGCTCCATTCTATTTGGGGAGTGGGAAAGGTTCTCGGCACCTGCAAACCTTTTGGTTTCATTAGGAGCAAATTGCTCCTAATTGTGGAGAGGAATAACCACCCTCCCACCTCCCCTGGGGTTTGCTTTTGTTCAAGACCTAATGAATACAGGGCTTTCCATCCCATCTGGAGAGCATGGGCAGGGAGGGAGCTCTGGTGGCCCCTGTACAACACTTTGACCGGCCGAAGGACCTCTCATTTTTTCCTATCTGGGAATAAACCGCTGGCTGCCTGCACGTAGGCAGCCCAGGCACGCAGATAAGGCACCATCTGCTTTTATTTTCATCCAAGTTTGTAACCGTCACGAGTGGCTCGCCCGTACGCTGCGCTCCGAGGGGAGACGAGGAGGTTTAGGGGGCGTGTAGGAATTGGCCCCCGGGGTTGGCACAGCGCCACGGGCTGCCTGCAGAGCTCCAGCCCTCAAACCCAGGCGGGGATTATCAATCCAGTGCAGTGATGGGGAGGCAAAGGCGGCAGGGAGGGACACGGCAGATGCTTTACCTCACTCTGCCCACCTCAGGGGTCTAATCTCAAACATTCACCTGGGCAGCTCCTGCAGCCGATCCGGGCTGCTCAGCCTCCTCCGGCGGGTGCCGCTGCTGGCAAACAAACACGCTCTCCCCTGTGCTTGGAGGTTCTGGCCCTTTCATACGGGCTAGATCCCTAAGTTTTAGCCAGTCAAACTAAGGGGAAGGTCCCGTGCCCCCAAGCAACTCACCGGAGGGAAGGCACACAGGTGGTCACAGCTCATCAGGCTGCTGCTGGCTCTGTTCCTGGGGGGTAACCGGGTCAAGGTAAACCCCCAAGCGCCCCACTTGATATTGGAATGCACCCCTTGAACCCTGCACTCTTTTGACAATGCATCTTTAACATGAACTGGTCAGGGCTGAGAGGATGAGAGGGTTTTCCAGCCCCTGGCAGGATGTCAGGGCTGGAGGCGGAATGCAGATGCTGCCAAGCCCTGCTGCCTCTGGCAAGTGGGTCCAGCGCTTCTGGCACCCCACTGCAGGCAGCATGGGGGACTCATCCAGAAGGAAGAGTTATTCACATGGGTCACACATGCCACCATGGCCATCTTGGGTTCATGCCCGTATTTTTGGCCGCAGGAACCTGCCACCAAACCCAAGATGGGGTGGGTTATCCCCCGCACCCACTTTTCTCCTCAGGAATTGCTACCCAACCACTCCAAGCCTCCTGAGCCTTCCCTTTCTGGCATTAGTCTGCAGAAATTGGGAAATCCCACATCTCCAACCCCAGAGGACAGAGCCTGGCAGAATTATCCTCTCTGTAATCCTGTTTACCTTCTCCTCCCTCCCTGCACTGAGTTCAACCAGACCCCATGGGGATTTACACATTTCCAGCTGCAGATTTTGTCTTAAATGGTCAAACCGTGTCCACCGTGGATGTGCTACGGATCCATCGGGTAACAGCCCCTGCCTTGTAGGGGCAGGACAGCTGTTCACAGGCCTTTGAGAGCTCTGGCAATTAATGTCAGTGATAACGTTTCATTTTACCCAGTTTCCATTTCAGAGACACTCAAAATCCCCAGCAGTGGGACTTGGTCTTGGTGGTACTCAGATCCAAGTGCTTCTGTGCTTTTTTAACAGCAAAACAGGGAAACTAGCTGGAGTTCCAGCTGTGCTCTTCAGAGCTTCAGCTCTGAGTCCCCAGTGTGTGATGCAGCGTGGTCGGCCCAGCATGAAGCCACTCAGCTTGGCCATTGCCAGGGGCAGAGCAGGCTTGGAGGATACAAATAGATGGCAAAGGAACATCACCTCTGACTGCTGGGCTGATTACCACTGTTCTAAAAGATTTATGGGCTGTTTTTTAAGGGCAAGCTCCTTATGTGAGCTGGGCTGCTGGCTCCCACACACCCACGGTGCTGTGCAGCTGTGAGTTTTCCCTCTTCCTGAGGCTGGGATGTTTGTCACGGCCACGATCCGGCTGCAAGCAAGTGGACGGGGTACAACCATCGCTTTGGGATGTTTTTTGGGCTCTGCCAGCCATCACGCCTGTCACCCACGGGCAGTTTGGTCATCTCCTCTCCCGGCCACTCTTCCCCCACCCGGCTGCCCTGCTCCCAGGAGATAAGGATGTGGACACGACGGGGTGACCGTATCGCCCCGATGCAGGCGGGACAGGCTCTGCCCGATTAACGCCGCGCCAATTTTGGAGGCGGCATCCCACATCACCCCCGGCTGAGGGGATGACCCTACCCTGCTGGGGGCTGATCTGCAGCCACAGAGCCTCAAGGAGGGGCAGCTCCACCACATGTCAGGGGCACACACATTTCGCCTCTTCTTACGCCACGCATTTATCGGGCTGAGCAGCCCTCGTCAGCAAGGCAGAAGAAAACAACACACTGCCCCTACAAACCAACCCAAACACAAGATACTGAACTCTGCGGGGAAGGGGCGGGTGAGCGGAGTGCTGAGCACTGTGCAAAGAGCAGTGTGCAGTTCACCCCTTGCTCGCCCTCTGCTCGCCCCCAGTGCCCCACTTTTGGGAGTTCCCTCCCCCAGGAGTAGGTACAACTATGCAGACTGCTGTTTGAGTGACTACCTTCTTCTAAAAAACACACATGGCCCGCAACACTGTGTCCTGAATCCTTTTTTCCCCTCCTTTTTTGGCTCCTATAAATCCCCAAGGCAAGACCAAGCCCTGCAGCCTGAAAACAGCTGCCCTGAGCTGTTCTTTCACCTCTTGCCATCCCAGGTCCCCAAATGTCAAGTGCTCGCCCCACTCCAAACTCGATGGCAACAGCCCTGTACTGTGCTGGGAGGCAGAGGGAAAAGCCTGGACCTTGGGCAGCACAGGGACAGAAGGGTTTCTAGGCCAGAGGCAGGAGGCCAAAAACCATCAAGAGCAAGCCCTGGTGCTTGACAGGCATAGTGGGGAGCTGAGCTCACTGCTTGGACTCTTGCACCATCCACCGGGTTGCCCAAGGGCCTTGAGCATGTGACTAAAATCCACAACCCAATTTTACCAGAATTTGTGACTAACAAAGTGGTCTGCCTTACCTAAGGAAAGTAGTCCCCTCAACCCTTCCCAAGGGAAGGGCAGGCCTGCACCCTCTTGCCCCAGGGGATGCCAGGACCATGGCAAGGTGATCACATCCCGAGCAGAAGAGTACCACCCTAACACCCCTCATTTCAGCTGCCACCACATTCTTACACTCTGCTTCCATCCCCAGGTCTCACAGTACTCCAGTCTCCCAGCTGACACATCTAGCACCTCCATCCAAGGATCCTCCTTGATCCCTTTGTCTTCCCCTCTTCAGATGCTGCCTCCAGCCCCAGCATGTGCCCACAATTAGATCTCCTCCATAATTGCCAGCAGCCTCTCTGTAGAACAACAGCTCCTGTTTACATTGGGATGGGGCTGAATGAGAAGTAGTCACTCCCAGGCCCTCCATCCTGACAGAAAGGCAACATGCTTCACACAAAAAAGGCCACATGCTTCACACAAAAGCAGGAGGAAAGCATTTAAGGTCTCTCTCATCTCCCCAGAATCTCTCTATACTGTTTACTCTGCCAGTAATTTGCAGTGCCACATGCCCTTCTAATACTGGATTTACTAATGCAGCCCAGGCTCAGCTCTTTCTCCATGAGGCTCGGGGTCCACATGGAATTTTAGGAGCAGTGTGGTGAAGCAGATTATTTTCCCCCTCAAACCCAAAGGTGGGGCAAACTGCTGGATAACAGCACTGCAAGGCTCCTCTCACTCTCTGGCCAGGGGGGCTCCTGCTGCTTTCCCTCACCAAATCCTGAAGAAAGGAAGCAACTGGTCAGTATACGCCAAAACCTCAAAAAATGACACACACACACACTCCCCTCACCTCTGGATTAGGGCCCCATGGCAAGCCTTCCTCCCAAGGAACATGTTTTTCTCAGCGAAAGGGGAAGATTTTATTAAGTTAAAAGTTGAAGGGCACAGCGGAGCAGCAGCAGCTGCCACCTTGGGGAGGTTGGCTCGGGCGGGTGCAGTAGCAGCCTCACAGCTCCACTTCCCCAGAAAGGAGAAGCCCCGTGGCTCTGGGCTCCTGCCAGTTCAGGCTCTCGCAGGAGCCAAAAGGGCAGTCACGGAGAGAGAGCTCGATCATGCGGACTCCTGCCAAGGTGTCCTCTTTCAGCCGTCTCAGGCAAGCACATCCATGGCAGATTGCCCCGGCGGCTCCCTCCTATGGCTTGCAGGTCTTCTCCGCAGGTCCCTGGGGGTGGCACGGGGAGGGGGAGCATGGTCCTTGCCGTACATCCCAGGGGGACCGTGGAGACATTTGGGAGAGAGGGAGTATGTGCCAAAGGTGGCTGTGTGTGGCCAGGAGAAAGGGGGCTAGGAAAGGGGGAATAACCAGATTCTCTTTTTCAGGTTAGAAAAATGCTGGTGGTGTAGTAAAAGCTTTCCTCCTCCTCTTCCCCTCCTTTCCATGGGGGAAAAATTCCTCTATAAAATATAATTTTCACATATAAAATCCTGAAGAAGGTGCATGTAAGGAGCCAGTCCAAACAACGTGCTCAGGTATGCAGGCAAAAAGGGTTCATCAAAAAAGCTTTGGGAGGGGAGTGAGGAGGCTGGGGGTGTGTGGGATTCCTCGCCAAGGTGATAACGGATGGGGATTCAACCTCCTTCTCCCCACAAGTGAGGAATGGAGCAAATACAAAACAAAACCAGATAACAAACGTAGAGCAGACCTGGAGAGAGACAAAACCAGAAATGGTTTAGAAAGACTCCAGTGAGCGCAGAAATGCCATCCCTTCAGCTCCCTGGGGAGATGGATGGCTGGTGCCCTGCTACAGACCTGCTCATCTCAGCACCCACCAGCAAGCGCTGGTGGAGCAGGGTGACCCCAATCCAAGCAAGAAGCAGGAGCACTCTGGACAACAGGACATCCTCGTTCCTGTCACCCTGCTTCCCCCTGATCTATGGCAGAGATGCCTGCAGGTGAGTGTGGGAGAAGGGCTGGGTCTAGTCAGGCCTGCTTTGATGCAGATCTAAAATTATTTTGTGCTGCGATAGGGAAACCACTTCAAAAGCGAAGGGAGCAGAAACACTGCCTACACGGGGAATGTGTAACTACCCTCGCTGTCACCCAAGCCACGGGGTGAAGGCCAGCACTTGCCTGGCTCCCACAAGCAGCGACTGGGGCTGGCTGCATCAAGAGCAGCAGCGTGAAAAGGGGGCTGGGGCCCTTGGGAGAACATCAGGGACAACAGGAGGGCCAGGAGTGCAGGCCAAGATGATGCGAGAAGCAGAGAAGGATGAGTTTAAGCCTAAAGGTTCAAAGCTGAGTGGAGCAGGAGAAAGTGGCAGCTTCCACGCCCCTGCAGCAGCCAGTCTCAGCCACCTGCCCCTGCAGGGGATGTCACAGCCCCCCCGTGCTCACCGTTACTTGCTGTTGCACAGCGACTCCTTCTCCTGCAGAGCCGCCATGGCCAGGCGCAGGTGCTCCTTCAGCTGCTCGATCTCTCGCTCCGAGCGCACCTTGATGTGATTCAGCTCTGCATAGACATCTTGGTATTTCCCTGAGGCAAATCTCTTGTCCTGCCAGGGGAGGGAGAGGGGTCAGGCAGGTTGCAGGGCTGAGTTTAGGGAGCGAGGCAGCAAGGCGGGCCCAGCAGAAGAGCCAGCAGGTGAGGAGGGGAGAGCTAGCCCTAGGTTTGAAGCCCATCCCAATCTGAGCCATGCAGAAACCATCCAGAGGAGGAGCATGGAGGTATCACTTTGCGATAGTGACAGGCCAGGGAGGAAGGCAGACCCTGGTCCCACAGAAGCAGGGATCTGCAGCATCAGGTTGAGGAGGTGATGTGGGCTTTACCATGGCTGGTGTGCACGTGGGGCAGCCGTACAGGAAACATAACCCCACCAGGAATGCAGGCCACTGAGAGAGCTGGGCACAGCTGCTTATAGGGCCAAAAACTTATGTGAGTAAGTTAGAAAGTCCTGCGGCATCACTGAATTCCAAAGCCTCTTTCAGGTTCCCCTTTGGCATGGGCCTTTGAAAATTCCTCTGAAGGAGCTGCTGCCAGTGGAGGGAGCAGCACACCCAGAAACGGTGCCCAAGGAAACACATCCACTCAGAGAGGGGACAACTGTGGAAAGCAGAGTGCCAGGCAGCCTTCATCCAGGCTTCCCACTTGCAGAAGTATCTTGTCCCTGCTTATGTGTGCATACATCTGGGGAAACCAGCAGCTAAGTCTGTGTGACCCTTCCCTTGTACAAGGTCAGCCTACGCCAGTCCGCGCTGCTGGAGCTGCTATGCGCTCTGCAGTCAGCAAGGACAAGCAGCACAGGCCACAGGAGGGTTTGTCTCGAGCTTCCCATCAAACCCAGCCAAACCCTGCTGATATGCAGCCCTGGTGCTTCCCTCCCCTCCCCTCCCTCTCCTGCTGCTTTCCCAATTGCTCCCAGAAAACACCGACCTTTTGCATCATCTGCAGCTCCTCCCGGAGGCACTGCACCTCCTTCTTTACGTACTGGAGCTCATTCTCCTTCACCCGCAGCAGCACCTGAAGGGCCAGAGAAGGGAGAGAGGAACCAGAGGTGACTCAAGAGCCACCGCCTCGGAAAGGCCGGCGGGCCCTGGCGCAAGCACGGCGGTGGAAAAGGAAGGAAGGGCCAGAAGGGCTGGGGCAGGAAACGGCGCAAGCAGCCTGCGAGAGCAGCGGAGGGGAGGCTCGCGTTCTGCTTCCTGCACCCTCCCACTTGCTCCAAGCCAGAGCCATCAAGAGGAGAAGACCCCCGGGATGGGTGGGGACGGAGGCAGCGGGGCAGCCAGGGGGACCCCCATACCTCTAGCTCGCAGGAACTCCGCTCATTGTTGTGCGAGGCGCGGTCCCCGGAGCCCCGCGACGAAATAAAGCTTCGCAGCTTCCCGATCTCATCCGACAGGCGGGTCTGCAGCTCCTGCAGGCAAAGCCAGAAGATGTCAGAGTAGCCATGACACGGACCTCTTACAGTCCTGATCATTCCATCTTCATGCCAGCCATCGTCCAGCTTAGAGACCGTGTTGTAACCCCCTGTCCACAGGCAATGGCAGCATCTACACCCAGCAGAATGCACTCGCCATATTTAATGCCACAGTTAAGACAGCCTCTAACTCTTAATCTTTTTCTTTCTGGTGATAAAATCTCAGAAGGGAAGAAACATGAACAAATAGGGGAGTTTTAACAGAGGGGCTGTGCTGTGTGAGGGAGGAACACGCTCCAGTGCTCCACAGTGTCTGCTGGCAGGAAAGCCCTTCTCTTGCCTGATTTTTCCGGAGGAGGTCCTTTCCCTCCTGCTGACAGTGCTCCAATATCTGCTCCCGCTCTTCTGCCTTCTGGGTGAGCTCCCCGATTTCCAGGCACTTTTGGGAATACTGCTCAGAAAGCACCTGCAGTTCCCGCTTCAGCGACTCCACGTCCAACCTGCCAACGAGGCACCAGCTCATCGCTGCCCCAAAAACCTTACCAGCTCCTGGCCCCCGCACTGCCTTTCCCCCTGCCACGGCCAACCTCTGCCCACATCAGTCATTAGTACAACACAATGTTCCCTGTGAACCAGAGCTGCAGTTCCCACACTCCCGCACGTGAGCGTGGTGCTTCTTGGAGCTCCAAGCCACGCAGAAGAAATGGAGGAGCCTTCCATAAAGAAAACAGAGGGGAAATAGCAATAGGTAAGAGGGAGGTGCTATAGGGAAAAGAGTCAAGCAGGGGACAAACCTCCCTGCCCTGCAGCTCCGGCAGCCCTGGGAGCCACTACTGGGCACCCACTAGCCCTGAGGAGGGAGCTGGGGAAGTGGCAGGAGCAAAAGCTCAGGGCTAGAGCTGCAGATGGGGTGTGGTGACAGTGGCACAAGGCGGCATCGTCGGACAAGCAGAGTGAGAGAGGTGCTTTCTTACTGGTGCTGCTTCTGGAGGGCTTCTGGGAGAGAGCTGCATTGCTGGAAGCTCCGTGTCCTGCCCAGCTCCTTGTTCATTTCCTCCCGGTGGGCTTTCTTCAGTGCCTCAATGGCTGCAAAGGGGGACAGTGAGAAATGGGGATCAGGCTGTGCCAGCTTCATGGAAAACACACCAGAGAACTGGTAAGCTCTTGCCACTGCAGGTTCCCAGATCTGTCTTTGCAGCTTCCTCCTCTTTCCCTTCTTCCCTCAGGGTATCCCCCACCGTCTCCACACTCCAGGATCATCATGCTGCCAAGGGGACTAACACAGGGCACTGTGGGAGCTCGCTACCACTTCTGCCAGCCTTGCCTACCCACAAGAAGGTGCTGGTCCCCTCCCACCCATCCACAGACGTGTGACCCCATTTCCTTCACTATCTTTACCACCCCATCTCCACCAGCACCAGAGGAGCGAGAAGCACCAAAGCTCATGCTCCATGGAGCGTCAGCCTCACACCAGCACAGTCAGCAGGGTGGCTCCAGACGACTGGGACCACTGGCTTCTGGCAAGAGACACTGGGGAGAGGCAGGAGGGAGCCAGCTGGGCAGGGGCACAGCTTGGTGTTTGCTCCTACCCGCTGCTGTTGCCGCTGCCTCCTCTGCCAGGAGCCGCTCCTTCTCCTGCCGCAGCCGCTCCAGCTCCCGCTGGTGGTGCCTCTGCAGCTCCTCCATCACTTGCTGGTGGGATGACTCCATCTCAGCCAGGCTGCGCTCACAGGCCTCCTGTTGTGAGGAGGAAAGGAGGTGTGAGAGACTGGGGGGGGAAGAAGGAAGGGCTTGGGCCAGGACAGGCACCTGGCTGGGCTGATGTTTGCCTTTGCAAACCTCACCCAAGCCCAGGGACGTTTTGAAAGAAGTGAGACTACTTCCCAGGAGGGTCTTTTCCTTGTGAAAATGAGGTGCCACTTTAATCACTGAACACAACCATTTGACACGGACACACATCTTGCAACCCCTCTTTGTGCTTTACAGAGGAAGAATGTTCCTCTAGCTCTTCAAACTAAAGCAGCAAGACAGGAACATCCCTCTTGGTCCAAGAGCTGGGAATAACACGCCTGACACCACAGTCCTGACCCTACACCAGGCTGCACTTCCAGGCTGGAAGAGATCATCAGTGGGAACTGCATCTCAGTATCTGCCTTTTAAATGAAGCAGCATCCCCTGGAATCAATGAAAACTGAGCCTCCTCTCCTGAAAAGTGACACCCTGCACTGCCCTGTGACCTGATGGAGGCTGCCAAAGAGCCCTCCCCACCAGCCTAATGGTTAGGAATCCTCCTCACACAGCTCTCCCTCCTTTGTGATGGCTCTGAGACCAAGAGGATGGTTCTTTCTGTGCTGCGTGCTGTGGTTAACTCGAGTTAGAGCAAAGCAAAGAGGTTCCCACCTTGGTGATATGCCTTCACTCCCCCTCCAGATGCTGGCAGCACCTCCCTGAGCCTCGCAGGAAGGACTTGTTCACCAACAAACCATGCCATTATTATTAATAGCCTGGGCCTCAAAGACATCAGCAGAGAGCTAGGAAGTCATCACATCCCCCAGCAGCCCCTTGCCATCCTATCCCTTCCCCAGTAAGGCAAAGGCTCACACGAAAGTCACTGGAACACATGCAAATGCAAGCCCTTCCTGGCTACACCTCTCCACTGAGATGAGGGAAGCTGGGAAACTTCACAGAGCAACCAAAGGAGAGGAAAAGGTGAGGAATCAAAGGTGAGGAATTTGGCGATCACAGACCAGCTGCAACCCTTGGCAGACTGAGAGAGAGTGAATCCTCTGGGGAAAGGCCAAGTTTGGCCTCACATGTGAAATGCTGGCTTTTTGAGCCAAGTTATTAGGAAGATAAGGAAGTTCCTCCCCACTGCTTTTGCTCCTTTTTTTGACCATAAAGAGGCCTGTGAGCTGTAAATATTGAATCACGATAACACAGAGACTGGTAAGTGTCTGGGCTGGGTGCTCCAGGGCTTGTGGGTTTCTTTATCTGTGCTAGGTACAGCCAACCCTGTGCAACAGACTTCACCAGCCCCCATTTCCTGCTCTGCCAAGCCCCTCTGCCCCAGTATCTTCCAACACATAAAGCCCATCCTGAAAACCCCACTGTGTGGTAGAATAGCAGCCTCCCCACAGGAAATCCCTGCGGGATGTGACCCTGCTTGCTTTGGATGAGTCCATGAGAGGGGAAAATAAATACACAAAGAGAAGTGAGAAGCTGAAGCATGAGCAAATTCTGCTTTGCTGGCTCTCCCACGTGCTGTCCCAGCAAACGAATGGGCTGTGCTGTCAAAGTGACCTTCAGGGCTCGGGCTGTCCCCAGGGACCGACTGACTGACTGCTTTTAACAAGACACTCGGGAGCCCCAGTTAGCAAGAAGCACAAGTGGTGAGCAGCAAACCACCAGGGAATGACCAGAGGCTCCACAGGAAGCTGCTGACCCACTCCCAAGTTGGGGGACGGCTCACTCCCACAGCCCAGGCCAGGATTGTGTCCACACACAAAGCAGGACACAGACCCTGCACCTCTCCCCAATTCTCCTTCTCTCCCTGTATAACCCTGGCCCCTTTAAGGCCAGGCAACACGCACCAGCCTTTATGTAATTAACATTGATTACAAATGGGCCCAGTTAGGGTCACCATGGCAACCCAATGATTAGCGATACCTGCTCAGCAATAAGCTGAGTCCCAGCATTTCCCAGTTTGGTACTGGGAGTGACCCCCGGGGCCCGAGTCCCGCACCCTACTCACCTGTGAGATGTACCCTCGGGGCACGTGGCTGTCCCCCTGGCATCTTGCTGCCTCCCGAAGGCTCTCGTTTCTGGCCCGGCAGGACTCCAGCTGTGCCCGCAGTGACTGGATCTGTGCCAGGGAGGACAGACGAAGATGTTCAGCCAAGGGTGGAAAAGTGCCAAGGCCTGACCAGTGTGCCACATCCAAACCCTGGGCTTAGGGGTGGGGAGGACAGTGCATGGCCAGTGGAGGCATCTGCTTCCCCGGCAGCCTGCCAAGGGACCAAACTGGCAAAGCCAGCCCCAGCCTGGTTAGTGCTAGGAAAGGAGGAGCCATCCCAGCTTTCAGAGGTGGAGGAAACCACCACTGCATTGCTCCTTCCAAAGGCTGGCAGGTGAAGTGCTTGCAGGCTTGGGAATAGCCAGAAAAGAAAGGCTGTGAGTGCACTCCCAGGAAACAGAGATTCCACACAAGTAGTGCCACCAAATAAATTATCCTGGACCAAAACATGGTCTGGGGAACCTCTGCAGGTGTGTGAGAGCTGGCCTCTAGCCTTGCATTACCAGGTTGCAAAATCTTCCACGCACTTGAGGAGTCAGAAGGGAATAATAACATCTCCCTGCACCTCTGTCTTGCTCTTCTGCAGAGCCTCCTCCAAGGAGCACATTAAGGGGCCACCAGAATCCCAGTTTCAGAGAGGAGGGATGCTCTTACCTCCTTTTTCAGCGCCTCACTGGTGTCTCCCTGGCCCCCCTTGCTCTGGTTCAGCAGTGCTGTCAAGGGCACACGCTGCAAGTCCTTCAAGGGCAGGCGTTCCAGCTCCAGCCACTTCTTCTCTATCTCCTCATTCAGACGAACCCGCTGGTCCTCCGAAAGTGGAGGAGCGGGGAGGTCCTGCTCCCCAGCCTTGCGGGAAGAGTCTCCTGCTGTGCCATCGCTGTTGGGGACCCTGCCATCGGGGCTCTCGAACCATTTCCGCCTCTCCTCTGAACGGATGGCCAGATCCCGCTCCAGCTCCTCATACTTGGGAGTTCGGTCGGAGATCCTCAAGCTCCCTTTCGTCCTCTGCAGGGACCCCTGATTCCCGGGGTCTTGTGGCAAGGGAGACAGCTCCACGTAGTCAAAGGCATGGCGCTGCCCATCCGCCTTCCAGTGACTGCCCCTTGAGTTCCCCTCGGAGCCCGAGCCCGGCCGCTGCTGCTCCTCCGTGCGGAGCGAGCCTTTCTGGGGAACGCAGTTACGGAAGTTCTCCTTGTCGCACTCGGAGAGTCTGAAAGCAGAGCAGTGACCGGTGAAGGAGGGGCACCATGTGGGAAAGGATGCCAGCGGAGACACTGACAGCTGCTCAAGGCTCAGACCCTCACTCAGGCCAGCCTTACAAAGCCCCACCCTTAGCGCAGAGCTGGGCCTGTAGCATCCCATCCCACAAGGAAATGGACTTCTCCACCATTTTCTTTCTCCAGGCAGCAAGGATTCACCCTGGTTCCAGCTATGCCGGTGGAGAAACCAGTCTAAACCGATGTGGTGAGGCAAAAAGCAGCTACAAGAAAGGGAGCCATCAGGTTCTCAACCCCTGTCACTGGCTGGTGTAACCAAACCAATTCCAGAAGGAGCAGAGGGCAGGGCTGGTCTGGGAGTGCTGAGATTTCCAGAGGGGCCTTCCTGGCCCCTGCCTGTCAGGGTGGAGGGACAGCAAGGGAGAAGAGGACAAGCAGCACTGGGCAGCTCTTACTTGGTGACGTCTGGAGCACTGACTGGGCGCACATTCTTCCTCAGGGCCTCGATCCAGTTGCGCCGGATGCCAGAGGTCATCGCTGACAGGGTGAAGACGGCATCCTTTGTCTGCAACAGGGAGGTGACAGAGGCCCTGTCAGCACCCAGTGGAGGTGCAGCAGCTCCTACTTGCTCCCTGAGACCCGCAGGCCCTCTCATACACAGGTGCTGGGCTGTTAGAAAGGCCACCCTCTGTCTCGGGCTCCTGGGGACAGGTGGAGGGGTGAGAGAGGAGACGTACTGTTTGAGGGGGAGCCTGTTACACATCCTTCATGAGACCATCTCCAAGCAAAGGCAAAACAAACCTTGCTGGCACACTGTGACGCCTTTTCCTGGTCTTAAAATTAAGAGAGCTAAACACAGTTAAGAGGGAAAAAGGGTTTTACCTCGGTATTTATTTAAGGATCCTCAGGTGTGCCAAAACGCACATTGAAATGCACCCCGAAATGCCCACCAAAAAATTGGCCACCCACACTGTGATGTGTATACAAGTACATGCCTTGCAAAAATTAGCATATCTATCAAAGATTCCCCAGTGAGGGACTCCAGCGAGACCCCCCATCTAAAGAACCTTCCCCCTGGATGGGCCCATCTTTGTTTACAGAATGTGTTCTGGAGAGGACCTTGGTGTCTGGGGTTTTTAGAATGTTTGGTCTCTTGGCTTAAGGGAATACTGGGTCTAAGGGAAGTTATCAAACTTAAAGAATTATAACTATGTAGGCTAAAAGCACTAAGTATACATAAAAGCTACATATGAGAGTATATAAAAAGGGGTATAAAAGAAAAAGCAAAAAATCATCATGGCATCAACTGGGCCAAACATGCACTGGTGCAATCCAGCTGTTCAGGTGCTGGGAGTCAGGTGCCAGCACTGGTGTACAGCAGCAGGGCACAGGAAAACCCAGACCATGAAGTGCCCGTCCCCGCACACCCACAGAAATACCATTTGTCATGCTGCCTTAGCAGCCACCTCCTGCTGCTACAACAAACAGCCAAGGACAGAACTGTCCTGGGGCTGGATCCAGGGTACAGGTTGTCACTCAGAGCATGATCAGCCAGGTTACAACGAGATCTGCAGTGCTCACCACTCCTCCCTGCAGCTGTGGAAAAGCTGCCTTGGTCAACATGTCAATTAGACACTCCTGGCATTTAGCTTGGCTCCTGGACTGCCTCCAGCACAGCCTTCAGCCAGCCCTGCAAAGCCTCCTCCTCCTCCTTCCTTCCTTTGCAGGCGGGCAGCCCTGATGTCCCAGAGCACTGTCACCCACGTGTCAAAAAAACAACCTTGGGCCACCATGCTGGCACGAGATCTGTAACGAACTGCCCCTCAGCACCTCGGCACAGGGAGGGAGTGCACATTCCCACCCCGCGTCCCTTGGGGCTGCCGCTCCGTACGCGCGGTGCTGGACACTCACGTGTATCTGGAAGCCGTAGTTGCGCTGCACCGCGAACTCTGTCACATCCGTGCAGGAACGGAGGTCGATTTCTCCGTCAAGGTCATCAGCCTGCAAGCACAGCCACCCACTAGGACATCAGTGCTCAGCCAGCTTTGAAAAATGTCACCTCTGCCTTCACCCCACAGTTCCCCGGGAGCCAGGCTCGGCTCTTCGGGAGCCAGGCTCAGCTCCCCAGCACAGCTTGGCCTCTTCTAACCCAAGGGCTGCCAGCAGCGTGGATGGAGAGCATCCCAGATGCCCAGCCACAGGACCAGCCCTTCTCCTCACCTCCCACCACTGACAGTGCCCCCAGACTTTGCCACTCTGCCTTCATCCTCTTCGCCACCTCTTGGCAAAGAGCAGCTTGGCATCTCTGCCGTCCTTCAGGAGGCCATGGTGCTGTCGCTTGTCCCTGGAGCACCCTGGTCATGCCAGAGCCATGCTCCTCTCCCCCCTGGCCAGGAAGGAAGAAAGGGCTGGCAAAAGGCTGGCCATGCTTACCTCCTCTGCGTTCGAGTCCCGGTAATACCTCAGGCTCGAGTCGGTCAGAACGAACCAATGTTTCTTCCACTGCAGGCGCATCGGGCAGGGGGAGGGAAGGGAAAAGACAGGAGGGAAATGGATAGGCAGTTACCAGGGAAAGCGCAGGAACAAGGAGGGACGCTCTGCACTACGACCTCTCGGCCTTCTCTTCCCCCTCCTCCACGTCCCGCCCAGATCCCCCTCGTGACCCTCAGCTGGGAGAGAGGCATTCGATGAACCTCTGTGTCCACACACAGAGAGAGGCACCTCCACCAAAGGTTTCCCACTGCCTTTCCCAGCAGGAGAGACCTCAGTGAGCAAGGAGGAAGGAAATCAGCTGGCTCACCGAGGCTCTCTAGCAGCAGGGGATAGGGGAAGAGGCAGACTCTCATCTGAGGCTTACCTCTCCCGGCTCGTCCAGGATGGACATCCATCCCTTCTTGAAATTGAGAAGATCTGGCTGGAAAACAAAACAGAGAATTACTGTCGTGAAGTGACCCACAAAAGGGCTTTCCATGCCAGGAGGTGGAAGGTGAGGCCCCAGTGGCAGAACAAAAACAGGAATAGCCTTTTAGGAAACTCATGGTGGCATATAACCCTATGGCAAAGGAAAACTGGGCAGAGCTCTCAGCAGCAGGCAGTCATTCCTGTAAGTGGAAGCAGGAGATAAGGGAAGAGGTTAAAAAAAAAAAAGGAAAATATGCAGCAAAGAGGTTTCCACAAGGTGCCTCAGAGTTATTTATTCAGAGAGGGGGAGGCCGGGACAAGGAGAGTGGGCAGAAGGGAGTGCTCCACCACCACCAATGGGGCTTGCCTCAGAGATGGAGGCGAAGCCACAAAGAACCAGACATGCCTTGTCCCAACCCTGGTTGTCCGTGCCCCAGAGCTATGTCCCTCTGGTAACTTCACCACCAATCATTTATTAAAAACATAGTAGCTCAGCCCTCACCAAAAACCTACAGGAGGCAATTCAACAGCTGTGAAAACACGCTGACTTTAAACGATGTGCCCCAGGGTAGAGATGAAGTCAGTGCTTGATCCTCTCCCCTCTCCCTCCAAAGTTCAACCCTCTCTGAGATTCTGAGGGTTTTTCTCTCACCCAGCTCCGTCTGCTCCCTCCCACTACAGAGCCTGCCCTCTGCCCAGCCACAGCTACAGAAGATAAGGATGAAGAGAATTTCACTCAGATCACCCTGTGCCACAAAGAAGTTTCCCCGCACTCTCTCCCTCCTCCTAACCTCATGTCGCTGGTGCAGCATCCCAACCAGTTTATCTTCTTCCCAAGGTGGAGCACCAGAGAGCTGACTCAGGGGAACCTCTCTCCCTGGCTTTGCCCTCAGCCAAACAGGCTCGAGCTGGTCCCTCCTCCCAACCCTGCTGGCTCCCAGGAAATTGCACCATCAAAGAATTCAGTCCAACACCTCTTCTCCCATGGAAGGCAGTTTGCCAACCTGCCCCTTCTTCTGCAGCCGAACCAGGCAGGGACACTGTTGGAGAAGTTATGGTACCAGAGGCCACCAGCAGTCCCCACATGTCACAACCACCAACTGAGACGGAGCTGGTGAGAAGGAGGTGGCTCAGCAAGCCGATGGCCACTCCACATCCCCTGAACAAGCCCAGTGGCCAGCCACAGCTGCCCCACAAGCCCAGCTCCCTGGCTGTACAGCCAGGCCAAGCCTTTCCCTGCTTTCACCTCCCTGAGCTGCTGCTCGTGGGTTACACCCAAGGCTATGGGGCGGCAAGAGCCGAGTATGTGCCGGCCCACCCTGGCGCTCTGGCTATTGGTTCGAGCAGGAGCAAGCTGTCCTGCCAAGGGGAGGGTCACCGCCTGCTACAGCTTCAGGCCTGGCCAGAAGCATCCGGCAGCCCCGAGCTCCCTGGGAAGGGAGGGAAACCAGAGCGAAAGGACATGGGGGGCTCTCAAACCTCACCTCCTGCTGAGGTGACAGGCACTGCTGGCAGCTAGGAGACGAGGGGCATTTATGCACCCCCATCAACCCAGACGCTGTGGTGGCTCCACTGCTGCACTGAGAAAGCACCCCAAAAATTAATTCCTTCTCCGTGGCAGCAGCTCCACCCTTTTTCCCGTTACTCCTTCCAGTCCGGTGACTTAAGCTCCAGCTCTGAGTTCAGAGTGGCGAGAGGGAAGGAAAGGAGACAAAACATCAAAGTACAACCTCCCCCCTCCTGGGACACACGTGTGCTCAACTGAAGAGAGAGAGACGGGCAGGCTCCACAGGAGCAGAAAAACAACATGGGGAGAGAAGGAGCAAAAGGAATCCTGGCTGGGGCTGTCATACAGATCAGCTGGGGCTGTCGTTCAGGTCAGCTGAGTCTCATCTTATTGAGGATTTACAACTCCAAAGCATTAGGTGTCAAAATAATCAATATTAACGGGATGCATGCCACTGGGAAAACCGCCACGAAGTCCTGCCAGAACTGCTGCCCCCAGTGCAGTGCTGGCGCCAGAAAAGCCCCCTGGAGGGCTTCTCCCAAGCAGGCAAACTGCACAGGGTTTCTGCTTTCCCTGCCAGCCCTAGACACAGAGCTGCAGCTCTTTAGAATTATCTTTGAACTGTTCTTGTCATAGCGGGGTCAGTACCATAAGTTGAGGCCTCAGTTGATACACAAAGTGCTTAAAGCCACTTTTCTTCCCTTCCCCACAACCGAATCCAATTTCCTCACCCAGCATAAAAAGCTCAGAGTACCGCTAGAGAAGAGCGCAGGGTTCAAACAGAACCCCCTCATCCAGAGGAAACGGCCCAGCAGTGTGAGGAGGAAACATCCAGGAAAGCTGAGCTGCTGGGAGAGATCCGGGTGCCGGAGATGCAATGATGTGGCAGGATGCACCCCCGGCAAAACGCACGGCCCTGCAGCTCGGGGCTGCGCATGGCTTGGGAGGTGGTGGCAGTGATTTTGCCCTGTAGCATCCGTACCCATTAGAGTTTTACGTTCAGCCCCACAGCCAGCCAGGTAGAGGCACTGGAGGGGTCTCGGGCAGCTGGGGACATAGGTGATATCTGGAAAGACAGGCTTGCAACAGCAGGTTAAGGAGCGGCAGCTGCCTGCTCTGGTTGAAGAAGGGCTACAGGGAAGGTGGTAACAGTCTGTAAGCATCCGAAGAATGTAAACACCAAAGAAGGAAAAGGGACAGGGTGGGAGCAAAGGAATGGCTCCTGGGTGGTACTGAGGCGCCAGGATGGAGAAGAGGCTGCAGAAGGCTGAGAAAGCTCAGTGTCCGAGCGGGATGGTCAGGTGTGCCCTTTCATCACCAGCCTCTGTCATCACGGCGCCTCCTGCTCTTCCCAAAAGCTCCTCAGGACTGCAGGTTCTGGGGCACTGCTTCCTCTCACCTCCGGGAGATGGTGCAAGGGGCTCGCAAGCCTCCCGGAAAGCACAATGTCTCCTCTCCTCTAAAAGGGGAACCCGCTTCACAAGGCGTGGGCCCCGGGCCAAAACACAAAGCAAAACCGCTCCAGCTCACTTGGGTGAAAGCAAAATCACTCCCGGGCTGGAGCACACATGCAGCTCCCGAACCTACACGTGCAGTAAGAAAAGCCAGCGGGCGACGGGCTCTCGCTTTCCCACCGCCCCCGTGCGAAACACCGGCGGGCACAGCCCAGCCTGTCACCTCCATTACCCTGCTGGGGCCGGCAGCCGCCCGTGCCAAGGCAGGTTCGCCTCAGGGGTGGGATGCTCCCTGCCCCAAACCACATCTGTTTCCCACAGCGAGCAGGAGCTCCCCACGCCCGGGGGGACACGAATTTCACATCCGACTGCGCTCATCGGTGCGGTGAGCTGGCCTGGCCTCAGCCCAGTGCACGCTCGCGCTTATCGGGGTGGTGTGGTGCCCGCCGGGGCCGAAGCGGCCACGGGGAGCCCTGGGGAGGACCCCGGCGGTGATGGGGAAGGGAGCCAAGGAGGAACTGCCACAGCCTCGAGTCCCGGGGCCAGAGTCCCCCCGGGAGCGGCGGCTCCAGAGACCCCCGGAGCGGAGGGACCCCCGGAGGCGGCGGCTGACAGCTGGGGTCCCCCGCCCCCTCCCAGCCCCGGGCTGTGCCCCGGGCTCCGGAGGAGTAATCCCCG
>VXBT01010117.1:62634-117422 GCA_013400235.1 Oriolus oriolus
AAAAGAAAAGGAAAGGAGGGGGGAAAAAGAAAACCACCCCCAAAAAACTTTTCTTTCCTCCCCCCAGAACTTCCTGGGAGGACCCGGGCAGGCCAATGGCAGCCGCCGCCACCGCCCCGGCCGCCCGCAGCCAATGGAGCCGCCGGGGCGGGCGAGGCCGCCGGTCCGCACGGAAAGGGGCGGTGGCCCCGGCGCGGTGGGGACGGAACGGGACGGGACGGGACGGGGGCGATGCTGGGGCTGAGCCGTGTCCCCTTCCCGCCCCGCTGGCCCGGGAAAGGTGAAGCACTGAGAGGGACGGACTGAGCCGCTGCTGCCCCGGGAAGGGACTGCCAGGAGCCCAGCCCTCACCCAGGCAGGATTTGCTCTCAGGCTGGGATTTTTCGCAGGCAGGGGTTTTCAGCAGCGCGCACAATGGAGTCCTCGCCTTGGCTCCTGGGGCTGCTCGGTTTTATCCAGCGAGCCACCAACTGAACCTCTCTGGGCTCGTGGCAGGGGTGGTAGGAGGTCATGGGGAGACTCCCGGTGCCCCTGGAAAGCCACACCAGCTGACCTCAGGAAAGGGAGTTGCTAGAGAGGGTCCCAAAGGAAAAGGGGAGAGGGACTGTGCATGGCAAAATGCCAGGCTCTACTGTGCGTGCAATCACACCGAGGTGATGCTTCTTGCTGCAAGGCAAAGGGAAAGTGCCAGAGCTCAGTGCTGAAGAAACCTGGCGCAGGTGGGGTGATCTGGCCCAGTCGTACAGGGTGAGTTCAGGGCTTTGGGCTCCTCTCTGGCCTGATGCAGGGAAGTGAGGGAAAGGATGTCACCCGTTTCGAGTTTCAGAGGCCTTTGACAGCCTCTTTCCTGGCTGCAGTTTGTCCTTGTGTAAAGAACAAAGCCAGGTCCTAGCAGAGGCTGACCTGGCCAAGATGACTGAGGTGCACAGAGCGGGACAGAGGCAGGAACTTGTGTGCAGCTGCCAGCTACACAGGCTCCCGGGATACTTTCTGCAGCCCTCCAAAGCTGCTGCAATGCCATTTTGCAGGAATGCCAACACAACACACTGTATCTTCTTTCACACTACTAAAGCCCACTTCATCCCTGTAAAACCGTCCATGCCATCGCAGCACTGGCCAATAATAAAGCAAAGGAAAGCAGCTATACTGAGATTTTAGTCCCAGGTCTACTGTTTGCCCTTCTCTGGCTTTATAAAAAGGCTCTGTGCCTCAGTTTCCCCACTTGAGAAACGGGTGGACAAAGTGAAGGGGAGTGTTAGTGAGCGTGGCGTTCAGGACATCATGGGAAGGCAGCGCCACACTGCACCTGCTCGGGTCAAGTGCTGGAGACCTCGGTCCTGCCCACAATGACCCCCAGAGAAGGCCAGCTGCCCTTCCTCACAACTCCCAGGGCCTGGCCCCTACCTTGTTGCGCTTCTTACTGGCATTCAAATGTGGCTGCGGGCTTCCTGAGGAGCCAGTGCTGCTTTGCGGTGGGAAGGTGCTTCCACCCAGCTGGGGCTGCAGGGGAGAAAGCAGGAGCTGAAGCCACTGGGGTTTAGTCCTCACCTCAGTTTCCCAGATCCAAGCATCCATGTCCTGGCGTGGGCCAGGGAAGAAAGCATCTTCCCTCCTCCCAGTGCCAGGCGGGCAGCACAGTTTCCCTGGAGAAGCAGAGGATCCGAGGAAACCAGGGTGCACAGAATTGCAACCCAGGGGACCCACCCAGTCTGTGCTTGCCAGTTTTAGGCCTTGCAGGGTCCCCATCACCTCTGGCTCCTGCCTTACTCACATGGTAAATGAGAAGACTCTTGTTCCCCCAGTCACTTTCCAATGGCTTCTCAGGGCTGTGTGTATCCTGTGTGTGCTCGGCACCCTTCCAGTCCTCCTCCAGATCCTGTGCTGGACTCTCAGGCCTTCTCCAGCTGTCATCTGACCGCAGTCCCACATCCAGACACCTAGCAGGGTTTTTCCAGTCCCTTTCCAGCTGGCGCATCACATCTGCATGGCACACGGGCATCTCTTGGCGCTTCCAGTCCTTCTCCCACACCTGTGCTTGGTGGGCGTCCCCCCGGCCCCTCCAGTCCTGCTCCAGGGGTCGTGTTGGGCTCATGGGGCGCAGGGGCTTGCCTCGGCCTTTCCAGTCACTGCTGGTGCCCCTTGCAGGTTGGGAGGATGTCAGCTTTTCCCGGAGGCTCTGCCAGCTGCTTTCGGATGGCTTCCTGGGCCCCGCAGGGTGCAGCGGCTCCCCCGGCTTCGCTCGTTGCCTCTCTGCTCCCCGCGCCAAGCTGGGAGGGGAGCTCTCCTTTTGGCTTTTCCTTGTGCTCTCTGTACGTCTCCCAGGACTGAGGGCCCGTGGTGGTGGCCCTGCCCGGCTCAGCCTGACGTTGGCTGAGCCCTTCCCAGCACCTGTGGGGTGCAGGGAATCCCCTCGGCCCTTCTTCTCCAGTGCTTGCTGTATACCCCCTGCTTGCCAGGTGGCTCGGCCCCTCTCCAAGTTTGGGGGCCGGGCAGGCTCCCCTCGGCTTCTCCAGCTTTTCTCAGTGCGACAAGGAGGGTTCAGGGGCTCCCCTGCTCTCCTCTCCGACCTGCGGGCTGGGCTTGCAGAGCGTGGGCTCCGGCTGCCTCTCTGCAGCACCCAGCTGGGGCTGGCAGGGCGTGGGGAGTCCCCCCGGGTCCTGCTGGCCTTCTCGGGGTGCCGAGCTGGGCTGGGGGAACGCCGGGTCTCCTTGGGGTCTCTGCTGCGCTGCTCGAGCTGCCAGGAGAGTCGCTGACCCTGGGTCACAGGGGAGAGAGAGCAGGGAGTCCTCTTAAAAAAAAAGTGCCAATGAGCAGAACAAGATGGGATTAGGGCTGGCAGGTGATTTGGTTAAATGGTTCCCCAGAGAGCAGTTGCGTTCCTGTGCAAGAAGCCAATCCATATAGAGAAGCCTCTTGCACCCAAAGGGTGAAAGGGCTGCTGCAATTTAAGCGCCAAGGGTCTCAGTCCATGACAGAGGGAGAGCTGGGATTGGAGGGAAGAGGGAGAAGAGGAAAGAAAGAGAGAAGCACATGGCAGAAACAGAGGAAAATATGGCAGGAGAAAGCAACTCAGCTTGGAGAGCTGGGATGAGGTCCTGCTGTGCAGCCAAGCCTCACCTCCCTGGGCAGGCTGGGACTGGACCGCCTCCGAGTAAGGTGGCCTTTGCTGGGCGGCACCGGCGTCTTGCCATCGAGCCGCTCCACACGGCCCTCCTCCAGAGCCTGGAAGGCCTCCAGCGTCTCTGATTTCCTGTGGGCACACACAGTTGGTCCAGCTGCCACCCTGCTGAGCTCGGAAGCAGAGCCCCTGCAAACCCTGCTCCACCCTAGTCCGACCCCACAGACCTCCACCTGCCCCAGACACCGTGTGCGCCGTAGCCTCTCCTCGTCCCCGTCAGCCACCTCAGCTTTTGTATCCTGCTGCCTCACCCATGTCTTCTTCATGCTATTCCTCAAGCTTCCCTCCAGCTTTACATCCCACCCACTTGCCCAGAATACTTCCCCAGCCCCTCTTTATTTCCCCTCCTGCCCCGTGCTACTAGTGCTGGAGCCGCTCTTGCTCCTCCAGCCAAAGCCTAAACAGCTACTGGGTACTTTCTGGCATCCCCCATCATTTCCTGAGTGGCTCCTGCAGTGAATGCGGAACCCCTGGGGAGCTACTGATGCTGGGACTGGAGAACACCTCTTTCTTTCCCCTTTTACTGTGGGGATCCCTGCTTTGCAGCATGTCCTGCAGCTTCCAAGTGGCTGTGAGGATGAGGAAGGTGGGCTGCTCCCTTCCAGCTTAGCTCCACCTTTCCAACAGCTTTAGCTGCCTGTGTGCCTCAATGGAGGAGGCTCTGAGCCTAAAGCCACCCCTTGCTTTCAGGGAAATTTAAGCCCAGCTGAAAGCTGAGCTCTGCCATCTAGCCCTGCCTTCCCCCTTGAAGCACAGAGATTCAGAGGTGGGGGCCCCCCAACAGCGTAGAAGGGCAATCCCCGCCCTCTGGCCACTGCGGAGTGCCGTTGCTTCTCACCTGCGTTCGCATCCAAATATCCTCTCCACCTCCACTCGGCCAGGGCTGAGTGTCCGGGAACCATAGCGGTCAGCAGCGTCCCGCTGGCTGAGGCGCTTGGGCTTGGGCAGGTCTGCCAGCACCGTGTACTCCTGCCTCTCCAGCCCGTGCCGCCCCTCCGCAGCCCCGCCGCCGGAGTGCCCGTGGGACTCCCGGACCCGTGGGCCGGAGAGGTGCCCGCTGCCGCCCAGGGGGTCACTGCGGGCCGGCGGGGAGCCGGCTGAGGCACGCGGCAGGGTGGATGCCCAGGGAGGGTCAGTTTTTCGGTGTTTTGGCCAGCTCTCCTCGGGCTTCTGGCTGGCAGGACGACGCTCTGGGACGGGGAGAAGGCCGTTACTGGGGGAGGCGCGAGCGACGCGGGATGCCACCACGTCCACGGCAAAGCAGGTCTTCGGAGGAGAGCTAGAAATGGTCCAGGAGGGCAGAGATAAAACCCAGACTCCCTCAAGGTAGGGTGGGAGCACTGGAACACAGCGCTGCGAGCCGAGGGCATGCCAAACCATGCAGATGGAGAACACCCGAGATGCCCACGGTTCACGGTCAGCACACACACAGATGGACTCTCACATAGTGCCCATGGATGTGTTGAACACTTCCTGGGACCGGAATTAGGTAAAGAGATGCTAAATCTAAATAGAGATCTGCCTTGAACCTCAGAGACCCCTGGGTGGAAAGCAAACCAGAACCAGGATCTCACACAGGAGCAAACCAAGAGTACCTGCTTTCAGCGGACAGATTTCTTTCCTAACGCTCTGGGTTTCAGTTCTCACCCAGGATCCGGAGGGAACAGGCTGAGCCCACCTGAGTCTGTCTGCCTGTGGGGCTCGTGACTGCACCTCCTCCTTACGGCCCAAGTAGCTCATCATGTCCCGTTTGCCCGATCCCAAAGTGTTGTCCCACAACCGGGTCATTTCCCCTTCCTGGGAGACAAGATAGGGCAGATCTCTGCGATGGGGACTAGCAGCTTTCGTGGGCTGGAAGGAGGTAAGAGTATATATGAAAACTTAGAGCCTGTTCAGCCCAAAGCTGCTGGTAGAAAGGAACCAGAAGAGGAGCTGTGTGAGTATAAGATGATCCCAGACCAACGATAGCAAGAAACAACATGGGAAAGTCCACATGGGAGTATCCAAGAGCGAATCTCATGAGCTCTTTACGGGGAGAGCCTCCTTTGTGGGGACTAAGAGCCTCAGCTGATCCCCCCTTGCATCTCAGGACCATAGAATCATAGAATATCTCAAGTTTTAAGGGACTCATGAGGATCATCAAATCCACCTCCCTGCACATCATGGGCTCCTTCTTCCATCTGCCTAAGGCAGGAGAGCCAGAGGGGCAAATTCAACATGTCTGTGTGCCCAGGAACCTGCTGAATGGGCCCAGCAAAAGTGGCATTGAAGGGCCAAGGGGGCTGGGGAGACCAAAATAACCCAAACCACAAGAGACCCCCATCTCACCCTGGCGAGCGTGGAGTTGGCTTCGGCACAGGTGCTGGGGTCGGTGCCAGTTTCTCTGTGCTCACCCTCAGCTCCGGGGCTGAGTGGGGGATATCGCCTGCTCTCGTGCCAGCTGTGGGGCAGGGAGAGAGGACAGCTGGTGGTCAGCACAGCCCGCAGAGCTCAGGGGTGAGTGACAGCACTGGCAGCCCAAGCCACACCGACTCACTCTCTACTGGATGGGCAGAGGCTGGCAGAGCCCATCCTGAGGCCACCAGCCTTGCTCTGGAGGGACTGAGGATGAAGGAGACTCTTTCAGGGGCCCCCTGACCTCTCCTGGGACAGCCCAGAGGAACAATTAGAGGGCATGGCACGGGGGTTTCTCAGTTCTTTCTCCCAGGCACCAGCGTGCAGAGCATCAGGGAGAAGGCAGCAGATTTCCCCCTGCTTGCCTTCCTGCTCCCCCTCCTTCGTTTTTCCCACCGAAGAGGCCTGTTGGAGCAGCGGGGCTCCCGGCTGGTACTCACCGCTCCGTGCCCTCCGCCGGGCCCACACACACGTATACCTCGCACTGCGGGGCTAAAATATGGAGGGAGTCCCAGGGCTCTCCCGGGGCTGTGTCGCTGCAGGCATCACGCCCCGTGACCTCCGTGGCATGATCCTGCGAGGAAGAAGGGGTGCAACGGTGCTGTCAGAGTGCCAAGGATGAGGATGAAGGCTGCCCCTTGGAAATGCCTGCTTCTTCTACCTCCTCCGAGAGCAGCCTGGCCTCCAGGGCTCTTGATATCTCTCCCAGCCCACCGTCGAGATTTTTCTCCTACATTAAGAGGCCAGAGAAGCCCAGCACGCTCCTACTTGATGCTGAACACTGCAGACATCCCAGAGGCTGCATGTGCAGATGAGGGCTCAGGGAAACTGCCCCCCCATGCTGGCACTGATGCTGCTGGTAGCCGCTCTCCCTCACCAGCAGGATAGCTCAGGGAGAGGCAGTGGAGCCAGGAGAAGGGAAGATTTTTGCAGAAAAGACTGTAGTCCCAGCCTCTGCCTCTCTCTGTCAGGGCTTGCAGGCATCTCAGCATCCTCCCTGGCCCCGGTTACCTGCGGGGCTTATGAGCAGCAGCAGGGGAGGCTCCGGGGAGCCGGCTGTCTGCACCGCCTTCCCTCCAGCATCTCGCCCGCACCAGGATTCACTCAGAGGTGACAGCTCTGAGCAGATCGAGGGTGAAGGGCTGAGGTAACCTTAGAGGGCCCAAGGCCAGGAGGAGAGGGGGAGAGGGCGAGAAAGAGAGAGGGAGGCTCATTACTATTTCATCATCCCTGGCCAGTCGCTCCTGGAGGACGTCAAACAACACTAAACCCTCTGTGAACATGAAACCAGCTGCTGCCCTGTCGGAGACAGCCAAGTAGCTTGTGCGTCCAGCCCTGTCCCAAAGGACCGTGTGGGGTCGAGGTATCTGGAGCCCAAAACCCCATGAGATTTATCCCTGTCCTGCCTTCTCGTCCGGGAACAGCTTGCTGAAGCTGCCTCGGGGACAGGACTGAACCCTGGCCCCAAGCCAACAGCTGAGGCCACAGGGAATCGACCAGGACCATATTTAAGGTGAGGCAAAGCTGTAAATGCCAGCAAGCGTCAAGCAGAGATCAATACGGGTGGGTCCCCGCTGTGCCAGTCTCCGATTCCCTCTTTGTAGCTTTGCATCTGCGACACCCCTGCTTTCCCTTCCAGGGTCTATCAAGCCCCTCGTATCCAGCATCCAGCACTTCCCTGCTAAGCTTGGCTCCCAGCTTTGGTCTGGCACAGTTAAATTAAGCATTCCTATGCCTGGAAAGACCCTCTGCCCATACAGCTTTTCCCCCACAAGACATCTAGAAATCCTGGCCGAACCTTTGTCTTAAGGATTTCCATCTCTACATAGGCAGGTGGAGTCCCAGTATAGATCAAAGAGGCCCTTAATGAAGTATCCATAGCCTCCAGGTGGGATGGAGGAGCTCACCTGGATAGCAGGCTGGTGAGCCCCTGCAGCTCGGAGACAGTGCTGGCACAGGCTCTTTGCAAATATGTTGGCTTCAAAGTTCATGCAAGGCAGGTCATCCACTGAACCAGACATTGTGCATAGCAGAGACGAAGATCTTTGGCTGATGGGCTACTGGCAGGGGCCAGCTAGGAGAAAAAGGAGGAAGAAAAAGCAGCAGAAGAAGCTGTGGAGGCAGGAATATTATTTCCAGACTGAAGTTTGCTGCTCCCAGCTGTCAATACTGGAATTCAAAGGGAACCCAGGTACAAGGTGATCCATATAAATATGGATAATAAAAGAGTGTGCTCTAGCAGGGACCTCTTTTAGAAGGGGCACTGCACCCTGAAATGACTGCTGACACCCCCCAGTGTGGGAGTCCAGAGGGAACGATGTGCATGCCCTGCTATTTCACTTGATGGAAATGTTCTTCCTCTCTTAAAAGGCACAAAACTGAAACCTTTCTTCGTAATGATGTTGCTCATAAAGGGATGGCTCTAAGCAGCTTAGGAAATTTGAAAACCCACTGAGACTCTTCCTAAACTTGTTAATCCTACTAAAATTTCGAGACCTGTAGGGCAGCCGGTTGCAAAACTGTGAAGGGCAACAAGCATTGCTAGCGCAACAGCTGGGATCCACACATCTGTCCTGGTTTTTTGCAAGCATCCTGCCCACCATCACCTCCTCTGTCCTGCAGAGTTTGAGAGTGAGTCCTCGGATTTGAAAATGTGATCTGAGCTGGGAGGGCTCTGCCTAATTTTCCCGGAGGAGGCACCAAGAAAAGGACAGGAAATCAGACCAGCATCTGAGATGTGAACATGCCACTGGTGCCCTAAATATGGACACTTGAGTCAGAGCAGCTGATCAAGGCTGTGGCTGCTCCTCAAAACAACCAAGGCCAAACGTCAATGCCAAAACCAAAGCTATAATTTTTGTTTGTCAGTGCACTCATTTTCAGTACAGCAAGTTGCACTAGGTGCCAGCCTTGCAGCATCCTTCCTCACACCGGGGCACGTTTGCTTGACTTGCTCACACGAAACGCTAGACAGGAGCCGAAGCACTCCCCTGCCAGGGACGCAGCACTAAACAAGCCAACATCGCTGCCCACCGCTGCCCACGGACTGCCACCCGTGGCCGGAGCCCCTGGTACCCCACTGCCTGATGGGCAAATCATTGCTCCCCACATCCCTTGGGGCCCACCGGCGGGGTAACGCTGCGATCCCCGGGGCCTGTGGCACGCATGCAGCCGGCCGTGCTCAGCGCTCCCAGTGCCTCCCGGCGCCCCCGGTACCTCCGCTTCCCTACGGCTCCGGCGCCGCGCCGCCCGCCGCGCTCCCCCTCAATGAACCTCGCCGTGGGAACCGCGGCGCGCGAGGCCCCGCCCCCTCCTCTCTGATTGGCCGCCGCCGAGCGGCGATTTGAATAGCGCTCCCTGAGTGGCCGGCGGCGGCGCGCGGCCATGGCGTCCGCGGGCGCGGGCTCGCACGTGCCGCGGGCGACGGACGGGCGGGCGATCGAGCGGCCGGGGCTGCGGGCCGGGGCACCNGCTCCCCACGGACCGCCCCGCCGCCCGCCCAGGGGCTGCCCCAGCGCTCCCCGGAGGCAGCACCCCAAGGGTTAGTTAGCCCGAAGCCGAAACAGACGCCAAAGCAGCGGAGTTTTCAGCAAGCACTATGGCAGCGAAATGCCACGCAGCGCAGCTCCAACAGGGGGTCATGCTTACCCATAGCATTCAGAGAGATTTGTCTAACGGGAACTTTACCTACCAAGCACAAGCCCTGCCTGACCCTTGTTATTTCTAGCAGAATGCCCTTAACATCTGTCCTCCACTGCTCCTTCTACAATTCAAACTCCTCTTCCCGATGCTGGTGAGAGTTGCAAAAAATTCAATTTCACTTTTTGTTTATTCATTAAGAGCAGTCAGCACTCAAACCTATCTACCAACTATCTATCCACTCCTCAAACCTATCTACCCCACAAGACCCATTATTCAGCTCCCTTTTAGTCTCCCAAAGTTCTCATCTCTCTCCCAGTAACTTTTTTCCTCGAGTTCATTTCTGGAACACAATGCTGGAAGCAGCAGTGAGGCTGTACAGAGGACAGCCTTGAGCTTGATACACTACAAAAGCAGCAACTACGCTGCACTGATTATCACACAGCACATGCACGCACTGCAACCATTCCTCCTTTTTGCTGCTCTCCAATTTCCCCCCAACTGTCTGATCTTTTTGGCTCCCAGTCTGCTTTTGATCCCCTGTAATCCCAATTATATTTTCGCGTGTGCATGTGTGCGGAATGGCAGCCTAGCCAGTGAAAGCCATCATGCATGGCAACCCCAGTGTGGCAGCCCATGTCAGAGCCCTGCATCTCTGTGCGAGCCTGGGGCACATGCACAGCAACGCGCAGGTGCCCAAAGTGACCTAGCTGCAGAGCCACGCGTGAAATGCCTGTGGAAAAGGGAGTTCACAGGGAGCTGCTGGTCTCTGCTTTTCCTTTATGGAGCAGCAACTGCACTAGCATGCTGATTTTTGCAAGTACCTTACATTTGGAAGCAGCCTCCTCCTGAGCAGCTAAAGGTGGCGGGGGGGGAAACCCCAAATGATCAAATCCATCTTGAAAACAAGTGGAAGCAGCAAAAAAGAATTTTAAGCCAGAGTCTGGTACGAACAGTGATGTGTCTGGCAAACACCTAACTCACTACCTTGTGTGTGAAAACTCGTATCCTCAGTTCAATTTATCCGGGGGTAGCCTGACTGTATACCCTGCGCATAATAAAAACAGCAGGCTAGGGCTGAGTCAGTAATTCGCATTACAAAATAAAGCTTTAATCAATCAAATGGAGAAATCAATAGTGTAGTGAACACTCCTGATGGTTAATGCTGTATAGGATTTAACAGTTCCGTTCTCAGTTTTCCCATACACTTTTTTGGTTTTTTGAAAACTCATTTTCTAGCACGAACTGAAAGATTTCAGAGCATGGAAGAGGCTGTTGGAGATTTCAGCCGACACTTGAGAAAGGCTCAAAGATGTTATAAGGGAAACAGCAAACTAAAAGTGAGATTCTTCTGGATCACCTGGCAGCAAAATGACAAAAAATGAAGTCACTCTTAACACCCCATCCAGAATACAATGAGGTCACCCAAGAGGACCTCTTGGATACTTTGGCTGAGATCCAGTTCAGCATCACGTTTTTGCAGCTCTGAAGCACCCAAGAACCCCAGGTGGGACAGGTGGGTAGGTAAGGTCACCCAGTAAATCCCAGGACCTTTCTGGAGTGGCCTTTAAGGCAGCATTTGAGAACTATTTTGGAGGTGAGAAAACCACACACACCTTAATGATGTGACTGAGTTTACTCAGTGTTAGTCCCAAGAACTCAGCCCAGGGTGGGACTCCGAATCCAAGCATAAAAGGCACCAGTGATAACAGTGTCCACTTCCCCAGCAATTACCTTCTTCAGAAGGGAAAGGGAAGTGCAAGAGGACCCCATTCCTTACAAGCACGTGTGTCACCCCGTTCCCTCCAGAACCCTCCCTCCAGCAGAAACTTCGCTGCTGCTGTCAGTGTTGAGATCATACCCTCTCCCTTAACACACTCTGGAGAATGGCTCTGTGTGCACACCCTAAAAGAAACGGTGGAGAGATACATTCAGGCTGCTGCCATTCGCTTTAGTGGCTGGTGGCCATCAGCATTGTTCTGATGTTCCTCCATGCAGCCTCAGGCACTGGTTTACTCTTTTTCCCTCCCATTTCTGGCATGAGGAATCTATTTACTTGCCCAGTGCTGGGTTGCAAATTTTTCTGGTGTGGGTTTTGGACACATAGGCCTTTTCTTTCTTTGTCATTTCCTTTCCAGTGCACACATGGCATGGGAGGAGGCCTGGCTGACAGAGGCAGAATACTCCAGGACACTCCAGGACAGAGGCCAGCATGCTGCCTGCACTCACTCTCCTTCTCAGAGGGTTCACTCACAGTTTTGCCACCAGTATTCCTAAATCCCAACCACCCAAAATTTTTTTTCTCCCCCTGCCGAAGGCAACCACGCTAAAAAACACACACTGAGGTCCTAAGAAGAAAGGCAATTAGCTGCTAATAACTGCAGCAACCCTGAGGTAAAGGGCAAGGGCAGCCTCTGCCACTCCCACCCCGGAGAGGGCCACACACATACAGCAAGGGCATTAGGGCATTTCATACTCCCCTGAGCTATCGCAGTTACGATCGGCATATTCAGCAGACAATGGCATGAGCCATTCCTGCTCTAGCTGGCTCTGCCTTACCACAGAAATAGCTCCTAGCTATTCCATTTTCCAAGCACCAGTGGATTTCAATATCCTTTAAGCACCAGGAATTACCTCCCCCTCTTTCCAGTTGGTGCTGGCCTTAGCACAGCTCCTGTTATGCTTCAAATAAGTCACAGACTTTTTTTTTCTTAGCAAAATGACTTCAAATTCATTCACAGAGTTACCCAATTTCACCTGGCACAAGTACTAAACAAGAAGTACCCCTGCATTCAGGTGTGGCACTGTGTGTGTGGTGAAGAAACACATGAGACAAGATGACACCATGTCTCCATGGAAAAAGGATTTACTGCACAGCAGAAATGCCAGGGCACTGATGCAGGAGTGCAAGCAGAGCTCTTCCAAGTCTCTCCAATTGCCCTGACAATGATGTGCCTGTTGCACTCTGCCCCAGATCCTCTTCTTTGATAAAGCCAAGTATCAGCTCTGAAGGGGGGAGCCCAAGGACAGAAGGGTTACGCTAAAGAGAGAATGTGACCTTCAGCAGAAGTTTTTAAGAGATTCTGTGGCACCCAGACACTTAGCTGGAGATCACTGCAAAAATAAATGTCTGATCACCCTGGCCAGTGCTCAGGAGGCTACAGAAAGGCTGAACTGGGCTCACTGCTAGTCAGAATCCCAAGTAAACACGGTGCTTGCCCACAATGACGGGGTCCCGCAGAGCAGCAGGCCAGATGTGGAGCACTGTCCCAACTGGTGGTCTGAACATCAGTTTTTCTGTTAATCTTGGTCACGGCCCATTTTGCCTGTCAGCCTCCGTCGCTGAGTCTTGGTGGTTCGCCCTGTGCTGGACTTCTGGATTTTCTTACGTGGGCCTTGCCCACGCTGAGATCTCTTTCCTTTTGTCTTTTTCCGGCTGTGCATGTGCAGCGTGGCAGTAAGAGAAGAGATTCTGTGCAGGGCAGAAAGAGAAAAATGTTTGGGGACTAAAGCCTGCAGAAGCAAGGCGAAACCACAACAATAGCTGGAGAGCTCTGCGTGGCCCAGCAGGAATGGATGCCAGACACAGCAAGTCCCAGAGGGATTCCAAGCTGTGCAGGAAACCTGCACGTCTCCATGTGCGGTAACAACAAAAATTAATTTTGGGAGCATCGTGCTGCCCAGACACCACAGAGTTAAGGTAACTCTCCACACCCCCAAGGCAGCTGTAAAACCTGGATACTGAAAAACGTGGGGAACGCCTGAGCTTTCAGCTTTAGGATCTTCTGACCTTCAGCCCTAGAGACAAGCTCTGCACGCTGCGGAATGTGCCGCGATGAAGGAGGTAAGAGGTGAGGACGCAGCCCACCCTCCTCCCGTTCCTCCTGCGCGGCCACGGGAGCCGTGCGGGCTGCGCTCCGCCAGTGCCCCCTGCCGGCCCCTGCCCGGGCAGCACCGCACCCTTCCGGCGGCCACGCCGCGCATCCCGGAACCCAACATTCCCAAAGGCCTGAAGGAATCTATACATACTTTTCAGACAGGAAGGGGTTTCTGGACTTCTTGGGCATTGTTCTTACAGGCTTGTTCACCACCTCTTCCCCTTTCTCTTCTTCAGAGCCATCACTTTTTCCCTTAAAAAGAAAGCACTTTTGTGGTTCTGGCATTTCCACTGCCTTCTTGGTTTCATCCTGTTTTGTGAACTAACTAGTCACAGATGAAGATTTTTTAATTCTCCACATCCCTCGTTGTCCAAGCGTCTAGGTTTCCTATTGCAGTCCCGCAGAAAGGCACAACCAGAGAGATGTCCTACAGTAATCCACCCCAAGACCCAAAAACTTCAGCATGATCTTAATGGCCATGCGACTGAAGTTTAAACTATGAACCAAAGGTCTCGGCTTTTGCTTAAATTACTACCAAGACCTCTTTGAGTGGATTTTCAGATTAGATGGCCTTACAAATGTAAGCACAACCGGTACCTGAGAGTCTCTATGGAACAAATACAAGATCTTAGTTACAATGTAGTTCGAGAATAAAAGCGACCACAACCAGAACTGAACGGTTTCCTTATTTGTGGTCCAAGCACGGGATTATGCAAGGAGAAATCCCTCCTCATGCAAACAGTAATATTTCTGAGCAGGACACAGGAAAGAGGTGGAGGACAGCGCACACAGTGAAGTCTGAAATCTTGCTGCTTATGTTGTGTCAGCTTTTAAAGTACTACACTGGTGCCATCCAGTCCAGCAACACGTTTCCTTTAACCACAGTCAGCCAGGACTAGCAAAGGATTCCAGGGAGGTTTGGAGCGAGCTATTCACACAGGACATTTCCTCCTCTTTAGAGGCCCAATTTAAATTGTGGAAAAATATAAAAGTTATGAGTTTCCCCTTTCATCCCTGTTCTCAGCCAGCTGCAAGGCCTTGGGCATATTCAGGAAGCACCAGCCCTACCCCACCAGCCCCAGGAGAGCGTACAATCATAGAGAGAGGTAGCAAGAGGCTTTACCACGGGGCTGGTCAATCCCAGCTGGCGTGCCCCTGAGAGGTCCAGGTCACTGATGGTGGTCACTGTTACGATGTGGTTTGGGTGGTCGATGTTCACAGACTCTGTCCGCGACGTCACCAAGTGCTCCAGTTCATCAGCCTCCTCTGGGGACACAAGAAATGCTGCACTGCAAAGCGCCCAGCTTTTCACGAGATAAACTCACTTGTTCCTGCTGCACCATGCTGGGCAGGGGCAACACCCAGCCTTGGCATACAGGGATAAAGGGCAGAGGGGCTTGGCACTGCAAGCCTGGAGGGTAAGCTCCTTCTCCCCCATGAGGGGACTTGGTTACACCTTGGAGATGCTCCTTCCTTTCCGTACAACCCTCATGATCCCCGGGCCAGAGGGCTGAGAAATCACTGCTCAGATTGCTGCCCAGCTTGTCTGGGGGACACGACGGGACCGAGCAGCTGTTGCTGCGGGACAGCGTGCGAGCATCCCTGCCCCAACTCTCATTACCCAGCCAAGGCTGTCGGACCACGGGCGCCCACCTCCCTCCCCACCGAGGGCCCAGCACGTACCGAGGGCCTCCTCTCTCTCGCTCAGCATCTTCAGATACTCCTGGTGCCGCTGAGGAATGGAAACAGGTCATGCGGCGCCTCTGCCTGCCCCTCCTGCCCCGCTCACTGCCCGCCCTGGGGAGGGGGGACACAAGACCCTTCCCTCACCTCCTCTTTCATTTTCCTCTGCTCCTCCTTCAGCTTCCGTTTGATCTCCTCCAGCGCCGCTTTCCTCCGCTCCACCTTCCGCTTGTGGAAGCCGGTCAGGTACTCCCTGCCGCCGGCAACACAGAACCCCCCGGCTTTTAGCGCCCGGGGGGAGCCTTCCTTCCTTCCTTCCCCGCTCCCCGCCTGCCGCCCTGGGGCCCGCCCGGCCTCACCTCCGCCGCTCCTCGTCGAAAGTCACCACCAGCCGCCCCTCGCGGCCGCCCGGACCCTTCTTGTTCTTCTTGCGGCCCATGGCGGTCCCACGCTGCCGCTGCCGCCCGCCCCTTCCGCCGGAACGCGCGGCGCTCTGCCCGCCGGGCCCGGCTCGGGCGGCGCAGGGCGGCCAGCGCCGTGGAGCTCGCTTGCGCCTCTTCCCGGCCCCAGCGTCCAGCCTAGGGTGGACGGGGTTTGCTTCAGGCGTGGGAGCCTCCGGCTACACTCCTCTTCGGCTTCCTCCCAGCAAATGATTCTGTGCCGCTGCCTTGTGCGGACACGGCCATGTGGCACCCGATCTCACGCCCCGAGGCTTGTTCTGACATTGCGGAGTGTTTTACATCTACGTCTCTTTAATAAATGTCACTTTTCCGAATAGTTAACGTCGGTAGTTCTTCAACTTAGCATTGTTCAATAGAGCTCTGAGTTTATTTCAAGCTATTGTCATTTCTTGGTGTTAGCAGAGCATGTGCTGCTTTGGGGAAGGCAGTTGTGGAGATGGGTCTTGGCTCTGACGCCAAGTGTTCAAGTTGCAGCATCTGGCTGGACAACCGTGGTTTCTGTAGTGGTGGAGAGAGGCACTGGCATGAGTTGGTAGGGGCATCAAGACTGCCATATTCTGATGGCTTAGAGTGACACTGGCTGAACTCCTGAACCTTTATTGCTCCCCTGTTTTCGCCTTTAGAATGGGTGTAATGCCTGTCTGGTGGCCGGCTGACTTCGGTGGAAGCTTCTGCAGTGCTGTGGGGGCAGCCAAAGCCAGCCCCCCCAGCCCACAGAGCATGACGAGTCCTGACAGGAGTCCTGTCACAGCCTGGCAGTCCCCTGTCCACAGCCAGCTTTCCTTTATCAGCTTGCTTGCTGCTTGCGCTCTTTTCCTGGCCTGTCCTTTCACCAGCAGAAATGCGGAAAAACCAGTTCTGTGGTTAATTGCTGCACTTCCCTCCACGCCCATGGGGCAGGTCTCCTCCTCCTCCCTCCTCACACAGAGTCTGGGTGCACTTCAACCTCCAGCCTCTTTGCCCCTGCCTGTGCTCAGCCAGCTCAGGTGCACCGACAGGCCTCTGTACCCTTTCCATTAACCTTAATCTTAGGCTTCTCTTGCCTTCCTCTTTCCCCTCTCTCTGCCAGGGCTTGTCTCTCTGGTGGCTCCTTCTCTCCTGGATAACGCAGTGGGTTGGCCTGCAGGTGCATAAAGTGCAGGCAGCTGCCCTCCTGGCCCTGTCCTGCCCTGCCTGGAGGGATACCATTCCGAGGTGATGGCTGGAGGGAATGAGCGGAGCATGAAGGCCCTGAAGGAAGTGTGGAAAAGAGCGGAGAACTCTTTGTGTGCAGACTGCGGGAAGCCGGGTGAGTCCCCGAAGGATGCTGGAGGAGGAGCTGGAAGCATGGAGCTGGGGCTGATCACTAGCAGCCACCTGGTGCTGGCTGTCTGGACTGCTCAGGAGTCTGGGCTGGAGAGAAAGGGGAGGCATCTCTCTGGGTATTCATTTCCTCTCCCTGGAGGTGGGTTGGCAAGGGAGGAAGGAGAAGATGTGCCATAGCACTGGTGGGAAGAAGGACAGGGATGTGGGAGTGCCAGGTTAGCAGGGGCTGCATAACTGCAGCACTGTGGGTTGTAGTCATGTCGTATCTCAAATGCAAATCAAGGTCATGCCCAGTCAGGACCTGACAGGAAAGCTCCCAGTGAAATCCTAACTGCTCCAGAAAGAAGGCATGATTCAGGAGGGCATTGTCTCCGCCATGACTCAGCTCTGAACTGACAGCCTGCCACAGTTGCGTAGGAAATTTAATTTACTGAAGGGCTTGCTCTCTCAGAAGGGTACCCAGTGAGAGGTCCTATGAGTGCTGCTAAAAACACCCATCCTACACCCCCAAAAGGAGTGTACCACCCAAGCCAAGTTCAGACTGGAATTATTCCAGGAGAGTTTTAGATTCAAGGTTGTTTTCCACTTCCTGAGCTAGTTACTGTTAGGGGCTTGCTGTGATGCACTAAACAGTTCCTGGGGTCTTTTCCCAGAGGTGGTTTCATTTTCATCTGGGTTATCCTTTACACAAAGGGAGTTCACAGAGCACTTTGGAGTTTTTCAAGATACAGGCCATTAAAAATTCAGACATTCAAGTGACTGGAATGGGGAATGAGGGACTACTAGCTGTGTTTTTTCCTGACTGGCGTCCATGCCTCGGGTATTAATTAATCAGCTGGGATGAAACTGTGGTCACCCAGCTCCCTGTTTCTCAGGACTACATTCTCAGGTGAGGCGTATCTCCCAGGGAAATTCACCACTTCTAGTTATACCCTTTTCCATATTCTCAGATCCTGACTGGGCATCCTCTACTTTGGGTGTCTTTATATGCCTCAGCTGTTCAGGAATTCACCGCAACATCCCTAGCATCAGCAAAGTCAAATCCCTGAAGATGGACTACTGGGATGATGCTCAGGTGCAGGTGAGATCTTTATCCCCATGGGTATGTCGGGTGGTTCGGATGAGGCTACGCACTCAGTGTCCTGGCAAAAATAGCCCTTTGACCTCACAGAGCTGGAATGTAGTCTGGTTCAATCAGTCCCTTTTCTACTCAGGATACTCAATCAGGGATAACTCCCCATAACCCACTGGGAGAGGGAGGATACACTTGCCTTGTACGTCTCCTCGTGTCCTGTTACTTTATGGCAAATGCAGACCTCTTGCAATGTATCTTACTACCGTTTAGGGTCTTTGTTGCTTCAGATTACTCGTTTTCCACTTGCCAAGACCATCCAGCCTCAATGTCTCCTCTTGATTTCAGCAGTCCAAGGGGAAAATCTTGGGCAATTCCATTCTCCAAGAAGAATTTCCAGATATAATATGATCTCTTGAGAGAAATGGCATTTATGGGAACTTGACTTTTCCCTGTTACAGCCCCCTCAACTCGCTAATCTTAAGGGGATTTCAACTCAAAAATCTTCAGTGGAACAACACTGAAAATATTTTCTGGAGATCCAAAGAAAATAATCTGTGTCTTGTTGCTCTTTGGAAGAGGACTGAAGAGGTTTGGAATGTCCTTCCAGATGGCATTGCAGAGCTGTTGTTGAACTCTCCAGGAGACGCGGGGCATGGCAGCAATTCCACTGAATGTGTGTGCACCCAGCCTTACGGAAGTGACATTTATGGCACTCTGTCGATTCAGGTGCAATCAGTGTAATGTCTGAGAGTAGATGAGACCTTTGAGACTCAGCTTCCTGCAGCCAGACTGCTGGGATGTTGCAATGGAGGGGAAAGGGAATGCTCCATTCGAGTTTGATGTGCGTGTAGCCCTGTAGTGGGTCAGGAAAGAAAAGGTCCAATGTGAGTCTGCATCAAAGGCAAGGCACTAACTCTCTGTCTAACTCTGCAGTTTCTGGCCAAGCATGGGAATGCTGTGACTAAAGCCATGTATGAAGCTCACATCCCTATTTACTATTACCAGCCAACCTACAATGACTGCCAGTAAGTTGCTGCATACAGAAGAAAAGGGGGAAGGGCAAATCTTTGTTCCTCCAATTCCTCTAGTTTGTTTCTGAGCTGCCTGTCACCTCTCTCCATAGAGTGCTGAGAGAACAGTGGATACGGGCCAAATATGAACGCAAAGAATTTACCGAGCCGGGAAAACAGCTGCCATACTCTGATGGTAAGAGCAGAACACAGCATCAAAGCATCCTGCCTGTTGCCTTTGCTGGAAACTTTGGAGCATCATGAGGTGTCAGTGTTGTAAATCCCACAAGTACTCCTGAGAACCCAACTGGTACTTACAGGGCTTAGTTTTGGGAGTGTTAAATTGTGGGCAGTATAGGCTGGCACTGCCACAGGTTGCTTAAAAGCCTGGTGTTACCAGCTGGCATTTTTCAAAGGCATTTGGTATCTTGGTGGAGACAGACATCTACAATAAGGAATTTCTGTCCTGCTGCATGCCACTCCCTCTAACCATGGCAGTTGTCCTTGAAATGCCACTGCCAGTCCTGTGACAAAGGGCATCGGAGCCCAAGAGCCTGCAGAGTCAGATGGGAAGAGTTCTGGTCCCACACCAGAGTCTGCACGGGCCAGGACTCTAGTGTTCATAGGAGACAGCTCTCGCGCTGTCAGAGGTAGTAGTGGCAGCAGGGCTTGGAGGTGGGAAGAATCTGGGAATGTCTTTTGGTGAGCTTTTATCTGCACTGCAAACATGGGAACACCACTATATTTAGTTGTAAGGCTTTATCCCAGAGGGGTGGCTGGGCTGCAGGCTGCGTGCAGCTCTGATGCCTACCATGCCTGTGGGGGAATGCTATTAAAAGTGGCTTTTCTGCTCCAAGGGGTGAAGGAAGGCATCCTTTGGAAGCGAGGTCGAGACAATGGGCAGTTCCTACCCCGCAAGTTCCTCTTGTCTGAGAGAGAGGGATGTCTGAAGTATTTCACCAAGCAGGATGTGAGTATGGTGGTCAACTCCCACCTCAGTGTGTACTCCACCCAGAGCAGTAGGGTCACAGAGATGTTCTGATTTCCTACGCGTATTTCTGAGGTTGCCTTGCTCATCCTAGCTCAGGGATGATAACAGAACATGTCACTAAGGAGAAGGGTCCCCTTCCTACCGTCAGAGTGACTTTTCCTCATGTTCTCCCTTTGTGCTTCCCTCACTACTGAGGAAAGGACTGATCTTTCACTTCACTCCTATCCATTTGCCTGAATGTGTAATCCTGCACCATTCCTGGAACCAACGTCACCCCACTGTGAGCCAAGTTGGCAAAAACCTTTTCTCTGCTTGGTTTTGAGGAGGGCTATTTTCTGCTCGTTCATCTCCCTGAAATGAGTGGGGCAACAGCTAAAATGCTGTCACAAGAGAGGGAATGGCTCAGGGTGGGGAGGAGTGGGACGTGTCATCCAGGGGAACTTGGACAAGCTCAAGAAGTGGCCTGGTATGAACCTCAGAAGGTTTAAAAGGGCCAAGTGCAAGGTTCTCCACCTGGGTCAAGCCTCTGACCCTGCCTTACCCCACTTAGTCAGTAGCTCAGGTCTCTTTCCTTCTAGGATTGCTCATGCATGATCAATGCCATTCTGTTTTCAGGCCAAAGAACCCAAGATCAATGTTAAAATAGATGTCATCAATGCTACATTCCAGCCAGAGAAGATTGGGAACCCCAATGGCCTGCAGATCACCTATCTCAAAGACAATAAGACCCGAAATATATTTGTCTACCATGAAAGTGGAAAGGTATCTGGTTTTAGCATCAAACACTGCAAAGCCATTGAGGTGCTTTGAAGAGCTGCTGATATTAAATAGCATGAAGCATGAGTAGGATGGGGTGTGTGAGATGCTGTAGGTAATAGGGTGGGGGTTCTAGCTCTGTGTTTGTGTATCTGTGAGAGAGTTTTGCTGCAGGGAGCAGGGCAGGAGCCCTGGCTGAGTTGGTTTGTGTGGGAGGAGTTCTATAGAAGCTGTGCTGCCTGTGCATGTGGGGAACGGGGCAGCCATGCTGGTTGTGGGCATGCGAGGGAGATGCTGCAGAGAGAGAGCTGACTGTGTTCGTAGTTAACACAGGGCTGGGTGCAGCTGGGTGGATTTAGATGGCCCACTGTTGCTCTGGCTAAGCTTTCTGTCCTGTCCTGTGCCATTCTCAGGAGGTGGTGGACTGGTTCAACGCCATCCGCTCTGTGCAGTTCCATTACCTGAAGGTAGCATTTCCCATCGCCAGCGATAATGAGGTAAGGCAGCACTGGAGCGCCGTGCTGCGTCTCCCGCTGCTTTTATGATGAAAGAGCTCGTTAGTTACTATTATAACCCCAGGTACGGAAGTGGAAATTGCAGTGTAAAGATAGAGGGATGAGAAGGTGTGTTTAAAAGGGCCTGTGGTGGTCAGAAAACAGCCACTCTCTGCTGTTTCTGGGCATTTTGGAGGCAGAAGTGATGCCTAGCTAGGCAGTCTGGGAAATATAAATTTAGAAGGTGACTGAATTTGGGGGAATAGAGGGGTGGGGGAGGGAAGTGAATAGTGAAGAAGCACAGCTAAGTGAATGTTTCTCTTGCCATTTTGTCAGATTAAAAATCGTCTGACGAGAAACTTCTTGAAGGAGGGATACATGGAGAAGACTGGTCCCAAGGTGAGCTGCTATGGTGGAAAAAAACCTAACAGGGGCCTGCCAGAGCACCACTGGCTTTCCCTACTTCAATGTTTTTCTCCTGCTGTTTCCTCATCCCCCCCCGACTCTTTAGACACCCGTGGGAACAGTGTGTGTGCACCAAGGGAGGGGAGAATAAAAGGAAGGGGAAGGACACATGTGAAAGTAGATGAAGCCAGAGTCCCTGCTTTCTCCCAGAGCGACAGATCTCTCTGCATGTGTCTGTGTGTGCGTGACCTTACAGGTATTTAGTGTCCAGATTTCTCCTGTCTCGACTCTGGGGTCCTTCATCGAAGTTCAAGAGTTGGGGACAGCAGCTGGGACTGAGTAACCTGATACTGACCCCCACTCTCAGCTCAGAAAGGGCGAGGAGGAGGTTGCTGTTAAGGCAAGGGCTTGCTTCAGGTGGTTGGGATGAATTTGGGGTATCCATTCGCACTGCTCGCAGCAGAGGGCACTGTCCCCTCACACATGTCACCTCTTCCCTTCACAGCAGAGAGAGGCTTTTAAGAAGCGCTGGTTCACGCTGGATCACCGCAGGCTCATGTACTTCAAGGATCCTTTGGTGAGAGTGAGATGTGACCGCCGGGCAGCTGCAGGAAATGGTGCTGAGGGCAGGGCCACAGTGCAAGCAGAGTGTGTGCTCTGCAGTAAGGGTGGCTTGCAGGTTTCCCAGCTGCTCTGAATGGAGTCCGGGTCTTCCCCTTTTCATCCCCTTCCGTTCATCACATGCTTTCTGTGTTTGTTTCACTGCCTGAAAACAATGGGAACAGGGAGGGCAGCGGTGTAAAGGTGGTAGTGGGGGAGTGACACAGAGAGATGAGAGCAGCAGTTCCTCTCTCAGACCTCTTGAGATTTATGCCCTTGTTTTTTCCTTTTCACTACTGCCTTTGAGCATAGACTCACTGTTTATCTGAATCCCCTGACCACCTCCAAAACTTTTTGCTGCTATGTCCCCGATCCTCACACACTCTCCTCCTGTCCTTAGGTGCGTTGTAATGATTCCCTTGTTCTTCTGGGATTCCAAAAATCACTGTCTTTCCCTCCTGATGTGCAGGATGCATTTGCTAAGGGTGAGGTCTTTGTGGGCAGCGGAGAGAATGGATACAGCGTCCAGAAAGGATTGCCTTCAGGGACACAGGGCAACTTCTCTTGGCACTATGGCATCACCATTGTCACGCCTGACCGGGAATACCTCTTCACCTGCGAGACAGAGAGTGACCAGCTGGAGTGGATCAGAGCCTTCACTAGTGTCGTCAACCAGGCCATGACACCACAGGAATATGCAAGTAAGTGCCTGGATGCTGTTTCCTTCCCCTCCTGCCGCTCCTGTTCAGGTTATTGCCCTAATGCATCACCTTTTTTCTTCGCTACAGTTGAAGCCTACTTCAAGTTTAAATCCTAGGAAGCCATGCAGGAATCTTGCTGTGACTCGACTCTACCTGGTCCTATTGGGTGGCTGTCAGGACAGGAGAGGAGATTGACATCAGAGAAACACAGTGCTCTTGGAGCACCCTTTGAAGCACTTTTGCCCCATAGAATATCCACTTTGTTTTGAGGGCCCAATTAAGCTGCTTCTTTTCAAGTGCAAGACTTTGTGCGTCTGAATCCTCAGTACAACCTGTCCCTGTTAAATTGCTGTGATCTGACTGGATGCTGGCAGGTCTTGCCTGTCAGGCCTTGAAAACCGTGGCACTTACTATGTTGGACATGGGACCTAGCATCACTCCTGCATGAAACTGCAGACAGCCACCCACCTCACGCAAGCAAACAGCTGCCTGGCTGGAGCCAGGCACCCCAGCAGGTTGCAGAGGCTGCTGGACTAAAAGAGCCTGTTCCTTTTAAGAAATATCATACCTGCTGGTTAAAGAGATGTGAAACACCTACATATTCGATCAGTTACTGCAGTGGTTGAGAAAGGTCACTTGAAAGATGTAACCTAACAGCCAAACGTGAGGCCTGTTTCCTTCTGCCGTGTATGGGCTTGAAAGCTTCTTCAGACCACATTTGTGTGCAGACCTTCCACCAAACGCTTCAAAGATTAAGAGATCGTCTCAAAAATAACGTGGATATACATTTGGGTACGTGGATGTAGTGATGGAGGCGTAATACTGCCCTGGGGAAGATACTGTGAGGGATGTTCATGTCACTGAAGATCAGCTGCCAAACTTGAATCTCTGTCAAACCAATACAGAGAGGTTGGGTCTTGCAGAGAGCAGCTGGTAGTGTGTATAGAGTTCAGAGTCTGCTGTCTCTACTAGAGGCTAGGGGTTGATGCCTGAATATTGTAATACACAGATCACTGTTCCCTCATTCTCTGTATGTCAAAGGCCTGGCACTTTCATTTTGACCTACATGTTGCATACGTTTATCTTATATATCACACATACATGTCATTGTATGTGGTAGTGTAACAGGGGAAGTCTGTATGTTCATGTTCTGTTAGTAACAGTTAGCCCAAAACACTAAATCAACCCATGATTCATCTCTTAAAGCTCATCTCTTAAAGCTCTCTTGGGAGAGTTGTGTTTCACGTGCTGGAAGGAGCAGCTGAGTTCTGCTGGTGACTGTAGTGGCTCGTGTGTTTGCAGTTTTATGCAGGCAGCGTGAGAGAAGGTATCTCGTGTTAGGGGGAGCTAACTGGAATTAATTAGACAACCAGTATTTTAATTAGCTCCTAAAGAAATAAATAAAAACTCCCACTGTAATTTATTTTAACTTCCTAAACTAGCTGACCTGTTAACTGCTGAGGTATGAGGTGGTTTCTTGGAAAAAAGCACAGATGGTCAAACAAAAAGCCACAGCTGTTCATTGTATTTCCTGGAGCATGCGGATGGACTGTGATTGTTCCCATCAGAGCCAAATGGGCAGACTCACGGTGCCCCTCTGCTTCTCTGGGGACCCCACTCTGTGCCAAGACCGCCACAATGTGTTGGGAGCATCACTCACCCTGCTGCCATCGTGCAATGGAAATATCCACCTAAAAGTATATTTTCACTGCATTTTGCTGATCTCTCCCAGCTTGGAGCATGATTTTCCCGAAAACCAAAGGTCATTGCACAGTGAGGGGAGTACTGATGGGATGCCTCCTCCTCCCGTTTGCTGCTGAATTACCACTGCTGGGTATGAGCAGAGACATTTGACTCAGCCACAGTGAAGCTAACACACTGGTGATGCAAAAGAGCGTGGCTGGAGCGGCCTGAAACCCTGAACTAACAGCAGAGTACATGTAGTATGGCACATCTGTCTCTGCTCTGCAAATTCTGTCCCACTGTCTTCCCTGGGACGACGGGGCTCGGATGCGGGTGAGGAAAGGGCAGGGTAGCATCGGGCGTGGGTGTCATGTGAGGGTGTCTCGCTAGAAGGCGGTGGTGCCTACTTAATGGGCTTCTGCTCCCTGCTCTGAGGCGAGGCAGCTTCCTGGGGCTTAGAGGGAAGGAGGGGGAAAGCTGAGAGGAGGAGGATGGTCTTTGTGGAGAGGAAGGAAAGACTGAGTCTGAAATACCCAGTCCTTTGAGTCTTTAGGAGCTTGCTGCTGACGTGAGGGCAAGGGTGGGAAAGGGCCAGGACAGAAAATGTGAGATGTCCTACCATCTGGTGGGCCTGCTTGCAAACTGGGGACTACATCCACAACACCCAAACCTCAAAGGGCCCTGACATCCCTGGGAGGGGGCGGAGGACAGGTTCTTTCAGTCTGGCTGGGCTAGGGAGAGCTGTGTGGCTGCTCCCTGCCTACTGCTCTTCCAGGCCTGGCCCTTGTTTCCCTTCTAAAGCCACAGCATGATGCTTTCCACCCTCCTTGCCATATTATGGAGTCTTGTCTTTCAGTTATCTCCTCTCTCAGATGAGGACAGCTGTACAAGGGGAAATGGGAATAAGAAAGGGAAACAAGAACAAGAAGGAGCAGGGAGCAGGAGAAAGGTGCAGGAAGATATGGGGGAAGAAAGCATGTCTGCCAGAAAGAGGAGAGAGCCAGTGGGGCTCCTCAGCCAGAGGCTAAAAGCCCAGTATAAATTGGGAACTGCATTCACACTGGTGTGTGAAGCTGTGTCAGGCACATTCCTCCATACAGTGCTCAAGGCAACTCTCAGGGGGTTGGTTCAGCAGAGCAGAGCCCACCTCTCCAAAGTCTGTGTGAGATGAGCTGACACAGACTTGGGAGCGGAAATTCACTTCTTCATCCACTTGTTCCGTGAGCCCAGCAAACTCTGGAGAAGCAACAAATGAAAAGCTAGTGAAGAAAAGAGACATTTCCTCCTGGCTGGCAGAGGATATCTTGAACCTGTTGGTCTTGAAGGAAAAGGCAGTGTCCCTTTCTTGGCTCTTTCATGGTTGAGGAAAACAGCTGGACGGAGCTTGTGATGGACAAGATCAGCAAAATGGACTGGGCGACTGGAGGTGAGGAATAGACTTCTCTGGAGCACTCTGTCCTTGTCTGAGGAACTCTCCCCATTCTTCTTTACCTGCTTTGCTGTTAAGGCTGGACGTGTCCCGTACAGCGAGGGGGGAAGGCAGGAGGAAGGAACAGGTCTCTGAAAGCTCGATATACTCTTGCTCAACTGACCCAAAGATGTCTTACAACCCTTCCCTCATCAGCCCAAGTCCTGGAGAGGATCCCAAGGGTGGCAGTTTCTTGGAGGAAAGCAGTGGTGGGGATGATGACAGTGGTGTCCTGGGAGGGGACAGCCTGGTCACAGGGCCGCTGGGTGCAGTGCTGCTGGTCATGTGCCTCACTGGGATGGTGGGGAACATCTACACGGTGGCGGTGGCCTCTGGCAGGGTGGCAGGCTGCTCCGCAGGCTCCTTGGGGGTCTACCTGATCAACCTTGCCCTGGCTGACCTCCTGTACCTCTCCACCATCCCCTTTGTGGTTTGCACCTACTTCGCCCACGACTGGTTCTTTGGGGATGTGGGTTGCAGGCTTTTGCTCAGCCTGGACCTCCTCACCATGCATGCCAGCATCTTCTTCCTGACCGCCATGAGCCTGGAGAGGTACTGGGCGGTGGCCAGGCCTCTGCGGGCCAGGCGGGCCAGCAATGCCCACCGCAAACTGGCCAGCGCCGTCCTCTGGCTCCTCTCACTCCTGCTCACGGCCCCCATGATGGTGATGACCCAGCTGCGGGAGGGGGACGGCCCCTACAAACGCATCTGCGTCCCCACCTGGACGCCATCGGCGTTCCGGCTCTACCTGACGGTGCTGTTCACCACCAGCGTCCTGGCACCCGGCGCGGTGCTGGGCATCGTCTACACCCGCCTGGCCCGGGCGTACCGCTCCTCAGCCTGGGGCCTGGGGCTGCCGGCGGCCGGCCGGGCCCCTGCCCGGTGGCTCCTCTCCAGGATCTTTGCCATCGTGGTGGCCTACTGGGCCTGCTTCCTGCCCTTCTGGGCCTGGCAGCTGGCCGGGCTGTACCAGGGAGAGGGGCTGGGCATCGGCCCCACCGCCCAGGCCTACCTCAACTTCGGTGTCACCTGCCTGGCCTACGGCAACAGCTGTGTCAACCCCTTCCTGTACACCCTGCTCGCCAGCAGCTACCGCCGGCGCCGTGGCCGCGCAGGGACAGGCATGGCACGGCCTGCAGCACCCTCTCAGCAGGCTGCGGGAAGCCACGGCATCCCCCTGGCTTTGAGGGAGTTGTTGGGGTCTGTGAGGGAAAGCGAGGGGTGAGCAGGCTGGGAACATCTGACCTTCGGCCAGGGTCAGGTTGTGAAATAAAAGTGCATCACCTTCCATGCCAGCGTGCGGTGTCTTCTATCAGTGTTGTAGCAGTGCTTTCCCCTTTGCATGGCTGCTCATCTCGCTCAGCTGGGCAGGGACAGTGCTTGTCTCAGGGATCCTGACTCCATCCTCAGGTCCTTCAGCCCTCACACACCAGCCTCCACCTTGCACAAGGCTGGGGAGTGGGTGGAAGGGAGCAGTCAGCTTTGATATGTCTAAATTATATAGCTGGGGAACCTTTGCCACCCCTCATCTCCTTGCTAGCAACGGGCCAAACCATAGCAAAGCCAGGACAACAGTGAGTCATAGATTTCACAAGAACAGTGAGTCACTTCAAGAAACAGCCACCCTAGCAGGAGACCTCACTGAGGTTCATACTGATGTGGTAAAGCTACCACTCAGCTTTCTTCGAGAAACCTTCACAAAAAAATCTTTGAAGAATCTAAAGAAAGATTGCCAAGTGCAATTAAGAGGCATTGCGAGATTCCCCTGTAGTACAAGCCCAGGGAGTCCAGCATATTTGCTCAGCTTTCAAGATCAGCCCAGCAGAGGAAGCTACAAGGAGAGAGCTCTCCTCTGTGTCCATCATCACAGTTCATGGTACCCTCACCAGCACCACAGCCCTGCTGTGGCTGAGGGAAATACCCAGTTCTCTGGCCTACCAAATGTACCCCAGTCTGCCAGATTGTGCCAACATCACTGTGTAAACTGAGCCGTGTCTCTTGCCTTGAGACCATCTAGCCTAGCATGGCTCATTTCCATACTGCTGAACCTCTCTTCTCCAGAAAGGATGGCTTCATCCTTATCACCCCGTGGGAAGAGTCCCCAAGCTGTGCTGTGCCCCTGCCATGCCTATGCACAGAGTGGCAATGCTAGATGTCCTGTGTATGATTATAGATGCAGCCCTAAAAAGAGCTGTGATCATCCAGAGCAGACCGGCTTCAAGAGAGACCTAGCTGCAGAGTCTCAATTTGCTTGTACACCCCAAGGGTTCCTGCCTTTGCAGCTAAGCTCTCATCTTATCCCTCTCTTCCTCCTCAGCCCCACAATTCCTAGCAGCCTAGCCTCTCTCTGCATGGGTGCCTAGGACACAGGACCTGGCAGAGCCTCATGAATTATGAAGTAGGAACAGGAGGTACTGCTGCTGTAGGAGAAAGTCCCTGTTCTCCAGCTGCTTAATGTGAGGAACTAGCCCAGCCAGGCCTGCAGGGAATCCTGTAGTACATCAAATTGTTGGTGCTTTGTGTTGCTCATGGCCAAGCCTGGAAGTGAGGACTCAAAAGTTGGGTCCTTTCATCCCAGACCTACCTGGTAACTGCTGTGCACTTCGGATAGGGCAGATCCCACCTTTCCTATGCCCACCAGGCACAGCATGCTCAACACCAGCAGTCATTGTTGCCAAGGCAGCATTAGACTGAGAGAGCCCCCAAGGCAGCTGTGCAGTAACATCAAACATGCCTGACTACCTCAGACTCCTTAGAGTCTGGCCTCAGTTTAGACTGAGAAGTGCTCAGGTTAATTTGGGCCAAGTAAAGCAGGAACAAAAGCAAAGTGCACACACCCTTAGCATCCCACACCCCAGCTGGACATTGCTGCCTCCCTCAGCTCTGGATGGAACAGGCACAGCACAAGGGGCAGAATAAAACCAGACACCTCTGGGTTACTGCCCTCTTGTGCCACAGCATAACACTTCATGCTTCTGCAGTTACTGGCAGAAAGGATTTGGTTGAGGAGCCCTCTACATGCTGTGTCACACCCAGCAAGGCAGCCTTTTACTGTCTCCATACAGCAGCAAGAGGTCCCAAGAAGATACAGGAGCAGGACCAGCCTCTACAGAAGGCTGCAGCCAAAGCTAGCATAACTGAGGACTTTCCCCTCACTCCTCACTAGGCTCACCTAGCACAGCCACTCAATGCTGTCTGATGTCAGCCAGGGGTGCTTAGCTTAGGCAGGAATGGATTTAATCGACCTGTTTTATTCAAGCAGTGTAAGCTGTCAGTCCAGGCCTCAACAGTGGGTGACCTTGCCTAAGGGACCCTTTTACTCTCCCCCCAGTGACAATTAGCCCCAACACCTCCTCCTGTAACTCTCCTTGGACTTTTAACCTTCTGCCTTTCCAGGCTTCTAACCCTCACCCTCTTCTCCATCCATGACTTTCAAGGCCAAGACTGGGACAATTGCATCCACTTATGGTACTCAAGTAAAATTGACCACCCTCATCCACCCACTCCCAGCAAGGTGCCCAACCCATGTAGGCTTGCAATATTAAACAGATTAGATTTTGAGACTTAGTACACCAAAACTCTTATTTATTGATTGCTTTTTCTGTATCTTTGAGATGGAAGTGTCAGAGGAAGTTATTCCCAGCTGAGGGACTGGAGTGTGAAGTCCCCTTGTGTATCAAAGTAGTCAAAGACAGGGAGATTAAGCCGGTTAGGGAACGTGAACTGGTGGCCTGGCAGGTGGACTGTCACATCATTTTGGTTGACACCAAAAGTGATCTGCAAGACAAACAGAAAAGTCAGAGAAAGTTTCCTCAAGCCTCTCCCCTCTGCAGCCTTGCTGTGCCACCCTCTGCTTCACAGGGTGAACAAGCTCAGTAGAACAGCTTGTTCATCAACAGCCAAAGTGTTATTCTGGTCTCCCAAGAGATGCCCGTTCCCTGCCCTGTTCAATAGTAACATCTTTGAGCCAGATGGAGCTTGCACATTTGATCCTTGCCCTCCATCAGTGCTCAGAGCTCTGAGTGGTGGCACTGGCCAAGCAGGAGAAGCCAGCCACCTCCTGTACAGACAGTCCTGAGACATCCCTTGCAGCTGGGTGTCCTGTGCCAAACACCCTCCCTTCATCAGAGCATGTGCAGAGAGTATGTATATACACAGACACAGGCATGCCTCACCTCTACTGTGCCCCCTTTCTGGAAAGGAAAGACAGCCTCCCTGTGCTCTGCACCCCACTCTTCCACCTTCTTTGAGTTGCACACGATGGTGTTCACATCGCCATGAGCGTCAAAACGGGGATTGAAGTGGAGTCCGAGGAGGGTAGCATCCTTCCCCAGATTCATCACAAAGCTGCAGAGAAATGAAAGCAGAGATCAATACAGCTAAAAAAAGAAATAAAAATCAATATTATGGTAGCATGTTTCCCATTACCATGACTATCCCTGGGTCTGTTTCTTCAAGCCCAGCCGAGGGTAACCTAAGAGAAACCCTCTGCCATATTACTCTGTTTCCCTAAAAAGATGGTGCTGTAACAAGAGAATGGTTCAGCACACAGAGCCCCGAACAGAGTCGTCATACACCCAAACCAGTTCCCAAGGAGTCAGTTGCTTTCTGTAGATTTCTCCTTCTGTCCTGAACAGTTAGCTAGTGCTGCATCCTGTCTGACAGCCACTGCCTTCTCCCCATCCTGCAGGCAGCTGAAATAATTACCATGTCATTAGCTCTCCCAAAGTATCTGCAACAGTAGTGGGAGGAAGTTTCCTAGCCTAGTGTCCACCTTGCCTTCAGGCCTCTTACCCAGATGAGAAGAGGCATCCTATTTGGCAAGAGAGAGCCTGGGAGGCTTCACTCAGACAGTATCAAACTTCAAAGGCACTGGGAAGAGCTGGGACATGTTTCCTGGAACACCGCTAGTGCTGGTACAGCGGTTACAGGCTCCGCCTCACCTGCAAAGGGGCCCCCCCAGCCACAGACCTGCACAGGGGCTGGGGGCTGCTGCAGAGGCTTTGCTGGGAAACCCAGCCACCCCGATTCCTGCACATTTAGGGGTACATTTCCACTTAAGCCTACCTGCCTGCTCACCACCTTTCCTCCTTCATTCCCCACCACCATGTGAGAGGCAACTCCACCGGGGCACCGTAAGTGTCCCTGCTCCTGGCCATCTTCGTGCAGGGGGGAGGATGTGGTGGAGCAGATGGTCTCAAATCAAATCTCAGAATAGACACAGCTTCCATTTCCTATACCCTGCACTAGAGAGGATGTGGTCACTGCCAGCGTGTGCAGCTGGAACCTCACATCTGCTTTGGCATAGCCCCTTGGCAGTACTGTGTCTGCAATGTGCATTAGGTGATGACTCACTGGGAAGCCCTGCTGGTGTTAACCCTTTCTCCTCTTCTACCCAAGGGACAGAGTCCTTTTACCCCCACCTTTTGCAGACCCCTCAGTGCCTTGGCCGTGCCAGGGCAGCACAGTACAACTCACCTCTTGGCATTTGGTGAAATTTTCCCCTTGACAGTGAGGCGCTGGCCAGGCTTCAGACCCAAGTTGGTGCACACTGGTCCCTGGGGAACGTGGAAACAGAGATATTGAGCCAGCAGGTACTGAGCTACTTGTTCTGGCTTGGCAGCTTTCCCTGCTGCCTTTCAAGACATGCTTTGCTTTGGACCCATGGAGAAACAGGGAAGCTCCCTTGCCCTGGGGCATTGCAGCAAGGACATCCCAGAGAAGTTACCCCAATCACATGGTACCTTTGATTGGAGCTCGATTTCCTAATCTTTCTCCTGCTGCTCTCATCAACATATCTGTATTTCACAGCAGTGAAGTGTAAGCACCTGCACACTCCAATCACACCCACCCCATCCCAAACACACCCATGTGCCTTGCGGGTCTCGTGTCATCCCACACAAGTCTGTCTGGGATGGATGGCAGGCATGGAGCCTCCACTCCCTTCCCCCAGCTCCTGTTTGAACTTCAAGCCTTTCCCAGGTGCAAGGGCTCAGACACCTCGCTTCCCATCTCCCAAGGGCTTGAGCTTTTTTTTTTGTAAGCTCAGTATTTGCAAGAACATTCTGCTCCACATAGACACCTTCCCCCCTCCTTCTCTCTAGGAGGACCAAAGTATCCTGGCAAACCCATGTGTACTCATTTTTCATCACAGCAGAGGCAAGACCTCAAGAACACTGAAAATCTTTTCCTATCCTACCTTAAAAAATAAGCTTGCACTTGGGACAATCCCTGTTTAATCACCCCCAACCTAATGAAAGGCAAATTAATCAAAGAAGTGCAATCACTCTTCTAACACAAGCAGCTCCCTAGCAGTCACAGAATAGTTAGGGCTGGAAGGGATCTTGGAGATCAAGTCCAGCACCCCTGCTAAAGCAGGTTCATGTAGAGCAGGTTGTAGAGTGTCACATCCAGGTGGCTTTGAATATCTCCTGAGCAGCAGGCTCCATAACCTCTGTGGGCAGCCTGTTCCTGTGCTCTGTCAGCCTCACAGTGAGGAAGTTTTTCCTCATATTCAGCTATAACTCCTTGCATTTCAGTTTGTGCCTCCTGCCCCTTCCCCTGTTGCTGGGCAACTCTGTAAAGAATCTGACCCCATACTCTTGATACCTGCTCTTAAGATAACCTCTCTAACCTCTTAAGATATTTGACCATAGTCCTTGACATTCACAGAACACTTCTGTAAGGCACATTCCTTCCAAGAAAGAGAAGAATAACAATTCGATGACTCATGAAAACTTCAGCCAGAAAGCAAGCAGCAAGGCTGCCCAGAGAAGATGCTCAGACAGCAATAAATGTTACTGCAGTGGCTTCTCCAGAGCAGAGCTGCAGTAAAACAGGTTACCCCAGCTTAGGACTCAACCCAGCAAGGATCCCCTCAGGTACCGCCCCAGAGGGACCCTACAGGAAAAAAGAACACTGCTGCCAGAACACAAAATAGCAGCCAGCCCTCTGTAGTGGATGCAGCAGGGATCTTTCCTCAGCAGTAGCAGGCATCCAGCTCCAGCAGACCCTCTGACACTGGGGCTGATGTGCAGGTGGAGAAAGCTAGCATGAGCACCCTCACACCAAGCCAACACACTCCCCACAGCCCCACCTCCAGCAAAGCTGCCCCATCCCTTTCTCTACTCACGCAAGACATGGTGCTGCTCTGCAGGGTACCGCTCCTCTCCGCTGAGGTGCAAGGGTCCCAGGCAAGTAGCTCCTAGAGCCCCACCCTTGCCTTTAAATAGATGGAGAGCTGAGTTGTCCCGGCCCTTCTCCACCCCATGAACCAATGGGAAGGGTGGCAGGGGGTGGTTTTGGGAAGAGGGAGGGTCTATTAGACAGAGCTGCCTCCTCCCACCCTCACCCAGCCTCCTCTCCAGGATGCTAAACACAATCCTTCCAAGCAGGCTGCGGGCCACTCCAGGAGGAGGTCCAGCTATGTGTGGCCATGAATCCAATGGAAAATAGTTTTACAATGAATGTTTTATTATCCAAGGCTTTTATCCCACATGGAAAGTGGTCATATGGATTGAGACTTGGCGGGAAGGGTCTGTGGTGAGGGCGAGGCTCTTCAGCTCTAGTTAAATCAGGAATAGAAGAAATGTCACTGGGCGCACACAGGGCCTCAGAAACTCTTTGTGGTCCAGGTGAAACTCCAGTAACAGAGGACTGGAGCTGCATGCAGGGTCACCCAACTGCACTATGAATCCTTTCTGTCCCCAGAGACTGCCCAGCTGCTGACCCAGCCTTTACCACCCACTTTTATAGGTACGGGAACCAAAGCAGGGAAAACAGTCCTTTTTCTACAGAACCCATAGGCGCCCTCAAAACCGTACCGTTCATCTTGGCTGCAGGGCAGAGTAAGCCAGGAGGAGGCCACCTTGGAAAGTTGGGGAGAAATTATCTGGGAAAGCGCCGTGCCTGGCACTTTTTCCTACCCTGAACACAGCTAGGGGCCCGAGGAAGAAGGGGTGGGGGCAAAATGCTTCTATCACAATAAGCCATAGGATCTATATGTCTTTTATCTGCCTCCGTGTTCTCTTTGCGGCAAGTATGATTCACTCTGGGTGAAAGGATTCCTTTGGAAAAAGTTACCCAATTACTACATGGCTCAACTGTAATTACACTGAAAGAGGAAGGAAAAATTCAGGCAGTGTGCCAAGCCTGCGGCTTAGAGCTCTCCTTGTCTCGCATATTTGTCTCTAAATCACAAGACGCTCTGTGATTTCCTTAAGAGGCCCAGCACTGAAACTCTCTGAAACAATTTTTCCTTCCATGACTGTGAGGCCCATCAGTTCCCCCTCTGCTGAGGACATGAGAGTTCCCAGCCCTCTTACCCACATCAAGTATGACCCCTGAGGATGGCACTACTGAGTATTTCCAGTTGATGCCATCAGAGGCAGCAGGGGGACCCTCTTGCCTGCCTGCTGGGGAGGGCAGAAACAGGCTCCAGACTTTGGCCAGGTTGCTGATCACTCCATGACACAGCTAGAGTGGAGGCCAAAATGGCCTTCTCTGCTCTGCCATGCCTGCTCCCTTTTTCTGCTTCTGGTCACTTGCCTCAGGGTTCAGCTCTTGAGCCTGATCAAGGGATCATGTGGTGCAGGATGAGAAGTGCTCCATACTAGGAGGAGAAAAAGTAAAGGGAGTCAGCTTCCCTCTACTTGGGATGTGTATGTTTTTAAATCAATTCCTTTCAAATCCAAGGTTTTGTGAGACTAAACCTCAGACATTTCTCCAATTACTTGAGCTGCTGCTGGAGCCATGGTCTAGGGAGCTGGACTGGGAGGGACTGTTCCCATGCAGGAAATGTTGGATAGGGAAGGGAAATGTGTAAGTATTTGCTCTCTTGGAGATGGAGATGGAGGGGGCCATTTAAAAGGTGTGGGGTAGGTTCTGTGTTTTCTGCAGCATTTCTGGCAGCTGGGCACTGTGACCAAGCCTTAGCAGCCACCAGGTCCTTGAGTTATGTCTGTCCAGGGACCTTCCTCCAAATGATGCCAGGGAGCTTAGAGACCAGCTAATGGCTGAGATGATAATGAAGGAGGGTCTACCCTTCCAGAGAAGGTGATGAAAGGGCTATTCACATCAAGGAAATTCAGGTTTCAGGCTTGAGTCTACCTGGGACAGCCTGTATTTGTCTGATAGAAGTCCAGATGTCTCCACTGGCTTTCATGAAACCTTGAATTAAATGGCATTAGCACAGCAGGCTAATACAACAGGCAAGGGGACCATGGAGCATCCCATTGCCTGCAGGCCATGGGCCACCTCCGTCAGGACAATGTCACGTCTGCCTTCCTGCCTCTGTGTTGGAGACACCGTGATGAGAGGACAAACTCTAAAGCTCCAGCATCAGCATCCTAATCATCAGGTACGGCTGAACTGAGGGGAGGAAAGGTCCCTGCTCACCCTGGTGTCACGCTAGGCAAGGATGGTGCTCCCAGATGCACCGACACCTACTCCACCACACTGGAGACACAGAGGTGCTTGCCTGTTATTTTCAGGAGCATTGTGGTGTAGGAAGAGTCACTGTGGGTTGAGAAAGGCAGAGCCAGGCTGGCTAGAGCTGGAAATCTTCACCACTTGTCACTTCCTTCCTTATCAGTGTGCAGTGGGCCGGCCAGCCAGGGGATGTGCCAGCAGTTGAGCAGCCCATTTGATCTGCAAAGGATGCAGATGAGGAGTATGAGGACAGATCACAACAGACTTTGGTGTCATGGGCTTATCCTGCTGTGTGGGAACTCAGCAGTGGGACAGGGCTCTTCTCCTCCACCATTCCTGCATCTCCTCACCAGGAGAGCTCTCCTGCATCACATTTCAAATCCTAGCTTTGTATTAGAGGGAGAGTCACTGATTTGCATTGTAACTTGGGGAGCAGAGATCTTCTTTGCACAGTCCAAAGGGAGTGAATGGATATGATGCTGTTGCTTCAAACATTACTCTTGTCCATGCCAAACTCTTGGCCAGAGGGAGCCACGAGTGTGGAGAGAGGAGTAATGACTGTGGGATATGACTTCAGCAGTGCCTCACTTCTGCTTATGAGGGTGCGGCAGGTGCTGTTTGCATCTGCACCTGCTTTTTGCAAACTGGGGTTGTGTCCTGAACAGGATAAGGCCAGGAAAAGGGGGTGTAGAAGAGCCAGCTGCCATGACTGGGGCAGAACAAATTCACAGACAACACAGATGTCCAAGCCCAGGCATCACAGCAAAGACCCCACCAAGCATGTACTACGCTAGGGGTAGGCATCTCACTCAGGTCCTGACTGTGGGCACCTCCAGTGTGGACTGTGCTTCAGTTGCCTTGCTCCTGGGAACAAACAACTCGCTAACCTCTCGCTAGCCTTTCCTTGCACAATCTGCTCACTCGTCCTTGGAAAGTGCAAATTGCCCTTGTGAGCAATCCCAGACAGTCCTCAAAAAACTTTTAATGCCTTTGGGGCCTGAACTTATCCCCTAGTGCTGGCCTGACCCAACATTCCCACAGAAGGGGCCAAATATCCCCGTCTGTCCCTAGGGCAGCTCGTGGTGCTCATTGTAGCTCTTCTCTCAGGGCCTCAGCTTACTTCCTACACTCTCCTTGGCACTCAAAGAGCCCAGGCTGATCTCTCTATGCTGAGATGGCACGTTTTTTCAAGATCACAGCCTCCCTCATGGACATCCTCACACCTCCCAACCTCCAAGCTGTAATACAGCTTAGGTTGAAGAGGGAAACATGATTGCTGAAAGAGAGTTTCATCACTGCGAGTAGCTTTGATTTAGGGCATGCCTTCTGGTCTAGCGGATAGGCACTGGTATGCCTCAGCATACCCAGACGGGTGCTGCGTGCTGAGGGCTGGAGTCCAGCTACTGCAAGTTGTGGGGTTGAGTTGGAACACTGGGCTGAGCCGTTGGGTGGCTCTAAACACAGAGGTTTGGCAGCTGCCAGAGAAGCCCAGTCAGGCTAGTGTCTGAAGCAAAAGAGGGAAGATCTGCCCCCAGATCTTCTTGTGAGGGATGCAGCAATAGATAGCATCCCAAGTGATGACCTGGGAGGAATGGGAAAGGGCCTGGCTGGAAAGCCTGTGGACTATGTCTCTAAAGCCCACTTGTACACAGTGCTCTTCAGCTGGCGAAAGCCTGTTTTGGCTGCAGTTATTCTTGCAGTGATTTGCAACATCTTTCTACTGCGAGAGAGCCTTTGTACCTGTTCAGCCACTTTGTGTTATGTGGCCTGTGGTATTTTAAACTAAGGATTAGGTGTGCTAAACTCAGATTTATTATCTTGTGGACACAGAGCCTCACATCAGGAATGAGCCACAGCAGCATCTCCCAAGCTTTGACTGCTGAAACATTTCCAGCCACATTCAATTTCCTGGATTAGGAGCCGTCTGTGAGGCTCCAACTCCTGCTGACTCCAGAATCTCTGCTTTCATTAAATCAGTATGGAAATATGTTCCCAAGATAATCCTGCAAATGTTATCAAAGGGTACCTGGACAAGTGATTTATCTGGGTGAGCCTGAAGTTACAGCTTGGGGAAGCGGGAATGACTCATCACATTAATGACGCCGGGATGTGTTAGACACACCTCTAAGTGCATCCTGAGAGGTCTCCAAATCTGTGCTCCCCACCTCCTACCCTGCACCTGTGGCTGCTCACACTGGGCTCCATCTTGCCTTTGGGGTGCAAAGTCTGTGGTCTTTGCAGCGCTTGGTGGGGAAGGGAGTGCTCCTGGTCTGCCAGTGGGGTGGTATCCCTGTGGCTGTGGGATGGACACAGCACCCTGGCCAGGAAGGCAGGCAGGGAGCTGCGTGCTGGGCCATGGCCACAGGCAGCATGGATCAGCCTGTGTCAGCCCACTGAGGTGGCTGGCCCAAGGTGTTCAAGTGCTCTTCTGGCATGTGAGAACAGTGAGGAGACACCCACTGATGAAGGTTAGCTCCTCTCTCTGCTGCTGGGGTGACAGGCAGCAGGACCCCTCACCTGACCATGCTAGAAATACTGACAGCACAGCAAAAAAGCTTTTGGTTACCTTGGACGTGAAGGATCCTGACTGTGAGGCAGATCTTTAATCCCAGACAGACAGTGACTGGTTGGGAAGGCTCCAGGCCATCTGCCCTTCAGTTTAAGGGCACCTGGCCCAGGGCAGCACAGCAAAGGCAAGTCAAGGAGGAGCGGCCTGACGCTTTAGGGGAGCACGTTCCTGGTTTTGACACAGAGAGGTTGCTCCCAATGACATAGCCTGGACCCGGGGGTTGCTGCACATAGAGTATTTCCAAGAGCTACAAATGCAGGTTAAGCAAAGCCTGGCAATTGCTGCGGAGCCAGAGGGGACCAACAAACTCGGGAGAGCTGGATGGTGAATGGAGCAAGTCTTAAGTTCTGCTGTAGACAAAGTACAATTAGGGACCTCGTACAACTCTGACTTTGAAGCCGATAATATTTCTCTTATTTAAAAAAAGTGGGAAATCAACTTCTGGCCGGTGGCATGAATTTCCAATTATCTTTGAATAAATCAAGTCAAAGAAATAGAAGGAAAGGTAAAGATAGAAGTAAAAACGCGTTGGGGTGCAGCTTGTGTTGTTCAGGTCGTGCAGGCACTGAAGGCAAGGCTTCAAACCTTACCTATGAGAAATGACAAGTTTTGAAAGTAGAGCCGCAAGCTCAGCAAATGCTGACCACAGAGGGGCAAACATTGCCACCGCTTGTCTGGATGTTGGCTAATGACTTCCAGAGGGCCTGCAACATAAGCCCCGCACCACCGCTGCAGGATAGAAAGGTATTATTGTGCTAAAATGCGACGCCAAGGATTATTCCTGTGCTGCTCATTAGTGCTGGAAGTTCAAGGGCAAGGAAATGTAGCTCCATGCATAAGGGTCAGATGTTTCGTCACAGGTGTGCCGGAGCAGGAGAGCTGCCGGCTATTGCCTGACTGTGGCCACCGGCTCTGCGCTGCTGCAATACCCAAATTGGTGTCCTTGAGGTGCCTTAGAAACCTGCCACTTATTGAGCCTATTTCAAGCCTAGAAACAACCTGCTGAGGCATATTCTGCTGTCTGATTTTTTGTCTTTTGTTAAAGTGACTTCTGAGATGCGCCGGGCAGAAGTTTGTTTGCTGTACTTAATATGCAAATTGTGAGTGGATGCTGTGTTTGAACATGTTGCAGCAACCCAGATGCTGGTTTCAGCTCTTCCAACAAACAGTGCTCAGGAGAAGTATGTTCGTGGAACACAGGCACGTCCTCCTCCAACACCCTTGAGACCGAAACTCAGCTGCATGCCATTTTTCGGCGAGTAATGTGTGTAAAAAACAGTGTGGAATGATAACCCCGAAGAAAAGTTTTGCCATGAACAGGCTTTGCTGCCAGGAATGACAAGAAGCCTGAAAACACCTGTTTGGTATTTTTTTGTGTGTATGGGAAGTGGTACCTAGGGTGTGGGCTGTGATGTTAGTCTCCACACGGGTCAGAAACAGCAGCAGAGATGCTCAGGAGGTGAGACTGGCAGGGAGCCTGGAGCACATCAGGCTTTTCTCACTGAGACAAACCGTGCTTGGGCCATTGCATCTGCTTTGGCAAATGCATTCATCTGCAGCCAGCCCACAAGCCAGTATTAGGGGCACATCTCATGCTTGGAGAGCCTCCAAAGCACGTGGGACCACAAAGCATAAGCACAGCTGAGCGGCAGCCAAGGCAGGCAAAAGACCAACTTGGCCTTTCCAAAGGGGAATGGGGCCCCACCAGACAGCAAGGGCTGGAGAAAACAGAATTGCGTTGGGTTGACATGCGGCTGCTCTCCCTGGGGGTCCTGTGGGTGGCACAGCGCATGGATCCCCAGCATGGATGCATCCTTCTGGCAGGGACAGCACCCCAGAGCTGGTGAAGGCTGGGAGTGTCCTCCACGGCTTGACTGGGGACCCTGAGTCCCCCAAAACTCCCTCGGGGGTTTCAGTAACATGTGCCATCCTTCACATGGTGCCCCAAGCATTTAGGTGGTAGCGAGCTCTGTTAGGCAGCTGCTGCCTGCCACCCTACAGCCAGCTGGAACAATTACACTGGTAAGCTGTCTGTTATCTGCCAGGATCAGCTGCTGAAATGGGAGGGTGTTTCAGCAGGGCTTGGCACCCTCATTTCTCTGGGGCTCATACTATTTGGGGGGAGAAAGTACAGGGCGCTTTCTGATGCTATCACAGTTTGGAGGCTGTGGAAAGCACTGGGATGTGTCATCCCCTGCCATGCTGTTGATTCCCACTCCCTTGCAAGGGGGCCCAGACACCCCTTGCTGGTGGGCAAGGGTGGTGGGCACACACGCATCACTGCTGTGGTGAGGCTGTGTTGCTCTTTTGGGAGTTTTTGCAAGCGGATCCTTCCAAGGAAGCCCTTTGCAGAGCCATCTCTGCCCCTGCCACCAAGAACGTCCACCCATCATCATGTCCCACACAAGGGCCTGCTCTCCCTCATCTCTGGCTTCTCCGGCTTCCTTTGCTCCCTGGGCAGAGAGCAGGTGCTGAAGCACCCCACCAACACCTAAGCTGGGCTTTGCCAGCCTGCAGCACCTGGGGAGATCTGACTTTTGGTGCTGAGCCCAGTCCAGGTGTCAACTGTCCAGACCTCATGCAAAAGATAGGATCCACACTGGGGATCTCCTCGGTTCCCTCCTACGGATCCTGAGCTGGGGCAGGTTCACAGCAGCAGCTGGTGGGGTGGTAATGCAGGCCATTTTGTCAGGAGCATGAGCTCACACGCCCCCAGCACTGGCAGCACAGACATACTCCCCCTTTCTTCTGCCCTGTGCTCCTGGGCAGAAGCTCCTTGGGCTCCTCAGCCTTTCCCAAACAAAGGTCCATGCCATTTTTCCAGAAGAAAGCCAGCTGATGTCCCAGCAGATCTGGGTGACTTGTGAGAAGGGCAGGAAGCATGTTGATGCACTTAGCAACAAAATACAACATGGCTTTGTTCTATAGGATTGTAGTCTTGCTCTTGTTCTGATGGACATGGAGGCTGAGCACTGACAAACTCCTGACTTTTGCTGGAGGGGTAAATCTTGACATACCAGCTGACTGCCTGGCCATGTGCTTGGGTGGGGGGCTTTTCCGTGGGACAGTTTTGAGGATTTTGTGAAGCATTTTTAGCCTGTGGGCTGCTGGTTGAGAGATGTTTTGGTAGAGAGCAGGTTCACAGATTGAGCCAGGGGTGGATGAGATGTAATATCAGCTTCTGATTCACCTCATCACAGAAGGAACCTGGGGGAAGAGGGGTGGATGTTCATGTGCAGCATGTGCACGCCAGTGCTTTGGTGGCAAGTGCTGCTCACATGAGCATGAAGCCTGCTTTTCTCACCCGGCATAGAAGGTAAGGGAGGGTGATGGTGGACACAAAAGACTGACGCTGAAGACAGTGGCAAGCATCAGCACTTTATTGCAAAAACCTGGCCTTTTTAAGCACTCAGCCGGTTATCTCTTTACATAGTTTTAAAGCATAACAAGCACAATTCAACCACCATACGCCACGATGTGAGCACACGATGGTCACACCGCATGTTTTTCTACCCCTAATTCAGCTGTGTCTCTTTCCCACAGTCCTTCTCTACTTAGCTGAAGTAACAAGCCTGAGCCATGATTTTACAAAGGCAGCAAGGCCTTCATTTTATAAGGTTTTATCCATACACCACAGGAGGGTCCATCAGCCAGCCAGGTATTTTTGGATATACCCTCCCTTCCCCCATAGGCAGCTAGTCTGTGAGGCATGTCCATGCTGTCTGTTCAGCCCACAGCAGCTCCACCAGATACGCCATGAAGCCAAGGGCCACTGCACCATCTAAAAGTTCCCTTGTGCTGGGTGGATTGTGGATTATCTTCAAAAACCGTGGACATCTGAGAGGTACTGGCCTCCAGGCCCTCAGGCATTTGCTCCAAAAGGAGGCAACAGCTGGGATTCATTATTTCCATTCCCGTCAAAGCAAACAGGGAAAAACCAGGGAGGTTCTTCTGGTCTCTGCACTGGCTATGTTTAGTCAGGCAGGTTCAAATTGTAATATAATCCACCTCCTCACTTGAAAGGGAAGATGGGAGATGAGAGTAGTCCCCAGGTCAAGCCCATGACAAGGACGAAACCTTACAGGGAAAGCTCTGTCTCTACAGGGTCTGCTGTTGTGTAAACTTGCCCCGAGTGGGACAGGACCTTTGCAGGACCTAGCCCTAAGCCAAGCTCTGGGCAAGGTGTCCCCCATACCAGGGTGGGTAAGCGTCCTGGACTTGTTTCACTGGCTCTGCTGGGAGCAGAGAGAGATTGCTCCTGGCAGGAGCAATGCAAGGGCCACTGCTGGGTGCAGATATTGGGTTGGAGCACTATGAACTTGGTGCTGGGCAGCCCCAAAAGAAGGCCACTTCTTTAGAGCTCAGTTTTGGCACCCCATGGAGTGCCTGCCAGCCCAGGGGCACATGGAGAGGTCCAGAAACAGGGGCGTCCCTCCACACCCCTTGGTGAATGCCAAGCTGCTGTCTGTTCAGGATAAGAGCTGTCGGGGGTGGGGGGGAAGTCTCCCTGGGCAAGCAGGCATGAGCCGTGACTTTCTTGGAAAGAAACAAGCAGGGGGCAAAAGCCTTGGCCCTCCCAAAATGCACCCCTTCTTAACAATAGTTCTGTCAGCAAGGACTTGTGTTGTGTGACAGGGCTCCCCATGGCTCTTGGGGACTTATCTAACCCCTAACAAGATGCAGGGAGACATGCCATTCTGACAGTCCTTCCCGCCTGGAAAACAAAGGCATTTGTCTCTCTTTGTGGTGTTCTGTTTATTTGGGGGAAAGGGAAGGAGAAACAGCAAGAGAGCAGAACAGGGCCTTGCCCCACGTGGTGATTTATTCATCCGCCCTGGGGGTGCAAGCTCAGCTTTGTGGGCAGGGGATGTCTTACCTGCTGAGCAGGTCCATGAGGGCCTGTGCCCATCAGCAGGGAGAGCGGTGGAGGGAGAGCGGTGGCTGGGAGAAGGACCCACCAGGTCTGGTGTGGCCAGGCTGCTGAGGGACAGCCCTACTAGTGGACAGAACTGCTTCTCCAGCCATGAAGGTTTGGGTCTGAGGAGAGTGGGCAAAAATGCAATCAGCCTGTCAAAATCTGCCAAGGCACCCAGTCTTCCCTAGCTGGTGACCCACCCACTTGGCACAGGCTCCCACCCCACCTTCCCTGGGGCCTGGTCCCCTCTCAGAATGGCCCAGCCAGTCTCTTGGCTTGGGCACCACAGAGGAAACAGGGCTCTGTTTCCCCTCTCCTCCTCCTCCTCCTCCTGCAGTGCTTCGGAGGGATGACTGCCTGCCATGCTCCACACTCCCTGCTGGTGGGTGAGGGTACTCATGAACTTGCTCGACAGGTAAAACCTTCCCTCCCTGGGAAGTCTCTCCCTGCATTTTATGACTGCTTACCTCTGAGCCAAGGATGCCTTTTTGGCAGCTCCAGGAGTGGGCCCGGCTGGGAGTGAAGAGCTGTTTTTCTCTGGGATTTTATTACTTGCTTTGTTTCTCAGGGTGTCTCAGTTGGCCTTCCTTCAAGCTCACCATTGCTTCATCGGTATCCACTCTTTTCCTTCCACCAGCCCTGCACAGACCCCACACATGGCAGAGAAACCACAGGCAGCACCTGGCACCTTCCAAAAATTTCTTTGTGCAGACTGAGCCATTCAACATCCTTGTGATGTGTCTGGTGAGCTGGGGAGATGGGGCTCATGCAGGACCTCTGCTCCTGCTGCATTTCCATCTCCTCCTGATCCCTGGCTCTGCTCAGAGCAGCCCTGAGGGAGAAAACCCAACCCCTCCACATACACCCATCCCTGGGGATCACAGGGTTGCTGAGGTTTGGTCACGCCAGCCTCAGAAATGCTGGGCTCAACCTCTTGAAAGCATGCAATGTGAGTGAAGAGCGTGACTGACCAAAGCTGGTGTGCTGCCACTGCCTGAGGAACACTCTCAAGGACTGACCCTGGATGCTGACCAGTTCCTCATCAAGTTGCCATTTCCCATTTGTAAAACCTGCTTTCCCACTGCAGAAGGGTTAGGCTCTGCCTAGCACATGGCTGCATCTTAGCTCAGTTGGGAGGCTGATGGTTTTACCCCTCAGAGAGAAACTGAGATGCTGGGCTCTGCACTGCTATTCCCAAACAGAAGTGGGAATATTCTTGGCCATGCTGCACGCTGACCATCCCTCTTTCAGGCACGAGGGTAACTGCTGGATCAGAGTAATACTCTCCATGGGGAAACTGGACACTTTCTGAGAAAGGCAGGCTCTTGGCAAATAATGTGCCAGGAGCACTCTAGGCAGGGGGTGAGAGCTGCTGGAGATGGGATGGCCGAGTGCGCTGGGCATTTGCTCTCCCTTTTTCAGGGGAGACTCACACACGGTTCAGAAAAGTTTGCTTCCTTTGGGTTTTTTTGGCCTGGCACAGGTCTGCCAGAGGCAGAATGACACCCCTGTGTGTTTGCAGGGCCTCCCTCTATGCTGAGCGTCCAAGGAAGGGTAGCACAGCCCAGCCTTGCAGAGCCCCAGAACTGTGCCAGGGTACGGGTACCTGCAGTGGGCAGGGAGGGATGAATCCCAGGGGAAGCCAGAAAACAGGACACGTATTACATTTCACAGCTGAGCTTATACACCTTTTTAAACTTTCTGTGGTATTTCTAAAGACAGTATGCTCTTTGGTCCCTCCAAGAGGCTGAAACATGAAATGTACTGCTTTGTTTCCTGCTTTCCTTTTTAATGCAATGCTGTTCAGTCTTCTGGGCTGTGCGCGCGTGATTCCAGAAACAGCGTGACATCTGCTAAAGAGAATCATGCAGCACTGTCACACCGTGGATCAGATCTCAGCAGCACCAGCAGAGCTGATGGGATTGCAGGCTTAAGCATGTAGCACAAGAGGCAGTCAGAGCTGGCCTGGTCAGGGGGAGAGGGGATGGTGGGTGAGCAAGCAGTGCTCTGGGATGAGAACAGGGATCCTGAGACTTCTCAAGGCAACTGCTCCGTGGGGGATTACCATACAGCTCTGGATCCCTCCCATAACCCACCAAAACAATTTCAACTGTACGTTTTGCAGAGTGCTGGCACACTAGCTGTTATCACAGAAAAACTGGGTGCCTGGATGAAAACCCGCCTCCCACCCACACCTTGCACAGGTGGCTCCCACTGCTCCCACTGCTGGTGGCATCTCAGCACCACCCTGGCTGCAGGTGGACCCAGTCCCTGTGCTCCTCTGTCTGCAACCACGACAAGCACTGACAGGCACAGCTCCCCAGCAAGCCTTTGCCCAGCTTGGCAGGTTTCAGCTCTGCCAGATGAAGAGCAATGAGCTCCCTCTCTGCATTGCACCAGGGTGCCAAGCCCAGCTTCACTGCTGGCTGTGCCTGTGGGACTTCTGACCGCAGCCCTGGCTCTCCCAGGGCTGGGATGGCTGGGTGTGTCATGGTGGCAACCTCAGTGGTGTGGTGGCTGCCCTGCTGTAGCTGAGTGTCCGTGGCCTCCTCCTGTTGAAACATCACCCCTCAAGGGCAAACCTGCCGGGTACCAGTGAATGAGCTGGGGTGAAGGTGAGTGCTGCCATTACATCATCAAGTTTGCATTCGTGCAGCTTCCCAGCATCCTGCAACCACAGTCCCAGGTGCTCTCCTTCCCCCTGCCCGGCCAGCCCTGCTTAGCTGCAGAGGAGAAGGGGCACCGTTCTGTGCAATCGGGGTGCTCACCCAGCCTGGATCAATGACTGCCCTCCATGTGAGCCTGGAAATGGGCACTGCACATGGGTTTAGGATTGCTGTACCCATCTGAAGGGATTGCAGATGGCTGTGGATGTTTCTCCCATCCTGCTCCTCCAGACTTCAGGTGTGATTCATAGAGATTTAAGTACCTGAAACTGCTGCTAAGGGGTTTACAGCAGTGCCTGAACAGATTATATCCTTCTTCACTTTGGCTTGGAAAGGCAAAAACAATGTGCTATGGTTCTGGAAAATGGAAGATGAGACTCTTGTAGTGATGCAGCTGATGGAGGAACAAGTAAAGCAGCAAGCAAGGTATCTGGTGTTCATCAGGAGTGGATGAAGAGTAATGAATAAGACGTCTATTGAAGGGAGGATAATGTGCAAACTGGAAAACGTACATCTGTAGCAACTAAATGACAGAACTCTGGTGGAGGGCATGGTCCCCTGGAAGCATGACAGAAAATGCCTGGCACAGAAGGAGCTGATTAAGCATGCACAAAAAAGAGCTGTGACTTGGATGCAGACTGCAGGGCTGTTGGCCACATTGTGTGCCATTTGCTCTCCAGGACACAGCTGTGTACTTGCCAGCAACCAAGCTCTCCTGAGCAGAGACGCTTGCGTGACCAAGCCGCTGCCGACTGGAGCTGTGGGGTGAAATAAGAATGAGCTGTGATGAGAAACAGCTCTGGACCAGAGAGCTGCAGCTGCAGGGTGGCTGGCTGCACCCAGGGAGCTGGTGGTAGTTAGGGCCCTGCAGTGTCAACAATGTCTAGTAAAAGAAGCTGACACCTGAAGTACAGCCAAAATTGTCTGTGGTTATAAATCCAGCTTTTCGGCTCTTGGGAAGGGGTCTTGTTTAACAACTCAGAGGATTGCAAGACTTGAATGTGCAAAGGGACAGGATTTCACACTCTTGCCCCAACCAGCTGCCATTTATCAACCCATATTTCTGTGAGTGAATGACACCCCACACCATCCCATTCTGCTCTCCAGCCTTCAGCTTTTCACCCCTGCCTGGCAAGCCTCCTCTCTTGTTGTGAAAACATTGCTGTTGCTGAGCATCAGACCGATGTGAAAATAACTGTGGTTTTTGCAGCACCAGCTAGCGTTGGGTTTACAGATCTATGGAGAAACTCTGATGTGGAATCTCCCACTCCTTTCCTCCTACTCAGACAGACAGACAGACAGTAGGCGCAGGCAACAGCGAAAGTGAGGTCTTGCTGGAAAGCAATTTCAGCTGCACTTCTTTCTAATCAGTTGTATTTTTGTCTCTTAACATGCCCTGCACTGAGGCCTCCAGGTATCACCCAGCTGTGTGCTAAAGGACAGGGTGACAACTGGTCTTGGTTGGTGGATGGTGGCAGGGATGCACAACTCACACCCTGTTATACAAAGAACACTCAGGCAGTGGAGTCCCTGGTAGTTGCAGCAGAAAGGTAAAAGGAAAAAGAACATACGATGTGAATATTGTGAAATGGAAGAAAAATCTGGTGTCAATTAACTCCAGCCAGCATGATGAGAACACAATACTGGAGCCTCCTACTTCTAGATTTATTTTCAGCCTAAAGAACAATAGTCCAGGGGATGGGAGGGTGAGATCCCTAGACTGATGCCTTACCAGAGTTGTCTAATTTACTTATTGCACCCGGCATAGCATCCAAGTCCAAGAGACAAGGAGCATATAAGGATGATCCTTTGCAAGTGTCTTACTCTTCTGCACTGCAGAATATTGCCAGGAAAAGAGGAGGAAATTTGGGCATTAGACATGCTCTGAGCTTAGAGGTTTGCTGCCAGAAGTCCCAGGGTAATTCACGTCCTCCTTTTCCAGGCAGTTGTATCTCTAAGTCACTACAGGAATCAGACAGGTTTTCCTGATGCTGTTTGTGTCCCATTGCTGGACATGCTGTCTTGGAAAACTTGTAACACACACAAAGGAGTAATGACAGAGATTTGAACTGCATCAGCAAGCGGTGCTATGGGGTCTGCCTCAGATCCTGCGACTTAAAGGGTGTGCCAGCCAGGACCATGTGCTGCTTGCAATGACCAGCCACCCCGATCCCTGGATTGACCTGAGGACCAGATATGCTCCTCTAGAAGGACTGTTCTGCTGCTGCTGGGTCATCAGCAAGTGACAAGTGACCAAGAGGAAGACTACTTCTGTAGGAAGCTCTTCTGAGAATCCTTAATACCAGGCTGCCCCAACACATAATTGACAAGAAAGCAGCTCAAAAACCTGAACCAACAGGCAGATTTCCAGCAACATCGGCTCAAGGGCATTCAGAGCTGCTTATGGCCAAACAGGAGTCAAACACAGCGTGGGATTGCTCAATGACATAGGTCCTTTCAGCCCTGAAATTGTTGTGGGAAGGCAGCTAATGAGACTGTGATGATTTGCAAGGCAGTGAGAGCATCGTGAAACAGCCTAAACACAGCCTACACTCTCCACTGGAGGAGTACGGCCACCCTGCTCATGAGCTGTGTCAGTCTCCAGGTAACCAAGACTGTGGCAGGCACATGGTCCTCTAGTTGTACTGGAGTGCTGAACAGCAGCATATTGTCGTTCTTCACACGTCCACCCCCAACGTGGCAAGTGCACAAATGGGGACTGGCACTGCTCGGTGCCACTCTCAGGCTCTGCCCAAACCCAGCTGAATCAACAGCCTCCAAGCACTAGGCCAGAGAAGGACACCAAGTCAGGAACACCTCTGTTTCATGAAGAGAACCTTGCCAGGGCCACAGTCACGTTGTCCCAGCAGGTGGGAAATCTCTAATCTGCAGCCCACAAAGACTCAGTTTCTTCTGGCTGCTAGGCTGCAGGGATAAACTACCTAACTTGCACATAGGCAGCTGTAGTATGACAGTGGAGTGCACCTGGAGGAAACAGAAATACGGATCTGAGTTGTTTCAGCTTGCTTGAAACAGTTCAAGTATGGAAGCAATTCCTGCCATAAATTTTACCCAGGTACCACTTTCTGTCCAGCTTCTGTGGAAGCCAGGCTAGAGGTTCAGCGAGGGCAGAAAGGCTGGCACAGGACTTTTAAGTGACCTGATGGACAACCATGTCCATTTAAAGGACAGGTTTCTCTCACTCACATGAAGAGAGCATCTCAGTGCTCAGCAATATCCTATACAGACTGGAAACTGCTAGTTGCTGGAGCTGCACATCTAGCAGGCTAAATCACAGGGCAGAACAACCTGGATCGTCACAGGCAGCTACCCCGTGATCTGGGAATGTTTCTGGCATCATGTCTCCCTTGTCTCCATGCTGGAGACAGAGCTGGCCGTGCTTTGCTGCACGGATGTACTGAAGCTACAAAGACCAGTATAACTCTAAAAGCTGGTCGAGTCCTTAACAGTTTTTAATTGCCCTCAGCAAGTTCAGCTGTTCAGTATCTCGCAGGGAGTGTAAGGAACACCAAAGCAGCTTGTCTGCCAGGGGCACTTTCAATACATTATCCACACACAATTCCCTGTCAGAGTCCAACAACAGCAGCAGTTCCTAGATGTGCATAGCCACGTAATTCTCATGGGCTGCCTGGTGAGTTTTCTGGGGTCAGAGTCCATAGAGCAAATGAGGCAGCAGTAAGAAAGGGAAAAAAATGGATAATGATAGAGGGATGGCAAAGGGGAACGTGAAAACCCACATTATGGTGAGGAGGGGACAATGCCTTGAGTAAAGAGTGAGGAGAGGGAAGCTGTGCTGCAGAGGAGGGACTTCTACCCACACTGGTGCTGGTGGAAGAGTAAATGCTGGCTGGTTCACCAGGGCAGGCAGTAACAAGCTGCTGCTCCTCACCTCCTCCTCCTCCTCCTCCTCCTGCTCCTCTCTGCTCCAGCTGCTGTGGGACAGGGTGGCGCCAGAGCTGCCTGCCTTGGCAGAGGGGTGCTCTCACATCAGGTTGGGCAAGTATCAAGCAAGTTCCTAGGATCACGATCCTTTCTTGGCTCTGGAGGCACTTTCCCATGCAAAAACCCCTCCTCTCTCCTGCCAGTCTCAACACCTTCCAAATTCTCCCAGTTCTATTACCATGTCATGCGGCTGAACACTAACAACTTCCCAGCCAGGATGATCTCTAGTTCCTCATGTTAAAGGCATCTACTCACCGATTAATATCTTTGGGGCCATCTGTTGTCTTCCTGAAGTGTCAGTCACTTGACCAACTTGACAACCTTCCATGATGAAATGGCTGGCTTGGTTGATGAGAGGAAAGCAGTGGACATATACCCTGTCTTCAGTAAGGCCTTTGGCGTTGTCTCCCACAAAATTCCCCTAGAGAAGATAATCAAAGTATGGGCTGGCTGAGGAAACAGTGAAGTGGACTGGAAACTGTGTGAACAGCTGGGCCCAGGCAATGCTGATCAGTGGCATGAAGTCTAGCTGGAGGCTAGTATTTAGGGGTGTCCCCCCGGGTCAGTACTGGGTCTGATTCTGTTTAGCATCTTCATTAATGAACTGTAAGATGAGGCAGAGTGTACTCTCAGCAAGTTTGCTGGTGGCACAAAACCGGGAGGAGCAGCTGACACACCAGAGAGTTGTGGTCCCACCCAGAGGGACCTTGACAGGCTGGAGAAATGGGCTGGCAGGAGCCTGAAGAAGTTCAATGAGGAGAAGTGCAAAGTCCTGCACCTGGAAAAGAATAAACCCAGGGACCAGTAAATACTGGGGACTACCCAGCTGGAAAGCAGCATGACAGAAAAGGACCTGGGGTCCAGTGCTGGGTCCAGTTCTGGGCTCCCTAGTACAAGGGAGTCAGAGACATACTTGAGAGAGTCCAGGGAAGGGGCACGAAGATGACTAAGGGACTGAAGCCTTGCCCAGAGCAGGCAATGCTCAGCAGGTTGCAGCTGACATCATCCAGCCAGTGGTTGCCACAGTAACTGCACTTATGGATGAAGGATAGGACTTTTCGGGTGTAATGGAATGACTGCCACCTGTCTGGGTGTTGTCTCTGTTGCACGGCAGGAAAGAGCAATGCAGTTTTCTGAGGATGAGAAAATAAATACCTTTTCCTACACTACACCAAGTGAGGCTTCTCATCTGCTCCACCCTCCTTTGTGGCTGCCACAGCTCTACACTTCACAGCCCTGTCCTCCCTGGCAATTGTGCTGCTTCCCTAAACACTCAGCCCAAGAGGAAAAGCTGCATTAGACAAGAAGAAATCAGCTGACTTAGGCAAGAACCATAGCTTTTTTCAGTTTCAACAGCAGATGTTATCTGCAGCCCTACCAGACCTATCCCAGAGGGAACCAAGGCCTGAACCCCATGAGAATCACAGACTCCTTATTGTCAGCAGCTGAATGGATGTCTGACAGGCTTAAATGGAGAACTCATCACCCCCAGGGGTGCTCCCAGTTTAGTTTCCTAACAAGATCTGCTCACACGCACATTCATTACATGTAGGAGTGATAGTAGCAGGAGGAAGCCACACAAAACCAAAGCCTGGCAGACCTGATGGACCCCTACAGTGCTACTCCATCCCCATTCAAAGCAGGAGCAGCTGCACTGACAATTACAGGACAGAAGTCACTCCTGCCTGATACTCTCACCTACATGATGAACCAAGGAAAGGACAGGTAAACCTATTCCCCTGCTGCCCCAAGTCCACCTCTGCTGCATACCAAAACTCTCATGGAGAGATGCACCAGATGAAAAGAAGCTACATGCTCACAAGAGATAGGGATCAGCCATCACCTCTGCTGAGCTGTTTTCAGCAGCAATCACATGGAAAAAGTCTACTCTGCAGGCTCACCATTTGGAATCCGAAGGACAAACTCCAAAGTATCTTTGGGGAGGGCCCAAACACAGGCTGGAACACTCTGACCAGCTAGCAGATTTCCTCTGTTTCTAGCGTGCCAGCCTGGGAGACCACAGCCTCCAGCATCCCATCTGCTGTCTGGGAGACCTGGAAAGAACAGAGCAGACAAGCATTCACCCTCAAAGCACCCGAGAAAAAAGGGGGCATGTCCTGGGGATGTTCTCACTGTGCACCGTCTCCTCCGTACACCCACATGTAACCAGCTCGGCCTGGCAAATTTGCAACCCTGCTGAGCATTCCCAGCTGTAGCCTTAAAGTCACAACAGCACTTCAAATTTCAGCCTGGTACAACAACTGAGAGCCCTGAAAAATAAACCGGGGTCTGGGTATCTCTAGATTGGCAACCCAAGTTAGCAGACACATCAGGTCTCAATCTTGCTCTACTTGATGATGCAAGTGTTGGTCAAGTGCTCATTAAGGGGCTACCAGTCCTCTGGCAGCCTAATTGGAGTTGGGACAGACAAAAGAGAGAAACAGGCATTTATAAAGGGGACTGATTAAGATGCCAGGCAGTCTTCAGAAAGCTCTTTGGATCTTCTTTTATTTTGGAAGGCTGTTTCCTAGGTTATTTTGGACAGAAAAAACAAAGAAGGAAAAGGCACTCAGCACCTGGAACAATCCTAGGGACAGTAAGTTGCATCCAGTTCTCCCACATGAGCTGACACCGCACTACCTTACACAGAGCGTAGTTATTGAACGTTAAATGCTGAACTCTCAAGCAGGAGGTGTGATGCTTGGTTGTCATCAACAGCAGTTAAAGGGGTCTGACAGACAGGGGAGGATTGACTCCTCTATGAGGAACAGAGGCAAAGTACATTTGAGTCTTTCCCAACTTTTCTTACCCAATCCGTTTTCTCCCTCTGGGCTGGGACTACAGACAAAGCCAGGACATGGCAAGTTATAGCCCGGTGAAGGTCACCCCAGGGGTACAGTGACAGCCACCTCCCTGTCACTTAAAGCTTAGCATAGTAAAAAGGGTCACAGCAAAACCTCTCCTGGGCAGTTCTCAGCCCCCTGCAAGCTCTGTGCACATGACAGAGATGGCACCTCACCCCTACCCCAGCAGGGCCACGCGGATCATCGGGATCCACCTGGCTAGCAGAGGGCAGCCTTCAGGTGCCCCACAAGAAGTCACCGTTCCCCAGCAATGCACCCCCCATGCTGTGAAAGGATTGCATCGCTCACTGCTCCGAGTGAGCTGGCTGGACCCCGCGTCCTACGGCACAGCCCCGCTGGCCACTTCTACCCTCCACCCCAGTTCTGAGGCACCAGTGATGCCGCAGCAAACAGCAGCTCCAAGACACTATCCACCAGACTATCCACTTGTCTTGTCTACCCAGCAGCACCCCCTTGAGTAAGGAAAGGTCCGGCCATGTCCTCACCTGCGAGGGTGTAAAAGATACCTAGGGCAGTTTCATCTTGATGGGACCATGAGTGAAAAAAGGAGGTCATTTCCAGCCTATGCTCACACTTTATTACATACAGACACACAGTGAGTGTAAGAACATCAACATGGGACATGGACAGTAAGGGATGCCCAAAGGCACTGCCTTCTGTCCCCTTGGTGCAACCAGTCAGCATAATTTATACAAATAATACAATATCTGAACAATAAGTAAGTTTGATAAATTAGATCAATAAATTAAAAAAAACATAGAAAGACAAAGCAGCAAGGAATGATTCTGAGGACTGTGACACATTCACAGCAGTGACAACACCGTCTCACCTGCACACCAGCAGCTGGAGCACAGACCCCCATCAGCACTTTTCTCTCACTGTACTATGACAAAATCCAACTGAGAAGAGGGAACCAGGGAGAGTCATACAGTTCACTAGTGCTGTGTTGTCATGGTCTAGGAGCCCTCTGTCCTTCACAAGCCCCTTCAGAAAGGGTGCTTGAAAACAAGGTACAACTGCAGACCCACTGTGCGCAGCCACAGCTTGTCTGTTTGGCACGGAAAAAAACCCTCAAACCAGTCTCTTCTGTCCTTCAGATGGACACTGGCACAGTTATTAACTGGGTCGGGGCAGGGGGGTAGTGGGGGAAACATCTCTAAGGAATAGGGGAGAGAAGAGATGAGGCAATGCTCTCTTTCACTTGTGGGAGGCAGAGATGCTCTCATTCATGATTCCAGAGCTCTGGCACACTCCTTCCACATGCCCTGGCACTGATAGAGACCAGGTGGGTGGCAATGCCAGCCAATCCCCTGGCAAGGAGGGGGTTACCACAAGGACTACAGGGATGCAGCTCAGAAGTCAAGAGCTACGAGTCAAAGGACAGCAGTAAAAGGCCGCCACTGGTTATTCAAGGGAAAAATAATACTGAAACAGCCAGTCCGTAACCCCTGCAGGGGGAGAGGCTAACAGACACCGATTTGACCCCCCACTCCCCCAGCAGCCTCAAGGCCTCCAGCTCTCTCCCAAAGATGCTGGCAGCTGGCAATGAGGGAGAGAAGGACTCTGTCCATCATGGATAGCTCTCAGCAGAAAGGAGACAACTTGAAACCTGTCCCCTCCTGCCAATCCCCTTCCCATTTTGCCCCCAAAGGACGCTGGAATGTGAAGAAACCCGGAACTGAGGGAATAGGGCAGTGAGAGAGAAATGGGAACAGATGGAGATCTGGGATGGGGAACCTGACCCCTCTGCCCTCACATGTACAAACTGTTACTCATCCAGGCCTGGTATCAAGTCTGCAATACTGTCCACATAGTAATTGGGCACCAGATCCTTGGCAGCAGCACTGTCGCTGGCCATATAGGCCTGTGCCTCTTCCAGGCGGGAAACGCCTGTCAGGGTGAGGATGGTGGCAAGGCCGCAGTTCTTGCCGAAGAGGATGTCTGTCTCCAGACGGTCTCCCACCATGAGGGTGCGGGACGGGTCGACACCGAAACGCTCCACGATGCAATCAAACATGTACGTGTTGGGCTTCCCCACCACCAGCGCCTTGCGGCCCGAAGCCGTTTCCACTGCGGCCGTGAGGCTGCCAGTCCCTGCAGGGAGGGAAGGAGAAGGAAGAGAAGTAGCCGCGGGAAGCTCAGCCCCCCGGGTCCCGCCAGAGGACAGGCAAGCGGGATGCCGGCAGCACTGCTTCGGGAGCTGGAAGGGACGTGTCAGGGCATCCCTGCTCGTCCTGCCGCTCAGGGAACCGCCGCGCCCGCACCTGGGACAGCGAACCCCACCCGAGGCCACCCCCGCCACCAGCCCCTTCCCCCCGGGGCGGCGCGGGACGGGGCGCGGGCTCACCGGGGGTGCGCTGGCCGTCGCTGAGCGGGTGCCAGGGGTCGGGGTCGGTGGCCACCAGCAGGCACTGCGGGTCGCGCAGGTAGCCGCAGGCCTGCGCCAGCTTGGCGAAGGTGAACTGGTCGTCGTAGCCCACCAGGACGGCGCGCACCGGCTCGCCGGGTACCGGCTCGCCCTCGCCCGCCAGGCGCAGCCCGGCGTCGCGTACCTCGCCGCGCAGCCCCTCGCCGCCCAGCACGAAGACGCGGCCGGCCCCGCTCCCGTTCCCGCCGCCGCCGAGAAGGCGCTGGCGGAGGAAGAGCGCGGAGCAGAGGGCG
>VXBT01010117.1:142305-238417 GCA_013400235.1 Oriolus oriolus
GGTGGTTCTGGGTGAAGCTCTGGAAATCGCCGGAGCGTTCCAGGAAAACAAACTCCGTTTGTCCCCGCTTTCCGTGCGGCTCTGGTAATCTAGGCCAGCGCAGCTGTGACACCTAATACCGCCTGTTTTCCTCTGTGCCCCAGGGGTCCTGGCAGGAGCAGCACGGCTTCTCCCCGACTCGCCGCTTTTGGAGTTTGCTTTTGTGCTTTTCGGATCCCGAGTGAGCTCGGGGAGCTTTGGGGAGCGCAGGCCCCCGCCTCTCTGAGGGGTGCCCGGTGAGGGGTTTGGGGCTGGCCCTGCGGAGCCTCGGCGATAAGAGCACAATGCGTTCGGCGTTCCGGCCCCTGATGTGGAGACGGGCGTCTGAGCCGAGCGCTCCCGTGCTGGGTTACTCATTTACAGTGCTAATCCCGTGGCTCAGGGGGGAACTGCCCTGTTGTCACACCTAATGGCTTTTCCTTATGGACAGCCATTGTTTTGGTGAGGGCTTTTTGGTCATTAAAAAGCACTTTTGGGCGCCTGAATGTAGTTCTTTTTAAAACTGTTACCGCCTTGCATCACAAAGCCCTTTTTAAGTGCCTTTCATAGAAAATTGCAACATCCTTCCCTTTGCTGTGTTCAGGCACGTTTTACACAGGTTATTTTAATCTCGTGAGTCAGCTCTGCCTGTCACTATTCCTTTGATTTTTCTGAGAATCCTGAAGTCATCCCTAGGAGCCCTCCAGGTCATGTACGACCTGCATAGAAGGCACGCATCGCTCCATCCCCCACAGCGATGCCTCTGAATGAGAGGTTTTGCAGGCTGGTGTTTTACACAGCCCCCTTTTGCTCAGGTTTCGGTCTGTCTGAGTCTCAAGCTTGTTTGTTTTCCTTTCTTTGGCAACACCCAGTGGTTAACAAGCCCAGGATGAATGGAGGAAGGGTGCACCTCTTTTCGGCTGGTTGCAAACAATGGCGAGTGAACTCGTGCATAACAGTCCTGTCAGCGGCGACCTTGCTTTATTTCTCGCAGATTTAGGAGTCTCTTTCCCCTCCGGTACATCTGCTTTCCATATAACAAGGACCCTGAGTGCAGCCAATGGAAAAAGAGATCGGAATCTGAATTTTTGCTCCCTGTAAGAGCGGCTAGATGACGTGTGAGGAGCAACCTTTCTCCCCTCGATTTATTTTTGCCGACAGCTGGAATTTTAAGCTAGGTTTGGACGGAGTGAGGCGCTCCAAGTTGTAATTAACACCGCTCCGGATGGGAAAGTACTGGAGCTATAATTAGCTCGTAGCCAGTTGCGGAGGAAAGTGATGGCGTGCAAGCCAGAAGCCTGGATGAGCACAGCTCATGGGGGCAGAGCGGTGCAGGTCCTAGATTTGGCAGAGGGATGATTGTCCCAGAGGGCTTTGGCAGAGGGGTGCAGTCCCAGGTTGTCGGGCCCAGCAGCAGCCGCCCGCAGAGGGCACCAGCAGGCAGGGGAGCGCCGGCCGGAGCAGCCTGGGCTCGGCAAACGCTCCTGCTGCCTGTGCACTCCAAGTGAATCCCAAACAGGCTCCATCGGGAAGGAAAGGGGCCTCACAGGAGTAGCTGGTCCGCCTGGGAGAGGGGTTTTCCACCCACCAGGTGGTCTTCAGCCGGCCAGAACCACCCTGTCACCCCCTCTCTGTCCCAGTGTTTGTTTGGTTTTTCTGCCCGTGTGTGTTTCTGTGAACCCTGCGATGTTTTTCAGACGCGCCTGTGTGCGCTTCCTGCTGGGTCGTCAGCTCTAGCCCATGACGTGAGCTTCCCTTTCCCCATCACACTCCTCTTTCTTTTGCAGGGGGTTCTGCCAGAGACCTTTCACTTTCCTGAAGCTTGGTGCTGTGGTCTTTTGTTTCTTTTTTTTTTTNGCTGTGGCTGACTCCAGCAGCCAGTTCCTGGGGGGGTTGGCTAAATTTTAACTCTGCTACTTTCTCTTGGAACAAGCTGGCAGCACCTCTCCTGACATCACCTCGGACCATGCACCTCTTTATGCAATCCTCTGAATTTGCAGCCCTGCCATTCCCTGACCTTGGCTAATCTCCTTCCTTTTGCAATACTTTTAAGCACCTTTCCCAGCAGAGGGCTGCAATTAGAGAGGCAAGTATAGAGTTGCATACTTCTCTAAGAGGGAGAGCAGGTTTGAGCTCCTTTAATCTAATAGGAAATGTCTGCTTCCCTTTCATATGCAGCACTTTCTTGTATGCAATCATCCACCAGGATTGCTCCCTTCCATTTCTTTCAGCAGTTTCCCTTTCAGCTGTAGGAAGACCTGTCCCCGGTGATCAAAGGCATCCTTCTACAGCTACAGGAGCAGAATGAGGAAACAGGATGCTGGATAAGGCATCAGAAAACCTGCTGGCTAGATCTCTGCAATTAAACATGTCTTGAAGCAAGGCTCAGGGAAATACTCAGCTATGCTCACTGCCTCAGTTTCCCTGGTTGTTAGCATGGGGGTATAATTTCATTTTCTTCCTTTGGGGAATTGCCTTGGCCTCTGAATACCAGTTTTCCTTTCCACATTGGTTCTGTCATTAGAGCAACTGGCTCAGCGAGACAAGTGAGAGAAGCAAATACCAAAGTTAGAAGTGAGCTGTGCAGCTCCCTGTCCTTGTGTTCAAGACCTTCCAAATTCAAGGGGTGTCTTGATCCCTTGGCTGAGCAGGCAGCAGTGCCCTTCTGGACAGTGTGGGGAGTGAAGGTGTCTCCTTACTCCCTGGGGAAGGCTCAAATGGGTTTGCTGTTGCTGATAGCTTCTTTCCAAGAAAGTCCGGGGCATTTGGGGAGTGCTCTGAGAACGTGGGAACGCTCTTGCTGCTGAGGAACAGTATCTGCAGCAGGCAAAGATGAAATAAAACTGATGGGATGGAAGCCCTTGTTACAGCTGTGGCTTGGGGGCTGGTAGGTTTTGTAGCTGGTAAGCTGGAACCTGAACAGGGAGAGGAAGACCTGCCAGGTTAGAGAGAGCTGCTTGAATTTATGGGGTTGAAGTGAGCACTGAGGGCCCTGAGCCCGCAAGGGGGAGCCTCGATGGAGTCATTCACAGCACCGCTGATGAGATCAGCTCCAGACTGGAACAGATCCACCACGGATACTGTGCACTCGCTGCTCAAGAGTCGGCAGAGGCACTGGAAAAGGTGAACAGATCCACCCATTCTTGCTTTACCCCTCGCTTGCAGTGTTGTAGCTGGCAGATGGAAGCGGCATCATTAGAAAGCACAATTATTGGGAAAAAAGTAGTTCAAGAGCCTGGATTTTGCTGAGATACCGTTTGGCTCTAAAGAGCAGCAGGAGGGAGAAGGAGAAAAACCCTGTTGCAGAGGCATTTTTCACGGGCACCCAAGCGTGATCTGAGCAGAAGTCGGCAACCTGAAGCAAATCGGGGAGCCCAGCTGCAGCAAATCCCCACGCCTGGGTGATGAACACATCCCCGCATTGCGGCGACAAGGAAGTGTGACTTAGTGGAGCGTTTGCTGGGGATGTTTAATGTAGCAGCCGCCCGGGGAGCTCAGAGATGCAGTCGTGTGCAGCCTCTCTTCTCCAGCGCGGCTCAGGGAGGAGGCATTCCCGCTGCAGAGTGCCCTGGTGCCAAATGCACGTGGACTCGGCTGCGCAGCTGGCTCAAGTGTGGCACGATGAGCTTGAATAGATGGGTTTTGGCCCAGGCTTGAAAATCCCCCATTGCCAGCAATCCTGTTTTGGCTGCAGCTGCCTCAGGTTCCCTAGGAAACTCCGGTGCTGGCTTAAGTCCGGGCTGTGAAACAGCGGGAGGAGGCAGTCCGGCGGCGCTCTCGCTCCAGCCTGGCTGCTCAGTCCCTGCCACTTGGCACTACAGCCAGCCCCTGCCCTGCTGCTGGGGACAGTGAGGAGCAGCAGGGCAGAGCGATCCCAGTGCTGGGGCATGGTGGACGTGGAGCTAGGGATAAAAAGAAAACTGTGACCCAAGAGGAGGAGGAGGAGGGAGATGCTGAGTCTGCATACGCAGATTTCCCAAGGGTGGACCTGGCTTTTCATAGGCTCCTTTCTAGTCCTTCTGGCTTCATCTGTCTTAGTAAGTGCAACAGGAGCAGGGCTGGGCCTGAGCATTGCCTCAGGATGATGGCTCATGCCGTGCAGTTGTTAGCAACCCCCCCTGCCTTGGTTTTGAGCAGTGCCACAGCACCCAGGCAGGCTTTTGAAGTGCAGTCACCTGCAGCCTGTATATTTACAGCCCTAATTTTCCAGCGTTTCCCTCTTCGAAGATGGGGAATGTCATGCAACAGGTCGTGGGTGAGCATGTGGGAAGGGAGTGTGTGTGCCAGACTGAAACTGGGAAATGCTCTGTCTGCTGGGTACGGCTGAACTGTGGGTTGTGACTCATATTTCAATACCCCGTGCTATGCATCACTGGCTGCATTTGACCTTCTGCCATGTGGGGTGGGTGACATACTAGGAGAAAACATTGCCCAAGCAAATGAGGTCAGTGTGGGGGCCTGCTCCTGGATGCAGGGATCAAACAGGCCTGGGCACACAAACACGTTCAGTTTGCCCCTCTGGCTCTCCTGCCTGAGGCTGGCAGAACAAGGAGCCCATGGAGCACATGCTTCTGCAAGAACTTCCCATGCACACACGCCTGTGTCCTATTTCCCCTGCCACCCCAGGCTACATCAGGTTGGGAACTCAGGGAGCAGAACAGGGGTAGAACTCACGTATCCTCTGTTTCATGTGCTGCTGACAGATGTGTCCCCCAACCAGATGAAGGATCGGGTGCATTTGACCAGTCTCTGCCTTGTCTCCACTTGGAGGGCCTGTGTTTTTGAAGGCAGTGCCCACCTTCTGGATCTTGCCGCAACCATGCTGCACTTTTGCTGTCCCTGATGTGCAGCCCCAGCCCCCTCATCTTGGAGGGGGAAGATGCTCCTAGCAGAGGCTGTTCCTCTTTCCACAGAGGCTGCTGCTCCTCGAACAGAGCAGCTTTGCATCTAGAGTAGCCTGCTTCCCAGCAGCAGTGCTCCGGCTGAATTTCAGGATGAGGATGCGTGCTGGGATTTGATAGGGTTGAAAGCTGTGGTGTCACAGCATGGTTCAAGAGTGGGCTATGAGACTTCTTCCCTCTGGCTGCTGTGCTTCTCCTGCTGGTGTCCAGAGCTAGCGTGAGGCACTCTGCAGCTCATCCTGAGCCAGGTCTCAGGGGAACTGGGTCTCTGACAGAGCTGTTCAGGAAAGATTCCCACCCCTTTCCTAATGAGGCCGAGTGAATAATAGAGATGTTCCTCAGGCGTGGTGTTGTAAGCAGTGCTACGTGCATGTTCAGGACCAGAAAGCAGGTCTCCACTAGCTTTTCCCTGCTGTTGTGCAGCAGACATGGATGTGTGTCCCATCTTGACAGAAGAGATAAGCTATCTGCACGCAGATGGGAACTTGCCTGGCAGTCGCAGCCACCTGTCGTCCTCACATTGTGCTTATCAGATCTCCTAGCTTGGGAAGTCTGTTTGAGTCTGTTTGTTGGCCACGCTTTTGAGGCTATTCAGCCTGGGATATGATAAGATTAATCTGGGGTGAGTCGTATCGAAGGCATTTAGTTTCAAATACTCTTTTCCCCTCTTTGGAGCAAGCATCCGCCGTCCAGGAATCTGACTGCAATTAAAGCCTGGTGTTTGTTTTGCTGCTGGGGGCTCTCTGGGAGGGGAGCAGCACAAAGAAACCTGGGGGCAGCTAGAGAGACACAGCTAGATTCTGGCCCCTGTGTGTTGCCAGCAGTGAAGAAAAAAAAAGGACAGCAGGAAAAGGCACAAACTGGAAGGAAGGGAAAGAGAGCCAGAGGGAACAAAGAGCTTGGCATGGCTGCTGGGAATGCAAAATAAACATCCACTGTGCTCAAGTGAAGGCTGCAAGAGTAGAGGCTCATGGGCGCAGTCCAGAGAAGGGACCGGATGCCTCCTAAGGGTGTCCCTTAGTGCCCGGTGTCGTGCTGGAAAGGGAGACTAGGTGTCCCATCAGTGCCTAGCAGCCGCTGCCCTGCTCCCTGTAGTACCTTGTGGAGATGAAATATCTCGGGGCAGTGCCATGGCCCAGCTCTTTCCCCGTGTGTGGCTCTGAAGGTCCGTGGGTTCAGGTCTTTCTGGTACCTTTCCTTCTGGAAAGTGGGAGAAGAGGAATACAGGGAGTCGTTTGTGTGGGCCTGATCTTTTCTTAGATCTCCTTCAGATGCCTGCAGTTCCCTCTTTAGATGCCCATTTCCTGCACTGAGTCAGTCATTTGGGGATTTGGACTCCCTTTTTTTTGGCAGCTTTTCTTTCCCATTTTCATCTGGTTTGGTTTTTACTGTTTCATTTTGCAGTGCCATCAAAGGGAGTTTGTTCAAGCTGATTTTGCAGCAACAGATAGTTTTGACTTGACAGCCCCTTCCTCTTCAGACCTCAGTCACGGCCTTAGACCCAGGGTGGGTTGCCCCTTCAGATGCTGTCAAAGCTGATGTGTGGTAAGGTGGCTTGCTGCTTCCCAGTGGGGATGAAGGATCCTTGGCTTTAGTGACGTGAGCATGGGAGAACAGACCTTTTTTTTTGCTCCCCTTCTTTCTAGCCTATGAGCTGTTAATTCTTGTGGCTTTTCAAAACTTGCTATTTCTCCCTTAGCATTTCTTTCTCTCTTTTTTTTTCCAGTGGATGAGCCACCCTTGGCATTCCGCCTCGTGCGTGTGACTCAGATGGATTCTGCTTGTCTGAAAGATTCCTGCAAGTCCTCAGAGTTGTCCAACCTGCCTGGGCTCAGGGCTGGAACCCATGAGAAACACACTGAAAGCGAGTCCTGCAGCCTCGTTGTCCCCGTGCGGGATGGAGACTCAGCAGTCACTCTCACTTCACGCCCTTGCTGTGCTGTGGGGTTGAATCCAGGATGACTGCTCAGAGCTCTGTGGGGGGAGGCCCCCAAGGACCTTTCGTGGATGGTGCAATGCTGCATTTCTTTTTTGCTTATTCCAGTTCCAGCCAGCTGGTCTCATGCTGTCTCCATTGTGGGAAATGGTCCCCTTGAAGTCAGCGAAGTTGGGCTTGGGGCATCTTGGAAGTCCCATGGCTTCCACTGCAGGAAGGCTTCTGTTCTTTGAATGCCTCTGATTTTCAGGCTTAATTGGACCCACCCAAGGGCTGATTTTTTCCAGAGGCACTGAATGCCTCAGTACCTCCTGCTGATAGTAGATGGTGTGATGAGAGATCAGCATCTTTGACATTCCAGCTGTATCAGCTATGGGAGTACAGCTTCTTTTTAGCTTCTTGCACAGGTTTGCAAAGTGATTTGATTTTATTTGATTTGACTTGATTTGATTTTGTGGCCATGGAAACTTTAGGATGAGAATCCAAACAGGAGGAGTTGGTTTTGGATGTGAACTTGGGTGCCTGTGCCTCAGTTGCCTCACGTGCAAGATGGGGGAGCTGCCAACTTCCTTTCTCAATGCTAAGATAAAACTGTTAGAGATGTTAATCTTTTGGTGGTAGACGCAAGTGGAATGTAAGACCTCATGAAGCTGAGCCTTTGTGGAGGCCTCTTTGGAAGATCCTTTTCCCATTAAGCTAATAATATCTCATCCAGAAGATGTGGGTAAAGCTCGGCAATCCCAAAAGTCCCAGAGAGGGGGAAGCTGTGAGCCTTCTATACATCTTCTCTTTGCCAGTAGGGAAGCTTTCAACACAAGTGAATTTTTATCTCCAGGCATGTTTTTGAAAGCCTTTCCCACAACCCGCGTTCCTGGCGTGCACCCATGAGTAAAAGAATTAGAGAAATGAAGTCTGGAAATGGAACTGGGTGGCATGTCATCAGTCCTCTGGCCTCCCTTCTCCACTCTCTGCCAGTTGTGTTCATTCTCCTGCCCCTCAGCCGAGCTGGGGACCCAGAAGACCTGACTCATCTGGTTGCTTGGGTTGATAAAAACAACCCAGCTTCCTTGCAAATGAGCCACCTTTCTCCCCTTCCCTGTGCACAACTTGGACCACACAGAAATGTTTCCACAGACTTCGGAGCTGCCTGAGAGAGACATCCCCTGCAAAGGTACAAGGACGTAACTTGGAAACCATCAATCAGAGCGCATTTGAGCTGCCCATAGAGATGGGAGGTGCCAGTCACTGTGGCACCACCACCCTTCTGATAGAGGAGGGAGAGAAATGGAGGCTGAGACTGTTCCCTGTGCTCTTGATCTGCTCCACTGCTTGATGCAGATCCCCTCTTTCACTGCTGCCCCTAGCCCTGCAGAAAGGTGTGGGTCTTCCCCCACATTTTAGTTCTTCAGCTATCTTTGTGCTTCCTCCTCCTTTCCCCCCACATCCTAAGGAAGATAAATTGCACCCTACAGCTGAAGAGGGGTGGTTTGTGGAGAGCCTACTGGATGCTGATGGCCTCTAATGTCTTCCCCCAGGTTCAGATCATGGATGCCGCTTCCATACCTCCCAGAGGTGCTCTGGATGATGCACTGTGAGGGAGCTGAGGCAGGAGGGGTGACAGGAGATCGGCCTCCAGTCCTTTGTCCCTTCCCATTTTACTTGATCTGAATGCAGAGACTTCAGCACTTTCTCCAGAGGAGCCGCCCCACTGTGGGTAACATCTTAGGCAGGAGCTTAGTGCTCCTGGGCACTATTTTCCATGTGCTCATCCTTGCTTTGGCTTCTCCTGTATCTCCTGGACAATCCTCTCCTGTACACACCCTTCAGATCCTCAGACCTGCTTACCCAGTCTCCTGCTTACCTCAGCATTTGGCTGAGGTAAGGACACTTTGTTCTTTCGGTCCTCCTCCGTTAGGAAGCTGGCTGGCTTTCAGAGCTCGGGGATCGGTTGGGTGTAGGTTGCAGCACTGTCTGCTGAGAGGCCAACCAACACCTCTCTTGACTAAAGGGGAAGCCAGCCCTGTTCAGGAACTTCTGTACCGGCAGGTGGAGGACTGAGCATCTCCATTAGGAGGTGGTGGAAGCTTCTTCTCAGTCGTATCCTGAGCCCTGGCCTCTGGAAATCTGCCCCACAGCCCTCTAAGGCAGGGGTCATTCCCCTCCAGGCTTAATGAAGGGAGGAAACCAAAGCAGAAACAGGGCTTAATCACAACTGCCGTGAGGAACCGCAACCAGGGCCCAGATGAGGTCAGAGAACACAGTTTAAATCAGGTCACTGCTTGAGATTTATTGTGTGGAGTTTTTCTTTTTTCTTTACTCCCGCACTGAAATCTTTCCCCAGAGGCTATTCAAGGAAATAAATAGCCAGTGGAAAGGGACAATAGCTTGCTGTGGAGTACAAATTATATGAAGCAGTAGGAAATAATAGCAGAGTAAGCAGCTGCTACTCCGAGAAAGAATGCATGGTTGGTCTCTCCGGCTCCCTTTGCCTTGAGCGGACACTGATGCCTGGTCCAAGGCATCCCTGGTGCCTGGAGTGCAATAGGGGACAGGCAACTTATCCCCTCTGCAGCGACATCCTCCAGTGCCACTTCTTTGGTGCCTAGTTAGCACCAAGCCTTCCATGAGGGTGCTAGAGGGATCTCTCCCCTCTTCTTGCAGAGCTTGGTTTGATGTGGGGACAGTGGCACACGCATCCATGCACCCAGCATGGCTGCCTTGCCTTCCTCTATCTTCTTCATGCCTTCTGGATTGAGCATTGTCTCTGGTGGTGACCCATGTCAGTCCTGCAGGGGATTGTTCATAGCTCATGTTCTCTAGAGAGAATGTGTTGGCTACGCTCTCCTCTGAGCCTCTTGCGGCCCTTCCTCAGAACACTGTTGAGAGAGATGGTGGGGACCATTCTGGCGGGCTGGTGTGGATTTTGAGGGCTGCCTCTGCCACGAGGCCCTGAGAATCCTCTAACCGCTGAGTCTGCCTTGGCTGGGAAGTGGGGAAATCTGCGGTTTTCCTCAGGGCTTCACACCTAGCCGGCTTATCTCCTGCCCAAGTAAGAAAACAAAATAAACACTGCTGCCAGCAGTGATGCTGCTGAGGATCTTGGCAGCCGGCTGGGGAGGGTGGCATTCAGTCTGTTCTCAGCAGCTGTGTGGGTGCCCTGTGGTGGAGGTGGCAGCTCTAGGCTATGGTACGTGAGGTGCTGCTGTCTGGAGGCACCCCAAGGCTCCTGAGATCCCACTGGTGCTCCTGGTGGCCTGAGGTCTCCTCAGGACTAGCAGGAAGGCTGGGAAGGATTGTTGACCCCAAAATCTGCCATGTGGGACTTCTGCAAATGGAGCTGCTGCATTTTATGGGGTGAAAGCCCTCTGCAGAGGACCTGCCCTGCCACTCTTCTGGCTGAAAGCCTACGTGCTTGCATTAGGCTCTTCCCTCCTTAAAATACATTTGGAGTTTTTTTGTTTTCTCCATGCAGAATTGCAGGCCTGCCTGCTCCCTGTTGGAAGCTCACCGTGTCCTTGGGTTGCATGTGGCCCCTGCCCTCACAGCAAGTGACTACTTGCTGGGTCTTTGCTGTCCCTCTGGGAATGCAGCAAATGCTCCTCTGGTGACAGTGGTATGAACATGAGTGTCCCATACCCGTACAAGCCAATTGCCCTCTGGCCAGGGTAAACATCTCTGGGGCCCTGGAGGGGCACTCCCAGTCAGGTACCCTATTATAGGATCATCTCTCTGGGGAGTAAAGGGTTCATGGATCCTTTGCACCAGTGGCTGCCAGCTTCCACAGCTATTGTTTATGTTTTCCTTACTGCACAGATCCTCCACCTCTTTTGCAGATGCTCTTTAGCCGGATTTCCTGTTTCTTTGGGATTTACATTCCCATGCTATCATTGTTTCCCCAGGCTTTCTGCTTTGCAGTGTCAGCAGGGAAGTATCAACCTGCCTCTGTCACCTTCCTTTCATCATCCCAATCACCACCTCCAACTGCAGTGGAGAATTTTGGCTCTTCTGGGGTCCCTCAAGTCTCATCCCCTTCCTATTTGGGGAGCACATACCCCTGCATGAGGGAGGCCATCTGCACAGGGCTGGTGTCTGACCATATGGAGGCTCAGCTCTGCAGACAAAGGAAGTCGCCAGCGCTGGCAGAGTTGCTGCCTGGTTTCCCACTATTGTTCCCAGTGGCAAATAAAAGGGGGGTGAACGCCCCTGCTGAGCATTGTAGGAGGGGGTAAATGTTATCTTGATAAAATCTCATGGCCCCTCTCTGAGCAGCTGATGTCTCTTTCCTTCTTGTCTCCCTCTCTGCACATTCTCGCATCCGTGGTACTTGTGGCTGTGCACTCAACTCTCTGCACGGGTACTTTTACTCATCCCTCAAACAGAATAACAGAATGGGTCAGGTTGGAAGGGCCCACAGAGGGTCGTCTGGCCCAGCCTCCCTGCTCTAGCAGGGTCATCCCAGAGCTCATTTTACAGGATTGCATCCAGATGGTTCTGGAATATCTCCAGTGAGGGGAACTCCACAACCTCTCTGGGCAGCCTGTGCCAGCGTGCAGTCACCTGAACTTCCTCCTGTTCAGGTAGAACTTTCTGTGCATCAGTTTCTGCCCATTGCCTCTTGTCCTGTTGCTTGGCACCACCGAGAAGAGCCTGGCTCCATCCTTCTGACACCCTTCCTTCAGATGCTGATAGACATTGGTGAGGTCCCCTCTCAGTCGTCTTTTTTCACGGCCCAGCTCCCTCAGCCTTTCCTCATAAGAGAGATTCTCCAGTCCCTTCATCATCTCTGTAGCCCCTCTGCCGGACCTGCTCCAGGAGCTCCGTGTACTACTGAGGAGCCCGGAACTGGACACAGTAAGAGACACGCTGCTCTCCCTCCCAGGCAGCTGAAAGGAAAGGGTTAGTAGTTTGCAGTATATGCCTTAAACAAGGGCTTGGAGGTGAATACGTGTGCCTATGCACAAACCATGAAGGAAGCAAGGTTTCAGTTTTGGCTTTGCAGTTCAGGTCAAAATTCAACTGCAGTGTGTTAGATAAGAACACTTAATGGACAGTAAACGACTGCAAGTGCAAGAAGTGGGGTTAAAAACAGGACACTTGGTTTTTGAGGTACTTGTCTTGCACAACCCTCAGAACAGAGCCCCCGGAGACCATCGAATTAAGATCTGAGCATGCGCGATGGCGGAACCACGCCTATTCTTGCTTTACATGCTAATGAGGAATTGAAAGTCACTTCTACCTCTGCTTTTTACCCAAATAACAGACTGCATAAGAATTACTCAGGCAAGAAAGTGAAACTGGGTAAGACACCGCCATCAAGAAGCCCAAGGCACAGAAGGACCAACAGGACACTGCTGGAACCATGGAGGTGACTATCGTCTACTTGCCCTATCTCTCTTCTTCTCCCCCTCTCTCTTTCTCTCTCCCTTTCCCTTTTCCATATAAGATTAATTTGGTAAAATAAAGTCGGCACTGTTGAACTGGCATTTAGTCTCCTTTGCACCTTAATTTGGGCAGAGGACTTCAACAGCATTTTCATTGGCATCGCCGTTCTCTGACCCAAAGTGCCGTTTAACAGTTCCGAACTTTTACTGTTCTTCCCTCCTGGTGGGAGATTGACCCAACTTTTATTGTTACTTTTACTGTCCCTCTGCTTTCTCCTGCCTGGTGTGCCCAGGTTGTCTCCCTCTGAGGGAGACCGAAGGAAAAATGGTTACCAAGGGTGACCAGTGCAAGGCTAAAGTTGTACTCTCTCCTGGAGAAGTTTTGGTAGTCGCCTCTCTCCTCCGGGGTTGGAATGGGCGCAAACTAATAGTGATAATTTACAGGCAATAGCTGACCACATTACTAGTTTGCAGGCCAAACGAAAAACGGGATGAAGAAAAGGTATGTTGGCCATTAAAGGTAAGAAGGTAAGTTATTTGTGCAGTTTTCGGAGCTTGTGTATCTTGCGTGCAAGAGGAAGTCAGAAGCTTCCTTCCACCTGAAAGGGTTGCAGATGTAGAGTTTATGACTTTGAAGTCAGAAAATGAGGTTCTTAGAACAGCATTGTCTTTTGAGAAAGAGACACAGGAGAAATTGTAAAAACTAGTAGATATTCTTTTAAATAAAAATGAGCAATTAGAAAAACTACTGTCTGCAGCTGAAAGATGAGAAAAACAGATGCAGAAAAGTCTAGGTAAATTACTTGATAAAATCACACATGAATCATCCTCTAATTGAGCCCATCATGTCTACAGGGTGGTATATTGTGAGGATCCTGAAACACAGGATGGGGACATTTAGTACAATGATGATAGTTTAGAGGAAGACTCTGACCGTACTCCAATGGCAGTAGAAGTTCAACCTTTAAATGAAACAAAAAGTGCTGGTGAGGGGGGTGGAGAAACCCACTCTTCTGTTCCCTGCAGAGTAAGATACATTGCTGGAAGAACATTCTAGATGTTCAAGGGAAATGAAACTGAATACAAGCTTCCCTTATGGGCAGACATCAGGTCTTGCTAAGTGAGGAAGAGGCGGAAAGAGTCTAGGGACAAAGAGTATTTTTAACTGCTACCCCAGGTAACCATAACTACTCACTGACCACCTGAGCTGCCTACTGGGCTGGGGGCATAGACCCACAGGACACAGGGAACAGCCTACTACTGTTTAAAACTACAGGAGTCTCAGATCTGGCAGCCTCTGTGCAAAAGGCAGCATGCATTCAAACAATGTAAGAAAGACATCAATTAAGGCAATTCCTAACAGTAGCTCCTATCAATCCAGCCAGATTTACTCCTCCCTTTCATGGCCTTCCAGATAGGCTGAACATGTTTGTATCTAATGCCCAAGATCACACACAAATGGATGGCACTGCAGCAGTGGCACACCCACCTAGAGACCAAATTCACATACCTACCAGGAATGAATTCGCCCAGGAAATAGGGAATTGTGGGTGCCACATGGGATGGGTTGGAGCAACCTCTGGGAAGCCACCTGAACCCCCCGGTGAGTCTGTCAAATTTATACCAGCACAGCAAAGCCAAAATCTAAACCAAGACTTGATTGGATTAACAATACCCGCTGCTGCAGGTATTGATAGGGTGGCGACAGAATTAAAGTTTTCTGCGTTACGTTTGGGAAGTGAAAGATAGTTCTGAAAAAATCCATCCAATTAGTATCAGATGGATAAATGCCCTCCTAATAACCTGCTGTGCACTGGTTAGACAGAGACTGAGCGATTCCGTTGTGTGGTTTTTCCAGGTTATAGGTATCCTGTGTGTTAGAAACTGTGCCTAGAGCTGAGGATTCTCCTATTCCAACTTCGAGCATTCACAGGGGTTTTCAGCTTTTGTGTGTACTGTGTTTGGGGGTTTTAATTTGTGTAGTATCTGTAAGTTTTGTTTACAAATTTAAACAAGTAATGAAGGTTAACAAGTATGGCATTCATAAACTGTGTTGGAAAGATATGCCTTGGTTTAATATGTTTATACTTACTGAAAATAAATAATTACTGCTTGTTTGCTTTTGCCTAAATCTGTAGAAGACCCCCTTCTCATGGGTATATTTACTAAGACTGTGGAATACCCAGGATACCCTCCAGACAGTAAATCCTTACTCCCCAGATAAAAAGCGAGTTAGTGTGTGCAATTTAGCCAGCCATTCAGTTTTGCTCTGATATTTGAGAGGGGGACCCTGGGCTCTGTATTATCCCTGGGATGGCTGCAGGGGAGCAGTGGGATGTGGAGGTGTGTACGGTGTGCTGTGGGACACAGCAGCGTGGTGGGAAAGAGACCCAATGCCAGAAAACACCATCCCCAGCACTGGTTCCTGCTGGTTCCGTGCTCAGCCCAGGGAGGTTTCACCAACAGTTTCAGCGTCCTCCACAGCAAACGAGTCTCCCAAGCCTGTTGGACTTTATGAGCCCTTGCTCATGGGAGACACCTCCAGGGAAGGAGTGCTTGTCAGCACTTACTTCTCCTTTCTTCAGGATGTTTTAGGGAAGGGCAGAAGCTGTCTCCCAGCTGTCTGTGCAGCAGCAGGATGACTGCATTCAGGGGCGCTCTGTAGGGCTTGGGAGGGGGACTGAAGGATTACTGGTCTCCTGAGCCTTGACCTCCTCCTCCTTCTCCCTTTTCCACTTGACTTTTGGAGTCTTACAGATCAGGGACACTGTCTACTGACTTACATCGTAGCTCTTACCTGGGAAGAAGACAGCAGGGATGATACTCCCCTGTGAGGACAACATTCCCATGTCTAAGGGTTTAGGGAGGATGGGACTATTGAACCTGATGCGTTGTGGCTCCTCAAGCTAAAAGGTTTGGGTCTAGATGGGGCTTGGATGGGAGGTTGCAGAGAGCTCCCACGTACTGGTATTGCAATCCACACAGCTGGGGCTGAATCTGGAGCCACAAGAAGGGAAGGAGCTTGGATGCCACTATGTCACTCCTGTGAAGGCCACTTCATAGCTCATGCCACCTAGAGGGGATGTGTTGGTTGTCCTGTTGTCCTCTCCTCCAAGCCCCTTTGAGCCCTTCCTTGGAGCACTGTGGGGAAGGATGGTGGAGACCATTTTGGTGTGCTGGTGTGGATTTTGGAGCTGCCCCTTGCCACAAAAGGAAGGATCTGGGATGTTCTTTTGGCTGAGCTGTTACGCACAGGAAGGAAGCGAACATGGTGGTCACAGCTCCTTGGTCAGCTGGGAAGATGTTTGCCCTATGTCATATCTAAAGTAGCACCTCTAAGGGCTGTGTGTGATAGTCCTTCCACTGAGAGCCCACCAAGGAGGCTGGGACTTGCTTATACTTCCTGGAATCCCTAGTGAGAAGTGTACATATGGAAGCTTTTTCCCTAGATCAAAGTCTTCCGGCTTAATAGCAGCCATTGGAGCTTTGCAGAGGCAGGGGTCATGTTAATGTGTAAGGCACAGGGAAGTTCAGGGCTGTAAGCTGCTCTGTGCAAAGCATTTCTGAGCTAAACTGCTGGTGTCTCCCTGCCTGGTTACTCTGCCCTCTGAGGAAGATGCCTGTGAGGGCTGCTGCTCCTGTCCTTTGTCACCCAGGGTCCTCAGCTCAGCGAGGCTGAGTGAGAGACCGGAAACTCATAGCCACTCTCACCACTTGCATTTCTTGGGCAGCATCGGCTTTCCACCAAATCCTGGGCAGTGCCTCTCTGCTTTAACCCTCTTTGTGTCTCTGCTGTCCTGCTTTCTTTTTGTCCTGCTGAGGATGAGGCTGTTTTCACTTCCTCTCTTTCTGATGTCTCTTCTCTCTTGCGGGCTTCACTCAGCCCACTCTTCTCTCGCTGAATGAGAAGTTCATGCAAGACCTGCAGTGTGGAGGGTTTTGGTCATGAGAGGAGCACCAGCTGAGAGCAATAGATGTTCTCCTGGGTGGGATGCCTCCAAGCAGCACCCTCTCACTTGCAGTGGCAAGTCAGGAGGAATGGCTGAAGGAGCCCCACAGACTATTTTTCTCTGCCGTAGGGAAATATTGAAATCTTAAACCTGGATATGAAGCCTGGGAACATCCTGAAGGTGAAGGGCAAAATATCTGCTGATACTGTTGGGTAAGTACAAGGAAACCACCTTGACTTGCCAGGGCTGAAGGTGGGCTGTAGAGGGAGGTGGTTTTCCAAGGTTGCCAGAGACAAAATAGCACATTGTTATGCCACCTGCAACACTGATGGAGGAACTGGGCGCAGAGACGTGTGTTGGATCTCAAGTCTTCAAGACCCTCTCCTGTCCATGCCTATGACTTTCCTCATGCTCATTGACAGCTTCAGCATCAATCTTGGCTGCAGCTCCAAAGATCTGGCATTTCACTTCAATCCCCGCTTCAATGAGTCTGTCATCGTGTGTAACTCCAAGTGCTCCGGTGCCTGGCAGACAGAGGAGCGTGACGGCCACCTCCCCTTCTTCAGGGGCTGCGCTGTCAAGGTGAGGGGTCTGTGCCAGCATGGGGTTATGGGGTATGTGTGCTGTGTGTAGGGGCATGGGCTATGTGGGGAATGTGTGGTGAGGGGAATCCCCTAGTTAGCAGATTCCCATGCCACGGTTTTCCTGGTCCCACCCAACGCCTCCTGCTCCCTCACAATGGCCCCTCATGCTCTGGGTTTTTGGTCCTGATTGCCATTTCCCCTCTTCCTTCAAAACCGCAATGCCGTTTCTGGGAATTTTATGTGAGTCCTGTCTGTCTCACACTTTGTAAGTGCTTCCTGGCCCCCACTACCTGCCCAGCAGGTGAGTGTACCTGGGACATGTAGGAAAGTAAAGGGAGTCTCCAAGAAGCAGGATCTTGCTGCTGTCTACCTTATTTCTCTCCCTCCCTCCTACGTAAACACAGGCTTTAAGGCAACCCAGAGTTTGGAGCAATGTCCAAAAGCCCCTCCCTCAACTCTTCTGTCCTCATTACTCCTGGATCCACCCTGCCAATCTGTCCTTTCTCTCTTCCTGCCAGGGATGCTGTCCTAGTTGCTGCCTCACCCCATCTGATGTCCCAATTCATTAATGGGGCTGCATTTAGGAGTAGTCCAGTTCCTATAGCTGTGGAGAGAAAGCTTGTTTCCTCAGACAGAACTGGCTCTTGGGGAAGGGGTGGTGAGGTGATGGCTTTGGGGAACATTGCCTTTAGTTTGCAATGACCAATGATGCATTCTTGTCCTGTCTGCTTGTGCATGTTTATCAGCAAAGCTCCTTTTTCTCAGTCCTGGTGAGCTGCTGAGGCCATTGGGGGTCAGGTTTATTCTGCCCTGTTCAGAGCAGAACGGTGGTGTACACATTCCATATGCTGTATAAAGACATACTTGGGTTTAGCTGCTCTGAGTAGCTGAACAGCCTCAGGAGAGATCCTGTCCCCAGTCATAATCTGTATTCCTGCTTAGACCCTTGACATCAGCTGCGCATTTCCTGAATCACCCTCACCTCAGCCCCCAGCACCTTGCTTAAGGTTGTAGTGGACAGGTCTGACCCTCTCATGTAACAGTCAGGCCTTTTGCCTAGATGCTGACCTCTGAATGCCCTCCTTGCCCCCAATTCCTGCCCTTCTTCCTCTTTTTTTCTCCCAGTTCTTCATTGAAATGCTGACAGACAAATTCCGTGTGAAACTGCCGGACGGGCATGAAGTGTGTTTCCCCAACCGGCACAGCTACCGCAAGATCAACTTCGTGAGCATCGTGGGAGGCTTCAAGATGATCTCCTTCAAGCTGTGCTGATGGGCACAGCTTCCTAGCTCTAATAAAAACCCAGGCCAGTGGAAGACTGCTTGTTCCAGCTGCTTTGTCTTCTGTGAGAGCCCTGTAGCTCTGTGCAAGCCACTGACAAAGCCCAAGGTTCTCCCACCAATAGGAAAGAAGCCATTGTTGGATAATGCCGAGTGCTTTCCAGGTCAGAACAGGCTGTGGGGCTGAAGGGGTAGTAGGCAGGCCAAAGCAGGCTCTAGGTGCGGTTCAGGGTGAGGACACTATATGATTGATTGGGAAATGGTTGTGTAATCTTTTTCACAGTGCTCCATTCCTTCCTGCACCCAAGCTTTTGGGAAGGAGGGATGGGGAAATGGGAAGGAAGGTGTAAATGTGAATGAAGTGGCATTTGATGTGGCATTTGGTGCTACTAAAGTGCATAATTAAAAGGTAGCATGGGGATGACAGCACAGGTGTGCCCCCAGCCAGCATTCCTGCCATAGATAAGGGATTGTCTCCAACTTTCCCTTTTACCTCACCTCACTTATCTGCTGGCACATTCCAGTCAGGTTAGCCATTGCTCTGACATTTCCACAGCGGATCCTACTCAGTGAAAATGAGGCAGGGGAGGCAGTGGGATTTGGGCTGAGTTATGTGGCTCAGTACCTCCTTGCACGGGACTACAGGCAAATAGTCCTGACTATTACATGCTGCTGCTCTAATTGAAAAGTATCCCACCAGCCTCAAGTGAGACTAATGTGTGACAGCAAACACTAGGACACTTCAGGCTGGGTGGGAGGAGAGCAGAGTAGAAGAGCATCTTACAGAGGGCCTGGTCCAAGGCAAGGTGGCAGTGTCCTTGCCCTCCCTCTCCACTTCCTTGCTGCCCAGGACGGAGGGATTGGTGGCTGGGGCTCCAGCAGACATAGCAAGGAAGACAATAAGGTCACAGCAGCCAAGGGGACGCACCAGAGAAGTTAGTATCAAAACTGTTTTAATAAGGACAATTATAAGTGCGTGGGATACAGAGGGGAGGCAGAAAGGGTAATTCCACAGATATGGGTCTTTGGTCTTGTGTTACGGTCTGGGAAGCAGAAGGTGGAGGGGAGCTTGTCCTGAGAGCCCAGGTCCCCACCCTGGAAGGTGCAAGGGAAGATAAGGCTGATCCTGCTGGGTGCCAGTGGCCAGACCTGGGGACTTCTTGAAGCTGGTGCTGGCCCTGGTTTGCTGCTGGTGGCTGGCATGAGGCAGCCCCTTGGGGAGGCTGAGGAACATGGGCTTGCCCTTAACCTCGGTGGCCTGGCTGGCACTTCCACGTGCAGTATGTGCATGCCCTGGAGCTCTTTATCCTCCTCTGAAGAGCTTCCTGGCAAGAGCAACCGGGTGGTGGGTGAGCCACGTGGGAGCAGAGCCTTGCAGCCACGGCCCAGCATCTCCCCCCACTGCACACCCCCTCCTGTCCCAGAGAACAAGGGGGGTCCTGTGAGGGTCCCTGTGGTGACCTCAGCCCCCGAGCGCGTCACGTCGGCTCCACGCCACGGCACAAAGGCGCTTCTATGAGGGCCGGCTTGCACGCGGGGCAGCGTGGGGGGCAGCTCATTCCAGGGCGGCTGTGTCACCCAGGGCCACTTGGCGAAGGATGTTAGCCGTGGTCCACACTGCCCTTGGGAAGGGGTGCACGGGGAATGGGGAAGGGGGCAAGGATGGAGACACAAACTGTGCCACCGCCCTGAGGATGGATGGTGGCACAAACCGAGTGGCTGCAGAGGAGTCTCCTTGTTCTGAGGCAGGGGGAAAAGAAGGGGTTTTTAGGGCCTGAACTGCAGAATTTGGTAACCTGACAGCCTGCCTGTCAGCCAAGAAGTTTCTGTGCTCTCAATTGCTGAGAGGAGTGGGGGTCAGGAAAGAAGCTGTCCTAAGTGATGCCCGGCAGCAGGAGGCAAGTGGAAAGATTCCTGATTATCTCTGTGCATGCTCTCACCTCCTGAACACCGAGCACACAGCTTTTGAGAGGGCAGGGGAAAAGAGAAAGCTCAGCGCTCTGGGGTTTGCCTGCCCCTTGGGACCCCAGCTGACCTACCCTTGTTGGTAGATGTGCTATACTGAAGGGTCTTAAACCAGCTGGAGCTGGGGAGACCCCATCCCCTAGGTGCCAGAGCGATCAGTAGGAATATCTCTGGGAAGGCACGCGTGCCAGTGCAGAGGATGGTTGGGGACATCAGTGGAAGGATGGAGTATGTCCCCAGACATGCTGCTGGAGCCAGGCTGAGGGTTGAGAGAGAGGGTGCTGGGGAGAATGGGATGGGGTAGGAAGAATTTGGGGTTCCTTTGGCACATGGGAATGTTCCTTTGATGTCTAACGGCCGGGAGGCTGGAGAGGGGTGCTATGCCTGGCTCTGCGGTGCCCACTGGCCCTCTGCAGCAGCCTGGCCCAGCCCCAGGGAGACCCCCAGGAAATGGGCTCTCCTCCTGCCCTCCCCAGCCTGCCCAGTGCCCCCACCTGGCGAGGAGGTCACCCACTGGGTCTGCTGGTGACACTGGCACCAGCAAGTGGGGCACAGGGAGGAAGGCAAAGACCCCGGCACCAGTGTCTGTGGTGGGGCCTGTGATGGGAGGGATGGCCGCTCACACCTTGACTTCATCGTCCTCTTCCTCCTCCTCGTCGGCATACTCGAAGGAATTGCTGCGGCCCCCTCGGGCACCACTGCAGCTTTCCTGCAGGCTGGAGAGCTTGGTCTCCTCCTCCTCCTCTCCTTGGTTCCAGCTGGCCTCGGGGGACCGGCTCTCCCTTGTCACTTGTGACCCCCACAAGCTGCTGCTGGGGCTCTCCCACGGGGTCTGTGTCCGGGCCTGCCGGGGACCCTCGCCCTTCTCCGAGCTCCGTGGGGTGCTGGTCCCGCCGTAATGGCGGGCCAGGACCTGGGCTGCTCGGTCAAATTCTCCAGCCTCAATGGTGCAGTCGTTCCAGTGCCCCTGCCACGGGGACCCTCTGGGCGCTGCCCCTGGCCCCGAAGCCCAGGCAGAGTTCGCTCCAGCGCCTTCAATGGCATGTGCCTCTCCGTTGGCGTGGGCCGACAGACCCGGCAGTGAGCTGGCCCCCGGCAGTGAGCTGGCCCCCGGCAGGTTGCTCTGCCTGGAGTGGTCCCAGAAGCTGGATGCTGCCTTGCCCTCTTCGTGGGATGCACCCACTGCCAGAGGGACCCTGTCCTTGGTCCCCTCATCGCACAGGAGGTGTGGGCCATCTTCCCCCACCTCGTTCCCATTGGTTTCAGAGAAGCTCATCACCTGGAGGAGCTCGCTCATCAGGGAGGGCCCCAGGTCTAGGCGGAAGGACAGCAGGGAGTCGGAGCGATCCAGCTCATCTTCCCCGGGAAAGGTGCTCTCTTGGGCCTTTTCCAAGCGAGGGACACGAGGGATGGTACAAAATCCAGACTCCAGCCCTGTGAGGCAGAAGGTATGGCTGGTGAGACAAGGGAATGGCTTGGTGGGAGGAAGCCCGACTTACTTCTGCAGGGGATAAGGGACACGGCTGCCAAAGTGGCTCAGGTCATGCTCCTGTCAGTGGCACTAGCCTCTAAAGGACAGGTCCGCGTCTCTGTGGACATCTCCAAAGCCCAGAGTTACAGCAGAGGGTCTCCAGGTGGGCTCTGGGCTTGTGGAGATGGCAGTGAGGGCTGAGCCAGGCAGGTGAGACCAGGAGATGGCAGCATTGCCTCAGCCTGCCTTTCCCTCTGAGCCCGGCCACTGCAGGCCCCCAGATCCACCCCCCACCCTGAGACCTTCTGCTCCAGACCTCCCTCCCTGGGGAAAAGCTGAGCCACAGCCCAGTGCTGTGAGGCTGGAGAGGAGCCACACAGATATCGTGTCCTGTCCTTCCCACAACCCTTCCCCAAAGGGCACCCTGGCTGGCAGGGAGGGATGTGGACAGGACGGAGAAGGGTGGATGGAATCCCTGAGGAGCAGCACATGGAGATGTAGAGGTTGGCACAGCTAGGGACAGGGTTAGAAGATCTATGTGGAGGTGGGGAAGGCCGTGCCGTGGGTCCCCTTCACCTCATAACCTTGGAGTGGGAATTGCTCCACTGTCCCAGCACCTTCTTGGCCTCCTCCAGGAGGCTGCTCAAGGGAAAGGGGGTAGATGGGGGCACTCCATGACAACTACTCCACACAGGCTGCCAGCTGTGTGGCGCTATGGGAGAGGGGGAGAAATGGAGAAACCGTCCCTGCCCCGCTTTGAGGGACACCCTGGGAGGAGACCTGCCAAGGGCAGGAGCAAGGACCATGGTTCAGAGCAAGGTTAGGATTATCTGCTCGCAGGGATCATCGAGACTGGGCAGTCTTAAATATCCCATCTCTCCTGAGAGCCTGAAATCCCTCACTGGGGAGGAAACTGAGGCCTGGAGCAATGGAGGAGGGCTGCAGAGGATGCTCAGCACCTGGGCACCAGCCTCTGCCTCGCGCTTCACTCACCGTAGGCCTGGTGTGTTTTGGAGAAGCTGTTGGAGGTGCTTTTGAAGGAGAACTTGCTGGTCGAGCCCCGGCCGCCGCCGCTGCCATCATACATGCCCTCGTTGAGCTGCGGCAGCGAGATGGCGTTCTTGATGATGGGCGAGATGGCTGGGGGCGCGGGCGAGGCCCCCGCCTGGCCCCCACTGCCCCGTCTCTTCAGCGGCGTCCGGCGGACGTGCCGCAGCGTCCGGGCGAAGAAGTTGTTGGGTTTGGCCGTGTCAGCCCCGCCGTGGTTGCTCAGGAAAGAGGTGTCCCCAAAGACGTCCCCGCCGCGCCCCACATGCATGGTGTGCCGGAAGTCGCCCAGCGGCGGGCTGATCATGTCCGGCGTCAGCTCCGACTTCAGCCGCCGCTTGCCATGGGAGCCTGACACCCAGCTGAGCACCGGCAGCTTCCCCAGGCTCATGTTGCACCCTTCAGCCTGCCTTTGAAAAAGCTCCAAAAATCAGCCCTCACCAGGCTTCCAGCACCAGGGTGGTCTGTCACATACCCGGCCTCCCCATTGCTTCTGCTCCGATGCTCCTGGGGTAACAGTTCGCGTCACTCTGGCTTTCGGCAGGATTCCCGCTTCCCTGCGCTACGTCGCGCTCATGAAATCACCCTCAGAGGAGACGTCCTCAGCGGTGAGGACAGGGGTGGCACAGAGACGTCCCCGGGGGTGTCTGGGTCACCCCCCAGTCTGCAGAGGTCACTGGAAGCTGTGTCTGGTCGTGGACTTAGAGGTTAATCCAGTGTCTTCTGCTGCCGCTGGGTGAGTGGGAGCCAGTCACGGAGCTTCGGGTGGACCGGCAGGGCAAGAGCATCGGTCCCCTTGCTGGCCACCTAAACAAGGCAAGAGGAGCAGTTAAGCCCTTGGACAGGATTTTCCCAGCCCCACTGGCTGTATCCACAGAACTGCCTGGCGAGGTTAAGGGCAGTGCATAAGGCAGTGGGGAGGTTGCTACTGGCTGCCCCCTCACCTGGCCCTTCTCTCGGGGAGGAAGAAAAAGGCTCTCCTCCAAAAACATGTGCTCTCCCTCACCTTGCTGACCTGCCTCAGTGTGCCTCAGTTTCCCGTCTGCAAAGCAGCTTTGCCAGACCCACGCCACAACACAGGCTGAGGATTTCCCTCCGAGGCAGAACCTCCTCCCAGAGCAGTGCCCTGCCTGGCTGCCCCAGCTCCTGGGGCGAGAAACCTCTCCCTCCTTTTTGCTATTCAGATGAACCCTTGAGGAGAGGGTGAGGCCTGGGGCCCATGTGCTTCTCGGGGAGGAGTGGCGGGAAGCAAAAATGCAATATTTGTATATTGCTTTGTTTGTCCTTCGCTGGCTGGGTCCGCGGGTGCTGGGCAGACATGTTGGACAAGCAGGGAGTCGGCAGTGTGGGGAGGGCAGCTGCTTTGCAGACAGGGGAAACTGAGGCACTGAGATGACGGCCCGAGGTTGGAGGAGAAGGTAGGATGGGTCCCAGGGGCACTGAGGGGCAGGAAGGAAGCAGCGGCTGGGTGCACTGTGGCAGGGCGATGACCTCCCCGGTCAGTGGGGAGGACTCTCACATCGGCAGATCCCCCGTTGGTGTGCGTAGCGAGCGGGACAGGGTGGCTTGGGGAAAGGAGAAGATTCAGATGTGAGGCACCTCAGAGTGGTCACCTGGGGACGTGTCCCTCCCTGGGCTCCATTCTGTGGCTGGGGGATCAGGACGGAGCTGGGTCCCTGCAGCAGGGCTGGCTGTGGAGCACAGCATGCCAAGAGGTGATGCAGGAGCCTCACCTCCCTCGGTCTCCATGTGCCGGGACCCCCACTGCTGCATGGCTCCCCCTGCCACGTTCCCTGCCTCTCCCGCTTGTCCATGCATCACCGCTGGAGCAGCCAGGCAGTGCCAGGATGCCAAAGGCTCTGGTGAAGGGGAATCCTGGACATGAAATTGCTTTCCTGGCTGGCTAGATGTGTTTTCACTTTGCCCTGGCCTTGTTTGCTCACCCGGGGCCCCTCTTATCTGCCAGGGGTTAATGACTGGGGAAGGGAAAACAAACCTCCCCCAGCAGCGCCCAGCACCATTGGCTGCCTCCCCGGGGTGGCAGTGGCCTCCTGGGGTGGCAGCAGGGACAGGATGGTGGCAGGTTGGGTTCCTGCTGGCCCTCAGCTCCCCAGCTCATGCAGCTCATGTCTTCCTCCTGCCCACAGAGGCCATGCAGTGCTGCCTCACAGCCAGGACAAACCAGGCATGTGGCAGATTTGGGGTGAGGGGACACCTGGGGAGCTATTTCCTTTCTCTGGCAGAAGCCCACCCATAGCCATTGGGTCAGGGCTCTCCTGAAGTGCAAAGGAAACTACTGGGGTGGTCCCTGCAGCACAGCTGGGGTCTTGGACCACAGGGAGAGAGATGCACCCATATTTTTGAGCTGTCCCCGGGATCTCCCAGGAAAGCATGTGACCCTGGGAGAGGAGATTAGGTGAAATACAGCCCTCAAGTTTTCCCTTTCCTCTGCACATTGGAGCCCCTGAGAAACCCAAAGTGGGGATTGTGCCCTTTAGCATGTGCTGCACCAGCCAGGGCTACTGTGAGGTGGGGGATCCTCCTACCACAACACAGTTGCCCTGCAGACCCCTATGGGGGACATCACACCTAGGGATGGGGTGGGGAGGCAAGGAAAAGGGGGGATGTGGGAGGAGAGCATCCCCTTGTTCCCCATCTGGACAACTACTGAGTGAGGGAGTGGGGTGGAGGAAAGTGCTTCTCCTTCCTTGTCTCTGGGTCACCACAGGGAAGCAAGCCAGCACCTCCTGGCCCCTGGCTCTCCTTGCCTGCTGGCAGGCAGCAGGCTCTGGGAGAGGGGGGAGGGAGAGAGGGAGGGAGGGAATGAAGCAGCTGGTGCCCAACCCTACCTGGATGGCAGGTTTCTGGCAGGCCTGTTGGGCCTTTCCTCCTTCCAATCTCCCCCTTTCTCTTCTTTCCTTCTGCCCCTGATGTGACTCCTGGCCCCTTTGAGCCCTCCCCTTCACCCGACCAGACTCTTCCATGCCAGTGAAACTCGTGATTCTGTGGGCAAAGGGTGACCTGTGTGCTGTCCTTTCCTCCACTGGGCAAAGGTACCCCTGTGCCTGGCCACCTCTCTGTCTGGGTGCCACTGCTTCCCTCTGGCAGCCCTCCGTGTTCTCCAGCTCCTGGCACAGCAAGCCCACAGCCCGTCACGACCTCCCCTTCCCTGGCATACTCTCTCTGGCTCCCTCCGTGCCTCCTCTGGGAAGCCCCCTGCCTCAAAGACCCACCAGCACCTCCTCCTTCTCCTCTTCCCAGCCTGGCCTCCCCCATTTCCCCCCCGAGTTCAGCTGGTTACCACTGGTTTTCCACTAGCTGGGAATGGCCAGAGCTGTTCTGCTTGCTGGGAAGAGCGGAAACCAGAAAGGGGGGGAAAATAATCCAGATGTCTAGTTGGATAGAGCTGCTGAAAGCAGCCTCTTCCCTCCCCCAAAGGGGACATGCTCCAAAAGAGGGTGAGAAATTTGGGGTGGTCTCAATAGCAGGAAGAGCGGGTGGAAATGGCTGTGGGTGGCCAGGAAGGCTTTCCCAGCCTTCCTGAGTGATGAGAAACCTCCCTTTCCCTGAAGGAAGGGAGGCAGAGGTTCCCCTATTGGGTGACTGCTTTGGGATGAGGAAAGCCAGCAGGGACAGGCTTTTGGGGAAGGGGGAAGGAGGCTTGGCTGGCTGGGTTGGGCCTCTCTCAGCTTTCCTGGAGCAGTGCCGGGCAGTAGGCAGACGCCTAAATCTGACTCCTGTGCTGCTGGCTGCTATATATATATACACATAGTGATATCTCTGTAGAACAGGGGTATTTTTCCAAGCAGACACGCTGGGACATAGAGGGAAGCCAGAGCTATGGAGGTGGGCAGTTTCCAGCCATCCCTTCCCTGCCCACTTACGAAAAAGTGCTCTCTTTCTTCCTGCATACCCCCAAAATTGAGGTGCCGGGAGCCTGTGGGGCTTTGAGGGGCAGCCAGAGCAGGGTTTGGGAGACAAGCGTCCCGCTGCCTTCCCCCATCCGTGGGACCCTCTTCTCACTCCCTTTCCTTCCCGCCTCTCCCCCCTGTCCTGTGTCCCCTCTCCTCACTCCCAGTTTCCTGTTGCATTCCTGCTTTCTGCTCCCTTTCTTTTTTACCATCCTTCCCGTCTCTATCGCCTTGCCACCCCTCCTGCTTCTCCCCTCTCCAAACACCCTCTCCACCCTTTTCCTGCTGGTCCCAACACCCCCCTGTCCCCAGCTCTACAAACCGATGAATCAAAACTTTCAGGAGTTACCTCTTTCGAACCAGGGCTATTATTTTGTTCCCCGTCCTCCAGACGAAAAGTTGCGAGACGCTCTCCGCAGGCCCCTGTGACTCGCTCCAAGGGTTACTGGTGCTGTGTTCCGGAATGGAGGGGGGGAGAAAGGGCAGGCATGCCCCCCTCCTTTTCCCACGGCTGTCCCCCCAAGGCTGGCTCTCCCAGGCTGACGCCCTGATGCCACGGGAGAGAGGGAGCGAAGCTGGCGGGGAGGGGACGTGGGAAGGAGGAGGGCGGGCTGCAGCACTGCTGAGCCAATCCTCGGCTCGGCAAGGAGACCAGAGAAAATGAGATTTATTCCAACTATCCAGGACAGAAAACTTCAGGAACTTCTCTGCCGCTCCCCTCCTCCTCCCCGCTTCCCCAGTGCCATTTCCCGTCTGCCGGCATTGGCTGCCTCCTGCTCCCGGGTGCCTGCTCCAGTGGGTTTGGGGGAAGGGGGAAGGCCAGGTTGCTGCCTAACCTGGTTAGACAAAGGGCAAAGGAAAGGGCTTTGAACCCTGTGTGTGTGTGACCCCTCGGGTATCACACAGGGTCCCCGATCCCATTTTGGATAGGAAGTTCCCAGTGCCTGTGGTGTAGCGCTGCCAGTCAGGACTGGGGTCTGGGGGTGGGTGGTCATACCAGGACCGGTGGGTAGCACTGGGCTGGGCATTAGCAGGATGACAGCCTCTCTCTGAAGGCCACGTGGGCCACGCTGGCGCTTGTTACAGGGTCAGGACAAGTGTTACGGCATCGGGACGAGCGTCATACCAGCGGCAGTGGGTCAGACCAGTGCGAGGGGCTGGCAGCAAGGGATAAATGCAAGGAGGTGCTCTTTGGTGGCACAAGGGAGAGTTTCTGCCCACATGTGGGACACCACATCCCTCTGGCATCGTGTGTTATCCTGTGATGGTCACAGGGCAGAAGACCCTATCAGTGCCGATGAGGGGCAACCTGCTGGTGGGTGTGGCACCGCCAGTGCCGTGTGTGACCCTCACGGCCTTCAGGCTCGGCTCGGCGGCTCTGCTGGGGACCACTTGGCCGGGCACAAGCACCTCTTCAGGGCCCTGTTGAGGAGAAGGGAGGTGGCTCTGCTGGTGAAGACGAGACAAGACTTGTTGGGGTTAAGTAGGGCTTGGCTGAAGGGATGACAAGATGTCTGCAGAGGAGATGTCAAAATGGAGCCTGGCCGTTCACTGGGCTCGGGTGGCGTGTGCTGGGGTGCCCGGGCAGGAGCACCTTATTGCTCAGAGGTTTGCTAAGCAGTAGCAGCAGGGTTTGGCACTGTTCTCTGGCTTCGCTTCTGCGAAATGGAAGTTGGGGTTTCTGCCTTCTGTGGAAGCTTTCTCCATTAGTAATTAAGACCGTACGGACCGTGCATGTTGGTGGTACTTTAAGTGGGTCTGTGTCTTGGAGGAAGATGGAAGCTCAGCTCTGATGGGGGATGAGCTCTGTCATCAGCGAGGAAAGGAGGAGGAATCATGACATGCATCTGGCTTGCCGGAGGTATGGTAGGCATTCCTTCCCCTAGGTCCTGCTCGGTGGAAGCTAATAGGGGTGGTGGGAGAGGCAGGACAAGACCCTTTCTTTGAGTCTCCTCCCTCTGCATGGTCTGCCAGGGCACTTCCCCCCACCCTGCCTGAGGGGCTCCCCCTCACCCCCAGCCCTGTGCCCGGCAGCAGAGGCTGCCTCAGGAAGCAGAGCCTGGGCGACGGCAGCCGCCTCCACTGGGGAATGCAGAACAAATCTTTTCCAGATGGGATAGGGGCCACGTTCCGCTTCTTGCAGGGCAGCCGGCTCTCTGCTGCCTCCTCCTCCTCCTCACTCCTACTCCAAGCATCTCTGTGCTCTGGGCCAGGATGGGCTTCATTTCCAGGAAAGCACCTGAAAATACCTTCTCCTCAGCACCCTTCTCCAAACCTGTGATCTTGCAGCCGTGCCAGCCAAGCTCTGACTTTTGTACTTCCAAGTCTGGCACTGAAGTGCTTTGGAGACCTCCAGAGTCGGGGTATGTGCCAGCTCCAGGTCTCAGTACCCATCCTGGCCTCTGGCTGCTTAGTTACGCCCTCTTCTTCCATATACAACAGCCTGGAAAGTCAGTCCATACAATCCTGCTTCTCAGCCTATTTATCCACCTCGGCTGATAAAGGAGAGGTGGCTGTGAGGCTGGACAGTGCTGCAGAATCACGGTACCACCCATGAGTGCCCTGGGCAGGAGCTTATGCCTGGACCCCTCCCAGCCCAGCTCATTTACCTTCAATCACCCCAGCCTTTCATCCCAGCTGTAACCCTAAGCCCCAGGCAGCAGTACCAGTCTCACCATTACAGAGAGACCGGCCACTGGGCTTATCGTGGAGCAGACAAGTGGCCCGGCAGCGTTCCCAGGTGAGGATTTGCTTTGACCGCCACAACATCAAAGACGGGGCCGTGCAAATCGCACCCCCTCATCTTCCCAGCACTCATCCCTCCAACGTGGGGTGGAGGTCTTACAGGTGACTGAGTGTGATGGGGAGGGAGAGAGGAATGGAGGGATGTGGGGGGGCTGAGGTCTCTGCCTTACGCTTCCTGGTGCTCAGTCCTTCACCCTATCTCACTTTGCAGAGCCTTCTGCTCGCAGACCCAATGCCTGAAGGAGGCTGATACAGGACTCCCCTCCAGTAAAGAAAAACCCCCCTACTCCCTTTCCCCTGTGCCTAGGGGAAGCCAAGGGAAGGTGATGAGGGCATCCCAGCTTGTGGATAGGATGCTTACCCCTGGGTTTATATTCCCTGCCATTTCTGCTTGCTGCCTTCCCACCTGCCCTCCTTCCCTGGGAAATTTCCAGGGATGGAGCACCAAGAGCGTAACAAGCAGTGCTGGAAACTTCCTGAAGAAGGAGGGCAGGCAAGGGGCTCGGTGGGAAGGGGGTGCCTCACTCAGTGCACAAGAAGCAGATATCCTGTTGCTGCCCAGGGTCTCTGGCTCATATTTCCTCATTAACTGAAAGTGCTGCTCGTTTGCAGGTGACTTCCAGATGTTTCCATTCTGCTCTGGGCTGTGAGGGCGCACACCACGCGGGTATGGGGATTACTGCCAGCAGTGGGGTGGGGGACAGAACCCTGCTATGATGGGGATGGGGGTGCAGAGAACTCCCTTGCCTCACCTGGCATGGCCTCATCCAGCTCCCCCTCACCGTGGTGCTGTCAGGTCCCTCCTCCCTGCTCCCAGCCCATGGCCCTCGGTGCTGCCTCCAGTCCATGTCTCGCTGCCCTGGGGATGAGCTGAAGGCAAAGCCGGTTTTAGGCTGAGCAAGCCAGAGTGGTGGCAGGAGGTGACACCCTGGGGCAGGGGATAGGTGTAAGCACCCAGCGTCTTGCCAAGAGCATCTCTGGTCTGATGCCAGCTCTGGCTTTGTAGGCATTGGATCCCTCATGCCCTATAGTTTCTCCACTGGGGTGATTTCTCCTCTGGCTGAACCCCCAGACACATGCTCGGCCAGGCTCAACCCATTTTTGGGCCTGTGCTGAGTCCCCCACACTGTGTCTGTTGCCTTTGAGATAAGCAGGGAAAGGGACCGGGGCGGTCTGGTTCCCAGAATCCTTGTGTTGCCCTGGGGAAGGAGAGTAGGGGGGGTTGTGGTGAGCACCACCAGGCACAGGCAGCAGCACTGGGTTAGACCCACTCGTGCTAGCAGTGGGGTGGGTAACCCTGTAAACACCCATTTCTAGCTTCCCCCACCAACTCCCCCAGCTCCCCTCCGCTGGAGCAGTGGGAGGCCGAAGGAATGGGACTGACCACGTCCTGCTTGGGGGATTTGCAAAGGGGGGAGCGTGTGCTTTTCCCCTGGGAGCAGGGCTGGGAACTCAAAGCCTCGGGGTTTGCCAAAGCCCAGGAGGAGGTACAGATGAGTTCCCAGGCTTGTTGGCAGGCTGCCTCCCTCCCTCTGCCCATCTCCTCCTATCCCAAATATTTTCATTTTTCTTCCTCCCCCCACACTCCCCAGCTTCCTCCTGGTACGCTAGTCCTGTCTGCTAGCCAGGGATGTGGGGTGCTGTAGGGCTGCTGTGGGTCCTGTGGGGTGTTGTGGGTGAGAGGACGGAGGGACAGACCCCAGGACAGACCCTGATCTGTGCTCTCCCTGCGAGTTTCACATGGGCACGGAGGAGAGGGAAGGGGGGTTTGGGACATAGCTGGGAGGGGGAGGGAGCATGTTGCATAAACCAGAAGTAATCCAGGAACAGCTGCCTGTGGCCTGGAAACACTTCAGTGATTCCGTGTGCTAGGAAAGGAGATGTAAATATAAAGATATATATTTATGTATGTAGACTACATCTCCCCAGAACAACCCCACACTTGATTCTCCAGTTCTCTTTCATAGACCTTGTACAAGTCAATGCAGGAGGGACTGGGGGAGGGCTTAAATATAAATTCGGTGCTTGGAGAAGCAGCTCTCTGTGTGCAGGGGCATCTGGGAGCCTCTTTGCCCTCCCTCAAATATGTTCCCTTGGCAGGACAAGGAGGGGGAGCACATCTACAGGACTTTAAAGCCTGTGCAGCCTGGAGGGAGCTGCGATGGAGGGTGTTGGGGTGGGGAGAGAAAGGGGGAGATGGTGAGGGTAGGAGGGATGCAGTGGGGAAGGAGGGGATGGGGTGAGGAGCAGGAAATTCTGGGCCTTTGGGAGGAAGGAACCTTTTGGAAATGAACTGCACGAGGAGGTGCAGAAAGGTGTTTCGGGGAAAGGAGGAGCTGGGGGATTTCAAGGGAAGGGAGTAGGTCCCCACGGGTGGTGTGGCATGGGAGAGGGGACCATCAAGGAATGGGAGATGCATCCGTAGAGCAGAGGAGGAGTGGGATGCAGGGGTGAGGAAGGATACAGTGTACAGAGAGAGGATATGGGGATATAGGGAATGGGGATGAAGAGATAAATCATGCATGTTGGGAGTGGGAGACCATGCTTGGGGAACCCATTCTGGTCAAAGGGAAGAGGTGAAAGCCAGGGGAGTGGTTGGACACAAGGCCTGGACAACTCTTTTATCCTAATGACTTTGCCTGTCCATCCAGCCCGGTATTTTTGGCCCACGGAAGGAAGGGGGTGGGGATGCAGAAGCAGCTAAAAATAGGGGTGTCCCTGCCCATTCCCCCAAGGCGGGCATCCGTCTGCCTGCCTGTGGGGTTGCTGCGGGATCTGGAGGAGGGGAGCAGATCCAGCCTCCTCCCCATGGCGTCTGGCTCTGCTTTTGTTTGTCTCACAGCCCTACAGGGACAGGAAGAGGCTGCAGGGCTGGGGAACAATGGCTCATTCTCCGTGAGTCTGCGCCTGCCGAGGAGCGATAGGGGACACGGGACGGTGGCCAGAAGGCACAACCTCCTAGCACCACTGCTGCAGGAGTTCAGCCCCCAGGAGATGATGGGCTCCACCGGTGGGATGCGGGGGACCTTCCCCAGCCCACCCCTCTTCCCCAGGTTCCTGTGCCCAGGTGGAGAGGTGATGAGGGGCTGACTCACAGTGGGTGCACTTTATAGAGGAGACAAGGGAGGTAATGCTGGCAGCCCAAAGGGCGGTGGGAACACGTTTCCAGCCAGCACTGGGGAACGCACTGTCAGCCTCTCTTGAGCCTCTGAAACCTGGAGCGTGGCTGGAGCTTGCACCCCACAGTGCGAACGTCCCTACGTGGGGCTGGGAAGGTGTTTATCTGGGAGCTGTACTGTGCTCCTGTCCCAGCTGTCACTGTGCTCCCCGAGGCAGTGCCAGGACTGCTGGTGGAAGCTCTCTCCATGCTCTGTGCTCCCTGCTGTCTGGGAGACTGCCGAGGAGCATGGATATGTGTGCGTGGTGGGGGGTGATAAATCCTTTTATCCCACCTCTTTCTTCTCCAGACCCTCCTTTTGAGGCAGTGTCTCTCCCGGATGTTAGATCTAACAGCATGGTGCTGGAAACTCCGCAGGGAGAGCCTCTCCCCACACTTCTCCAGACTTGCTAGGGATACGAGGAGGTGGCGTTAGCACCTGAGGTAGGGGAGAGGTTAGGACATATTTTGCATAGGTTGAGCAAGAAGGGGACAGAAGAACCTCCCTGTTTCCAGCCCCCTTTTTTCAAGGTCTTGGATACTTGGGGCTGAACGCTTGCCAGGGCTCCTCTTGTTTACTCAGCCGGGGAGCTGACACATCCAAGGTCTCTGCTGCCTCCACTTTCCCACATGCTGCTGGCCGGCACATTCCAGGGCAGAGTGGAGATCAGTGCAGAGGCATACCAGAGGTTTCCATCCGGGATGCCATCCCTCCTCCCTGCTCACCCCAGGCATCCGGCACCTCTCGCCAGGTCGTGAAGAGCGGGCATCACATCTGGCCAGCGTCCTGGGCCTTTACAAGCCAGGGCTTGCACAGAGCCCAAGCATGGAGGGGGACCCCAGAGACAGGGATATGCCTCTCAAACTGAATGCCTTCAGCAAGGCTCTGTTCTTCTTGCTGGTTCCCTCTGCAGATCTCAGTCCTGTTCCCTGTCATGACCCACGGGAGATGTGTGCAGGAGTGGGGGATGCCTGTCTCAGCTTGGTCCTCCCTAGAGGGACCTGGGGGAAAGGGATAACACCCTCCTAGGCAACAGTCCAGCTTTTTAATTTTAGGATGGGCACCAATTCCTGCAGCTGGGTTGAGCTTGCTGAGGGTTAACAGCGCTGGGCTCTGCAGCGGCACCCTTCTGCAGGCACCAGCTCCGGTCCCTCCTGGGCAGCAGCCCAGACCTGGTGCGGCTGCCTTTGGTTTTAGGACAGAAGACCACAAAGCTTTTAAAAATAAATGCCAGGAGATAAAGAAGGGTTTGGAGAGCTGGCTGCAGGGCTGGGGCGGGAGCGTGGCCCTCGCCCTGTCATTTGGGCCGGACGCCTCTGTCCCAGCGATGCTCCCACCTCCACCGGGGCTGCGGGCATCTCTGCCTCCTCCGACCTCGGGCTGCTGCAGGCAAAGGACCGCCATGACCTTTCCTTTTCCCCCGCAGGCCGGCCCACAGAGGCCCCTTTACGCCCAGCCCCAGCGTCTGGAAGAAGGGGCCTCGTCTCCCTCCTCGGCTGCCACAGGAAATGCGGAGCCTGGAGGTCAGGGGCCAGCCGGCAGCTCCTCCCGAGGGGGCCAAGCAGCCCAGCGATGGGGCTTGCATCATGCCGGCACCCGCCGCAGAGCAGGGGAGGGAGGCAGAGCCCTGCAAGGGGGAGGGAGAGGGCCAGGCTCTTCCTGTTTATGTGACTACCAGACCCCCAAGAAAGGGAAAAGACTTGGAAAGCTCATTGCTCTTGGGCGGGCTCCAGCGAGCGACTGTCTGTGACTCTTAGCCCAGGGGTTGCATCTATGTGGCAGGGCGTGACTTCTTTGCGGGGGAAATGGGCATCCAGCTCCAGGGAGGGCTAGGATTGCATTCTGGGGCCTTGTGAAGCTCTGGTCTAGGGGAGAGACTGTGGCTAGCTTCCTGGGAAGTGAGGGACAGCCCCTGCTACATGCCAGGCTTTGATTCCTCCCGTGGTTGTCTCCGGCTGATGCTGGTCTCTGTGGGATGGTCTAAAGGGCAAAGACCCACTCAGGCCAAGACAAGGAAGTAGCTGGGTATTTTAGCTTTGGGACAGAGGAATGGGGGGCTCTGAGAACGCCAGGCATGGAGGAGTGTTTAGGGGAGGGTGCCTGTTCCGCCATGATAGCTCCAGAACAGATCCCATACAGCTGGAGACCTCCCATGTTATCTAGGGTCACATCCTGCAGGGCATCTGGTGTGGCCGTGGTGGTATGCAGAGGAGGAAATGAGGTCCAGGATGCCATGCTCCTGTCTTCACCTCTGGCACCATACTGCTCTGGCTTAGGCCACATCTGTACCGAATTTATCATGTCTCAGCTTTGGTTTGTAGTCCTTGGCTCACGCTGAGCGTGGGTGCTCTGTGCCACCTCTGGTGGATGCCCTGGAGGAGACACCATTAGGCAGCATTGTCAGGAGCAGAGGGGAGTTACAGCCCCTTTGCAGTCCCACAAGTAAGCCCAGGCCCGGCTCAGTGCAGCAGCGATCTCCAGTCAGATGTAGGATAAGAACAGCTGGGTGCAGTGTAGGTCATAGAGCCATTGAATAATAAAATTGCTTGGGTTGGAAGGGACCTTAAAGTTCATCCAGTTCCAATCCCCTGCCATGGGCAGGGACACCTTTCACCAGACCAGGCTGCTCAGAGCCCCATCCAGCCTGGCCTTGAACACTTCCAGGGGTGGAGCATCCACTGTTTCTCTGGGCAACCTATTCTGGTGCCTCACCACCCTCACAGTTAAGAATTCCTTTCTATATCTAATCTAAACCTGCTCTCTGTCATTTTAAAGCCATTCCATGGAAGGTCTTGGGAAGGGCCTCACAGTCAGAAGCAAGGAGCCCTGGCAGGTCTGCGTGGCAGGAACAGGCACAGCCCTTGGCTCCCCATGTCCTTCCCTTTCCAAGGGCTCCAGTTTAAGGCCAGGCCGACCCGAAGCATTTGGGCTTTGCCCAACCACCTCCTTCCCCAAGGGTTTGGCTGGTGGGGTGGTGACACCCTATGGCTCTGGAGCAGTGTTACAAGTGATGGCAGCCCTTGGCTGTTCTGTGCCCCCTCTGCAGAGGCTTTGTGCTGTTAGCATGTACTCAGCTCTTTCCCCTGTTCATGTCCTGGACAGGTTTGCTCTCCAGCCAAGAGGAAAAGGTCCTGGTGTAGTCCTGACATGCCCCTTTCCCTGATATGGCACATGTTTAGTAAAATGAGTGTTGTGGGATGGTATCACCCCTCCTGGCTCTCGTCTATCAGCATCTGGCCTGACAGTGACTCAAGAGACCCTGGCAGCTGAACACCCTGGGGCATGTTCATGTACCAGCTCAGGAGAGGAGCCGTACAGGACTTGGATCATCTCAGAGAAGAGGAAGGGAAGATAGAAGCGGTGTTTTCTATCTGTGCTTCTTCCTTTCCTCCTGTTGAAGCACGCAGAATATTTCTGAAGTGGGGTGAGCAGAGCTCCCAGCTAAGCAGCTGATGTCTTGGTGACAATTTGTTCTTCTGAATTCAAACTGCTCACGGAGAGTTTGCTCATCTCTGTGATGACATCTGAGCTGGTTCTTCTCACTGTCTCAGTGTCTTTGCCTTCACCTGCCCTGCAGAGACAAGCCAGGGTTTGCCTCTTGATCTCTCTTTGCTCCCATCCTAAGCTAGTGTTCCTGGGAGATGGTGGAAACACGCTTGGTCTGGGCAGCTGGCCATGTGGCAGGGGTCACTGATGATCCTGCAGTGCAGTGGAGTCGGAGAAGATGATGTGTACTGTCTGGGGAAACCTGTCCATCCCACAAGGCTGGAGCTCTGCTGGAGGTGGACTAGGAGTGTTTTGTTTGCTCTGACTAGGTGGGTGTCCACACAGCTGGTGAAGGGGTTGGGAGGCCAGGATGGGAAGGGCTCCTCAGTGACTGTTTGAGGAGGTCTAGGGGAGGGCATAGCGGAGATAGAGAGGAGGAGTGGTACACGTGGGAGTGCAGAGGAATGGCTGACTGTTACAAAGCTACCTAGACATATTGATTTCTGTTCTGCAGTCTCATCTTCCCTCTCTGACTTCTAACCCAGACTGATGGCCCTGCTCAGTCCCCATTTAACCCATTTGCCTTCCTCTGGCTGCAGGTCAGCTCCTTGTTTTATCCAGCCAGCCTGGATTTGGGGCAGACCTCACTCACTACGACAGACCTATATCCCAGAAAGCAGAGGTGGGACTCAGGGAGGGACAGATTGCCCATTTCCACCACTTTCCTGCTATTGAGGCAGGTGAGAATACCTGGGTGACACTGAAACCAGCAGGATGAGACATGCCCGGGGTGTCAGGAGCACTTGTGGGGTCCACAGGCAAGTAAGAGTCTCAGTTCAGTGGGCTTGCAGGATGCTAACTGGGGACATTGTCATTCCCAAGCTCTTTCTTTCCCAGGATAATGCTGAGGTCATACTGTGATTAATGCTTTGACTGTTGGTCTACATGCAAATCTGCCGCAAAGTGATGTCCTAAGAGGTGGAAAACACCACTTCATGCTTGCGTTTGACGTCCCAGTTTCCAAGGGGCTCTTCTGTGCAGCACCCAGCGGCTGGGTGAGGTTGGTGTGGTCACATTGACCTCTGGTGGCTGCAGCCTTGGCGTGCAAGGAGCACTAAGGCAAACCGGCTGGGTTTGGGGAGCTGCTGCTTGCTGTTCCTTCCGTTCCCCATCACCTCTCCTCTTAGACAGCAGTTTGTTTTCTTCCCAAAGCAGGTAGCCACTCTTTGTGGGTAAACCCTCAGTCCGTGTGGTTCTACTCCATGAGAAACAAATTCTGCTTGCACACACGCCAGTGAGAAACAAAGGCGGATCGTTTGTTGGAGAGCAGAATTCACTCCCAGTTTCTAAACAGAGAGGGTCATATCCGGGAAGAGCAGACTGCTCCCCTGTATTCAGTGTAATCTCTGTGCTGTCAGTGTTCACACCCTTCTTAGGCAGCCGAGGGCAGACTTTGATGGTCCTCTTGCAAATGGTGACCAACCAGACTGGGTTCACAATGAGCAGTGAGATGGACTCTTGGTTGGCTTATGTTCTGGAGAGAGAGGGGAAAAAAGCTGGGACTAATCCCACAGGGGTAATGGTTTGAGAATAAAGCAACTGCTGAGTTGGAGCCCCTTTGCCAGGGGCAGCTGGGCAGCTTTGGAGCGAGAAAGCTCATCCCAGTGACTCTAATCCCGTCATTCTGCTCTAATTCAGGTCTTCCTTGCCACCCTGCGCACCTCTGGTGCCCTAATGAGGACACAGATTCGTTGCCAAGACCTTACCAAAAGGCTCCCATGTGCTTTTGCCGCCTGTAGCTCCAGGCAGTGGGTGTGTGCGTGTGGTGAGGGGGAGGAATGCTGAAGGAAATATTTGCTTGTTTTGCTATCTCCACACAGATACACGCATTTCCTTCCTGCTATAAAGGCCACTTGGTTTTTGAGGGGGGACCTCATTCCTCCTCCCTTCTGCAGCCACCACTGTGAAGGGAATAAACCACTGGCAGTGTGCTGCAGCAGTCTTACATCTGCTATTAAAAGTGCCGGGGAAAAGAGCAGGTAGTCAAAGTCCTTGCAAAGGCTGTTAATATAAACGCTGAGTTTGATGAGTTTCATCAGGAAAAGGTTTTTTTTCACCGTGTGTGTTAACTAATCCGGCGTGAAGTAGCGTATGAGCCAATTAGATCGGGTTGGAGCCGATAGTTCTGTTTCACAAGTCCTTTTGTGTTTTTGGCATTTGTTTTGTTCCACACAGGAACAGAAACTGCGGAGAGTTGTTTCGCTACACCAAATCGTGTTGGGACAGCTACCGCAGGGTGGAAGTTGTTGTTATTAGGGGGATTATTTCAAACTCGCTTCCTCAACCTGACTTGGGAGATCACCCTGGAGACCTTAGCAAACCTCCCCCTAAAACTTCAGCGGAAGCTCTAAGTCTCTGCAAATCACCAGGCTGCAAGAAGAATAGTTTATTTTGGTTAAGGGGGAAAAAAAGAAGGACCTAGCAAGAAATGTATCACTGAAGGTGTTCTGACTGGCTCACATTCTGGACACCGTGTGGGCAGGCAGTTTCATGGGAGCTTTGTAAATTTGCTGTGCTTCCCAAAACACAGGGCAAGACATTACAGAGCACCCAGCTCACCCTCTAACCACAGCTTGAGCTTTGCACCAATGGCATTTTAGCCACACAATCAGGAATTTATTGAATTCCTGCCCCGCCTCAGACCTTCCTAAAGCTGTTTCCAGGCGGGGGCAAACAATGCAGTGCTGAGGCATATCCAGCCCAGCTCTCCACAGCACGGGCTCACTCGCCTCGGAGAGATCCCGCTGACCTCTTAGTGCCATCCATCACCCCACACCGCAAGGTCCTGCAGAAAACCCAGCAGCCTGCCACACTCTTGTGGGCCATGTGTGCTCAGCCCCTCCTCTGGTGGTGGAAAGGACATGTGGCTCACCATTTGCTAGCTTGTTATAGATTTCCTGTGTGAGCCTGTGTGGCTTGGAAAGTTTTACCAGTGCGACTATTTTGGTTAGGATTTGAAAAAAAACCAAAACAACAAACCAACAATCCAAGAACAAAAAAAAAACCACCCATCCAAACACCCCAGTGTCATTCCTAGCGTGAACTCAAGTGTGCCAGCACAAAGGTAACTGCTACTGGTAAAGCTGTTTTGGAAATGTAATACCTGGCTGTGAGCATGGACAGTCTGGTGGGACTGTGTATCTCCAGCAAACTGGGGTTGTCTTATACAACTGCAGCTTCCCTCCAAAGAGTGAGCTTTGCATCCCCTGTGCCTCCACAACAAAAACCAGGCAGGGAATGTATTCTTCTTGTCAGGAGCTATCTATCTGATCTATTGGGATCAGCTGCCCAGCCCAGAGCCAGGGGTGGTCTTCTTGCTCCTGGAGTACTTGCTGAGCTTGGAGACTCTCCATGAAGGAGAACAGGTAATGGAGCTTGTAAAAAAATTAAGGAAATTAGTCACTTAGTCAGTCTTAGGACCTGCCCTTATTGCAGTATCAGTCAATTATTGAATTATTTATTTTTCCCTGGACTTGGATGTCTGAGACTCTTCCGTGGGCAGCCTAGGGTGAAGATATTTCTTTAGCTGTACTTGATGTGGGGCCTGCTCTGTCTGATGTCTGAGTGCTCTGAGTCACAAAGCACTGCAGCCACTGCCTGTGGGGTCAGGGTGGGTGGGGGAAGAGGATTTCTTTGTCATCAGCCTTGAGTTTGTCTCTCTCTGTGTGAATGAGAGAAACCAACTCTTGCTTTGGGACTTCTATCAGGATTGTGAAGATCTTATCTTCTATCACCACATAATATCCGGCTCAGGAAATCTTTTCACTAGAGAGGGAGAGAGAGGGACCAGGGTTGTTTTCGAGAGAGTAACTAGCAGGCAAGAATTGACACGGCCTGAGTCAGAATGGGTTCCCAGCAGGCAGCCTTGCTTGTACTTGCTTTTGATCACTCAGCTGGATGCCTCTGGCTGGAGGTAAGGGCTGGAGACAGAAGCTGTCCTGGGTCAGCCTGCGCCCTTCGTGTGGGAGCTGTGCAGTGCTGGGCTTACAAGGGAGGGGAGGGAGCTGTTGGGACCCCTCGAAGGGAGGGAGAGTCAACAACAAATTCACGTGCCCAGGGTGTCAAGCAGTCCCTGTTGGGATGGATGCCATCCGAGGGCAGCTTGCTGACAGCCCCACGTGCGAGCGCGTGCCTGGTGTTTGCTCAATACCTGTGTACATTTTGCAACAGAAGGGCTGTGTGCTCTGTGCACCACACAGTTCCCACATGGTGGTTGTGCTTCACCTTGGAAAGAACCTAGCAGCACGGGGAAAGGGTCTTGCTAAAGCCTCCCTTCCCTCAAATCACCCCACTGAAACTGGTGCAGGAGCCCTGCCACTGGCCCTGGAGGAGAAACAAATGAAGATGTTCAGCTTGGGTGAAGCAGAAATCCTTTGGGGAAGGGGGCCCTGTTCATACCTCTGCTTCCTCACTTGTGTGAATGAGGAGAGAAAGATTTTTCCATGCTGAAGTGGGGTCTAGAAGCTGCAGTGGTGGGGTACTGAGGGCACCTCCCTTTTGGAAGTGTGTTGGCAGGGGCAGGAGCGATGCAGGGCTCCTTCATGTTGTGTTCAGAGCCCTGGAGGGATGCACAGCAGTACTCTGGGCTACCCTGTGGGCTGACACCAAGGCTGGGGAGAACCAGGGAGCTCCCATTTCTTATGAGCTTGATATTGCATTGGGAATTTCTTGTACAGAGCCTGCACTGCATAGCCTGGCTGTTGAGGTCGGACACAGCTGAGAGTGATGAAATGAGAGTGAAACAGGGTTGCTAGAGAAAATGAAAAACATCTTAGCCTTGAAGGGGGGGCTTGATGTTGGGATTGAACTATGGTGTCCAGCTCCATCTCTTCCAGAGCCGTCTTTGTCCAGTGTTATGCACAGATTTGGGCAGCTGAGTACAGGGCAGGTGTGGAGGGTACCCTGCGCAAATTCTTTGGGATGCTGTGTGAACACAGGTCCACTCCTGGGATTGCTGTGGCCACTTGGACCAGAGGAAGGCTTCCCAGCATCCACTCCTGGCCCGGGGAACTCAGTGCTGGGTCAGGCCCAGGCTGCAAGCCCCTGCATGCCCCAGAGTACATCTCTATCACACTGCCCTGGGGTGTCTCCACACCCAGTTCCACCCCTCGACACAGCTTAGGACTGAGGCCAAAATCTAGCCTGTGGGATCTCTTCTTGGCCTGGATCAGGCATCTTTCCAGCACTCTCAGTTTTTCCCCCTTGCTTAGATCCCCCCTCCATCCAGAACCAGCCCTACACCTCGGGTGGTGTAGCAACAATTGCTGCAGCCCTGGAACCAAAGAAAGCCTCTCCTTATGAATCCCTTATTTGCAGCAGAGCGCGGGGGGCTGTGCCTTGCCCGAGGAGACCCCCATCCTGCCCGGGCAGGGTCCCGGACAAGCCGAGCACCCCCGGTCTGTCGGGGGCTGAGGCAGGGTGCGTTTCGGAAGAGAAGTGGCTGGCGAGCCACATCCTTCCGGGGAGCAGCTCCATCCCGGGGCTGGGCACCGAGGCGGGCTAGAAGGACAGGACACACGCAGAGAAAAACCCTTCCCCGGCTCGCCCAGGTGAGCAGCAGCCGGAGGCTCTCAGAAACCGGGAGTGGCGGAGGGGATCCGCCCCCGCCCCGCCGGTGAGTGCCCCCGCGACCCCCGCAGGTGGGCAGAGCTAGGCTCTCCATAGCCCCGGGGGTTGCCGGCTTCTTTCCAGCCGGCTGGACGAGGGAGGGAAAGAGAGAGAGGGAGGGAGGCAGGGAAAGAGGCAGGGAAAGTGCAGCGGGGTGGGGAGGGCGCTTCAGACACACCTGCCGGGGCGGCGAGGCGGCAGCGGAGCGGGGAGCGGAGAGCGGCCGCCCGGAGTGGGGATGGCAGGTAAGGGGCGAGCCCCCGCCCGGGAACGGGGTCCCGGGGGCGGCGGAGCCCCGCTGGGGCCCCTTGGCCGCGGGGGCGGCGGCTGCTCGTCGGCATCGCCCCGGGGCGTGAGTTTCGCACTGGCTCGGGAGTGGTGGTGGTGGTGGTGGGGGATGTCTGCGCTTCTCGTCCTCTTCCCCAGCCGCCTCCTCAGGAATGGTCTCCGGCTCGGCATTCCTGGAAGAGCGCCTTCAGACCGCCCAAAGGGTAGCGCTCCCTCCGGCCGCCGCGGGAGGGGGGTACCCCGGGCGGGAGCGGGGCTGCCGGCTCTGGAACTTTCTGCCCACCCCTCCCCTCTCTTTCTCTCCCTCTCTCTCCCTTTCCCTCTCTGCCGAGCCTGCCTGCCGAGAAGCTGGTCGCGGCTTGCACAGCCGGCTTGAGTTTCTTGGAGAGACAGTTTGACTTAAAGGGATAAATCTGCTGTGGAGTTTGAAACAGCTCAACTTCTGTGACCTGCTGTCGCGTCCTCCTCCAGCGTACTTGTGTCTACGGGACAAGAGTCTCAAATGAGAGTTCAATTTCTGCAAGAAACTGTTTTTATTCAGCCTAGAACAATCCATATCTGTATTTGTATTTAGGCTCCTAAACTCTTTGGTGCAGAAAACGAGACACTTGGGAATCTCTTGTGGTGTCAACAGTTCTCTGTTCCTGCTGTCTTTCATCCATCAGACCCCAAGCCTCCTGCGTTTGTGTTTGGAGGATTAACTTCTGCACAGCTCTCTCAGCCACCCCCCTTTGTTGTGCTGGTTGTCAGTCTAAAATAGCATGATACAATTTGCACCACAGGACAGAAAAAAAAACCAACAGCAGAACTCCACCCCCAAATTTCCAAAGAAAAGGAAAAAGACTAGGACATTTCCTTCCCCTGTGGAACATGAACCTCTGCCCTGCCCCTGGGGATGTTTGTGTGCCTGGGGTACCAAAGCTGGGCTTAATGCCAGCAGCAGAGCAGCAGGTAACCATGCACACGTTGGAGGAGAGACGGCTTCTAAGTCTCAGGAGATCTTTGCAGTGCTTTGCATTGACAGCTGAAAGGATTTGTGCTGGCCTGTGAAGCAGACTTCATTTCTCGAGTGAAAATAGATAACACCGAGTTGATCCATAGCTGGGGAGAGAGCACATTGCACACACCTGCTCCATCGCAGCTTGTGGGACTGTAGGAGCAGGTTCACCATGGCTCTGAGAGGTTTTGGCCCATTCACTTGAGGGGTTCTCTCGTGTTTTATTTGGCTGGCAGAGTGCTTGCCTTGTTGCTACATATTTTCACAGCTCCATACAGTGGTGTGGAAGATACATGAAAGATATGCTCATGTGATTCCCTGCTGATTCCAGCACCTGTAGCCAAGCTTCTCTGTGGGATGGTGCCCTTGAGAACTTGTTTGGTCACCAATGCTTGGTGCACAGTGCCAGGCGTTCATTTGCTGGATATTCTCCAGCCCCAAGTATGAGAAAGCATGTCCCAGGCTGTGAAAACTCTTGGTCCTGAGAGTTTCCCATTCTCAGGGATTGACAAAAGGAAGGTGTGTGATGGCTGGGGGGATTTAAGAATGTTTGAGAGATGAAGATGATATCTTCTCTAGACTTCCTACTGTATATGCTTCTAACTCCTTTATGCACCACTTGCCTTTTGCACATCCAAGGCTCTAGGTGGACACTCAAGATCCTGCTGTAGTTTAGATAAATAGAGAAATTTTAGATAAATCTATTTTAGATAAATAGATCCATTTGTGTGTAAAACGTTTTCTAATGTATCTGAGTCCCGTTTGCAAGACTCATGGATCGTTTGCAGGACCATACCTCAACTCATGTTCTCCCATGCCTACTCATGCCTTCTACCTGTGCTTCTCCATCATTCCTCATCGTTTTATCCTTCCAGCCGTGGAGAATGCGTCTCTCCAAGCCAGCAGCCTCTCAGAGCAGGAGGAGGAAGAAGACACCATCTGGGAGAAGATCGAGAGTGCACGACACCAGCTGACCCGCTCCCTGAACCCAGCCAAGCTCACCCCGTACCTGCGCCAGTGCCGCGTCATAGACGAGCAGGATGAGGAGGAGGTGCTGAACTCGTGCCGATTCCCTTGCAAGAGCAACCAGACAGGTGGGAGAAGACACAAACTTGCACTTGGGTGGGCTTTGGGGGGATAACCTGGTTTTGACACGCAGTGGGTGCTACACACACTGCGCTGCTCCCTCAGCTTCTTTGTTCTCTGAGGTGCTCTGCAGCCAGACCCTCCCTCTGGTCCTCTGTGGGCCTCCCCCTGCATGCACACAGAGAAGGGCAGTGCTCCCACCCCGTTCTCTCCTCTAGCCATTCCCATTTTTGTGGATGGAAGTACAACTGGTGGAGATGCTATCTTCATATCATGAAGTGGGGCCACACAGTTTTCTCTCTGTTTTGCAGGGAATTCGTCCTAGCTCTTATCTGTTCTTCCAGGTTACCTGATGGACATCCTTCGGCGCCGTGGAAAGCGAGGCTATGAAGCCTTCCTGGAGTCCTTGGAGTTTTACTACCCAGAGCACTACACACGGCTCACGGGGAGGGAACCAGCCCAGCGCTGCTCTATGATCCTGGGTAGGAGCAGGTGCTCTGTTCTCCCTTCAGCTGCTTCTGCTTGCATGGGAAGGGTCAGAAATCTGTGCAAGCTCACGTGCCTGCGTAAAAACCGGGTTCGTGCTGCCGGTGTGTGAGGAATCCTGAGAGTTCTGTGCTCTGGAACTGGCAGGGAGGGGGCCACGCATACAGGTGTGACAGACTGTGGTGCCGTAAGCCTGGGACAACAAGGGCTGCAAACCCACAGGAGAACTTGTCACCTCTTGGTGGAAAACAGAGCATTGGGCAAATCTGTTTCTTGGGGTTACCCCTGTTTCAGCAGCCAGGAACAGGTTCTCCTTTGTCTCTCCCCAGATGAGGAAGGCCCTGAGGGACTAACTCAGTTCCTGATGATGGAGGTGAAGAAGGTGAGGGCTCAACGGAAAGAGCACCTGCTGAAGGAGCACCAGCTCCAGGTGAAAAACCAGGCGTTGGAGCAAGAGCAGGTCCGGCTGGAGCAGCAGCTGAAGGAGCTCCTGAAGGTGCAGGAGCGTTGCCAGCGGCTGAGAGAGGAGTGGGACTCCAACAGTGTGGAGCTGCTGAGGCTGAAGGACGAGAACTACATGATGGCCATGCGCTACGCGCAGCTCTGCGAGGAGAAGAACGTGGCCGTGCTGCGGAGCAGGGACCTGCAGCTGCTGGTAGGGTCCTGGCGAGCACGAGGGTGGGCAGCGGGACGTGGCGGGGCTCTGACGGCCGAGAAGGATGCGCACGGATGTCCACACGTGGTGGCTTGGGAGCGGGAAGGAGCTGATGGCACACAGGATGTGTGCTGGGGATCCTGCCCTGCTCCTGATGGAAGTGTGCCTTGCAGAGGGGCTGAGACATGGGCACAGTGCATGGGGCTCGCCACTGCCTGGGGGGGGGCAGCTGGAGATCCATCACCAGCTCCTGCCGGCTGATGTAGTCAAGGGTACATCACCTAGAGGAGCCAGAGGCAGGGCTGGTGCCTTCCCTGGCATCCCCCAACTCTCAGCCCGGCTGCTGGCACCACGAGATGCCCTGTGTGCTCCTGCCTGTGCTGCCTGCCCTGTGCTGCCTGCTCCGCTCTCTGGCAGCACAGGCAGGTGGCAGGCAGCTCACTCTGCCAAGCTGTGTGTTTGTATTTACTTCTTCCCCTGAAAGGGTTTGTGTTTTCCTCTCTCTAGTGAGGCCGGTGGCTGTGCAGCCGCCCACGCCGGGTGCGTGTGTGCTGCCTGGAGCTGCCCAGCCCGCCTTGCTGAGCTTTAGGAGCCTTTTGACCCAGCCTCCATCCCCCCTGCCACTCCCCACCGCCTCCTCATGTCTTCTCATGACGTGTGTTAGACTCATGCCCTGCATAGCTGAAGGAATTCGTGACACTGCAGTCCAGCTGCCAAGCTCTCACCTCCAGCAAACATGCACCCATTTCCTGCCTGGGCAAGGACAGCCCTACCTCGAGCCTATTAATAACTCATATTTTTAAGTGCTCTGCTGCCTGCTGGCATTCCCCCTACCAGTCTGGGCCTGGACCTCTCACACAGCCTTGTGATTACCTTTCATTCCTCATTCTGTTCTGCCAGTGCCAGGATCCTCCCCTACCTTTTTTCTGATATTCCTGCCCATGCTAGCTCCCCTGGGCCTCTTTGGAGCAGGGAGGTGACTCACTTGGAGGTGACTGTGGGCTGAAGAAATCTCCTTGGAAGCAGGGTCTCAGCTTGCCTTCCCCTCCTGACTCTGGGGTCCAGAAATGTCTGGTCCCCAAAAATCGTTCTAGGTCTTTTGGGCAGATTCACAGAAGTAATTCAGTTCCTGAATCCCTCCTTGGCAATTCTGGTGGTGCTTCTTGGTGGCTTTGATAGGCTTCTACTGCCCCATTTCCTCTCAAAGCCTTACTTACCTGTGAAACTGGTTCTCTGATCGATCTAGTCAGTCATTACAGGTCTGGGAGGACTTCTCTTATTCTTAAAAGTCACTGACCTCTGCTGTCTCCCATGACATGTTGGTGGAGGAGTGTGAGACCAGGCCAGGGAATGATGATACCCCTGTAGTATGCTGCAGCCTCCTGCCGCTTGAACCTCAAACACCTCCCAGGCCAGAGGTGGCCTCCCCACACTGAATAGCCTCCAGTGGATTTTTCTGCTATGAATTTGTTCCTCAGCTGCTCTAGGAGTCTTTGAGATACTCACAGCTGCTGGCCCTGGCAGTGCACCAGGGGTCCCACGTCCACCCGTGGTCAAGGCCAGCTGCACTGTGGATGCTCCAGGGTAGCAAGAAAGTTGTTGCACCAAGAGATGATCCTGAATGTGCTTATGCAAGTGCACCTCCCTCCTTTCCCTGAGGGAGAAGCTTTTGTGTGCAGCTGTGCTGCTAACCTTGGCCCAGCAGTAGGACACTCCTTCAAGTGGTTGCCTCCTGTGCCTTACTCGCCTCCAGACCTGTTTTCTTCTCGGCACCTTCTCTGCTTCACTCCCCTGATAAGGCAGAGGTGCAGGGCCGTGTGTGTCAGACTGTTTTGTCCCTGGGTTGCAGGTGGACCAGCTGAAATGCAAAGTCTCCAGCCTGGAGGAGGAGTGCAGCCTGCTGCGGAAACAGGCGTCTGCACCGCCCCAGCGAGAGGCCGAGGAGCGGGGCCACCCCGACGCCGTGTCCGAGCTGTGGGCTGAGAACCAGCGGCTCACGGCATCGCTGCAGGAGCTGCAGGGCATGTTGCAGGTACCTGCCAGGGCTGGCCAGGCTCCAGGTCACCTCCTTTCCTGGGCCACCCCCAGTGCTGTTTACATAGCCACTGGAAAGATGGGGAAATCGTTGGTTTGGGCTGGCCTGTGCCATCCTCTGAGCATGTTCTTGGCTGTGGTGGCTGCCATTGCCTCTGGGTAGTGACGGGTGCTTTTTTCCAGCCCTGTAGTTATCTGTAGTTGTGCTCACAAGCGTGACTTTGTGCCTTGGAGTGCGCAGCAGATTGATGCAGGATGATGATGGCCGTTGTGCCAGTCACTGCCCTGGTCTGTTGCTCCCTCGGTGCTCGTGGTGCAGTGACAGTACCCTCTCACCTCCTAGGCACCCGGTGAGGGCCCAGTGCCAGGCTCTGAGCAGATCCTCCTGGACATCCTGGAGCATGACTGGAAGGAAGCCCAAGACGACCGGCAGGATCTCTGTCAGAAACTCAACTCCCTGCAGAATGAGCTGCAGTGGGCCGAAGAGCTGAGGGATAAGGTAGAGCATTCACCACTGCCCCTGTCCCTGCACACCAAGCAGGGGCTGGAAGAGAGGGGAGGCGGGAGGGGGCTGTAAAGCAGTCGCTTTCAGGAAAGCTAATGCTCATTGCTTGCTGTTACCAGTACCTCCAGGAGGTGGAAGATCTGCAGCTGAAGTACCGGACACTGCAGAAGGACTGCGATCTCTACAAGCATCGTATGAACACAGTGCTGCTGCAGCTGGAGGAGATCGAGAAAGAGCGGGACCAGGTAAGCTGCATTTCACCTCCCGGCAGGAACAGGGCTCTGGATACCCTCTCCTTCCCCAGTGGATCTTGTCCAGCCATGCCAGGGTGGGAGGTGTGGATTAGCAGCGCAGTTCTGTGCCTTTCCTCGCTCTCAGTCTGGCTCCTTGCAGGCCATCCAGAGCCGTGATGGGGTGCAGCTGCAATACTCCCAGAGCCTGATCGAGAAGGACCAGTACCGCAAACGTGTGCGGGCCCTGGAGGAGGAGCGGGATGAGCTCCTGAGCAAGCTGAGCCAGGCAGAAGGGCTCAACAGCACGCTGGAGGCACAGCTGCAGCGGTGCCAAGGCGGCCGCAGCCTCAGCAAGGTGAGGGTGGCTAGGAAGAAGAGGGAAGAGGGAAGGCAAAGGGGTCAGGACTGAGTTTTGGGGGATGCAGATGTGATGCTGGAGTCCCTTCTCTCCCAGATGTGCAGCTCTTCCTACTCCCTCTGCTCCAACCTCAGCAGCACCTGGAGCCTCATAGACAACCCTACAAATGGACTCATGGATACTCTGGGGACTTCTGTTACCCCATTCCCAGGGGATTCAGCCATTCAGAGCATGGTGAGTGCTTGACCATGTGAGGCTGGCCCTCAGCTGAGGCCAGCGGAGACACTGCTCAGGAAGGGCACACAAGCATTGGAGTGGCTTCATCGTGGGGCTGTGACTTGGTGGAAGACTGGGCATGGGGTGGTGTGTAAGGTATGAGCAGATGTCGGGTGCAAAGCTTTTCTCTCACAGTCCCTAACAAACTGGCCAATGCTGCCCCAAAGCATGAGAAAGAGGGGGAAGCAAAACTCTTCATCCCATATGACACCTTAGAAATCAACAGCCTCGTGTAAGATGCTGTCCTCCCCAAAATGCTTTTTAATCTGCACATGCTGGAGGAGAAATCCAGGCTCTTTTGAACCCTGTAACAGCATCGTGTTGTTTTTAAGGGAGTCGGGTTCTTTCCTTTGACTCCTTGAACTGTCATCCCAGAGCGCCCTGAAATGGGCGGTCCCACAGGTTACTCACACCTCTGGGTGTGTGGCGGCTAAAACAGAAATACAAAGACAAGGGTTGGATAGTCTCTTCATCTGCTACTGCTCCCACAGCTTGTACTTTGCAAAAAGGTGGGGATGCAGTGTCATGGATCTCTAGCTGAGCTATCTGCCTGGGAAAACAAGGTGCCCGTGGGAGTTTGGAGGGATGTGGATTATCCTAAAGAGGGTTGTGGTAGCCCAGGAGCTGTTTGCTCCCCTGGCCCAAAGGGAGGCGAGAAGAGGTGCTGGGTGTTGATGTTAGCAAGTTTGTCTCTTTCACTCTGCCCAAGGATGTGACTCCCGACAGTGAGAAGGACATCAACCGCCTTTCCACCTTCCCCTTCCCTCCCTGCATCGGCTCCATCCTCCGCCGGCAGCGGGAAGAGAGGTGCATGCCCTACAAAAGGTGATTACTGGGGGCTGCTTGTCTCCTCTGTGGGGTTTGTGGGGTCCAGGGAGAGCTGCCTGGCAGGGTTAGGAGAGAGCCTGAAGTGGGAACTGAGTGGAAAGGCTGGCTGGGAGCTGTGTGGTGGCTGCAGGAGTGCTTGGGGATGGTGGGGAAGTCTGTGGAGCTGAGAGTGACAACGGGATGCAAACAGTCTTTGGAGAAGCTGCTACCTTACAGATCCATTTTGTGTCTCCTCTGTAGCTTGTCCTGCGGCTCCTTCAGCAGCATGGAAGATGCAACAGGTACAAGGCTTTCCTCAGCGGGCTTAGCTGAAAAGAAGTGGTGGCTGTGGGGAGAGGGGTTGGACAACTGACCCTCCCTCACACCTCTGGTTTGTGCAGCTCACTGCGAGGGCTCTGCCCCTGTAGTGTGGTACTATGGGCCCTCATATCCCCCCTGTGCTTTGTTAGGCACAGCAGCTGGGAAAGCTGGCTTTTCCTCTGCAGAGCAGGGAGCTATTTGCATCAGCTCTGTTTGATTCCTGGAGAGCTGTTGAGGGGAGTAGGTAATAGGAGAGGGAAATACCTTTGCCCTGGGGGTGTTACTGGATACTCCCTTCATCTGCTGTGATGCGTTCTAAGTCTCCTGGAGTGAAGTTGCTGGTGCTGGCAGGTCCTGTGGTGGGTGCTGGTGGCTGATCTCTGGGCACATCCGAGTGGCCCTGGCTACTCCTGCCTTCTGACCAAAGTGCTGATGAAGGGAACGAAGATTTGCTTGTTCTTAGGAAAACTGGGAAACCCTTTTCTTGAGGGTGACCATTCAAAGCCTCCCTGCAGCCTCAGTTTCCCAGTGATGCTAGAAAATGGTCAGGAGAGGATGGCAGACCCTTGCCACCCCCAGAACGTGAGCTCCCTGCAGCGTTACTACAGGTGAAGTGCTCCCTCTCCCTTTTGCTCTCTCCTAGGCAGCAGTTTTGCTGGCACCTTGCTGGGGGCCTTCTCCTCCTCTTCCAGCAGCACCTACACCAGGGTGAAGTCGGAGATCTGCTTGTCCACGCTTTCCAGCCGCAAGGAGGTCACCAGGAGGTGACTGCTGCTCTCTGAGCTGGGCCCTCTGTGGTGGTGCTTGAGGGGACATTTTGTGGTGCCAGGGACCACGCTTGGGAGACCCTTCCTTTCTGCCCCTCCCGTTGCAGGCCCTTCCTTTCTCACTAGTGGGAGAGGAGAGAAATGAAGATCCTATGGTCCTTGCTTCCTAGCAGGACTTCAGTTTTCTGCACTCTCCTATTTGTTACGGCAGGGGTGGGGATGTTGCTCTGAGCTGGACACGTGTCTGTCCAGGTAGGGAAGGACTGTGGGAGCCCAGCTTGGCTTTGGTGATGAGGCTGGTGGGATAGAAGGGGCTGTGGGGCTTTTTAAGCTCGCTCTGTGTGCCCTGGTGATGGGCACACTGTGAGTCACGAGCTCTGTGCTGCAGTAAAGACCCTGTAGCTGGACACAAGGCACGGGGGACTGGCTCTGAGAAAAGGCAGTAAAGCTCAGTTGCCAGACTTGGCATTTCTCCTTGCCAGGTCACTGGTGGTACAGCTCACTAGTGTGGGTCATCCCAGCAACCCCTCAGCCCAGGAGAAGAGGCTCGGAGCAGACATCGCCATCCTTGGAGGGAACAGGACAGGAATTTATGTCCAGTGGGTCAAGCCAGGCTCACGGGTTGAAAAAGCAGGACTCAGGGAAGGGTGCCGGCTCATTGAGGTGAGTCTGGGAATGGGCTCACTTTGAGGGTTTGCAAAGCACCTGAGATGATGCAAGGAGTGTGGAGTGATCCTCAGTGCAACTGCATCTCTATGCGGCTTGAAGCCCACCTCCATTTCTCTTATTTCCCAGGACTGCTCCCTGTCTAGAGCTTGACACAACACAAACACCCACACAGGTCTCATGGCACTCGGGTGTACCCATGCATATAGAAATGCCAAGACCTTCTGAAGCACTTATTGAGCTGTGGGAAGCGAGAAACAAAAACGAGTCACACGACTGAGGTGCTATTATGGCTTTGTGAGTTGTCTGTCACCTCGTAGTTTTCCAGAGCAGTTTGCATCCTGCACATGCCCATTGCAAAGCAATCAATTCTGGAGCAAGTTTTCTCAGGCCTTTGTGACCCTCCTGAGCTATAGAGAATAATTGCTCTGAAGAAAGCTCCTGGAGGGAGTGAAGGGCATTTATTTTGCCAAGAATGACGCCACTTGAAATACAGCTGCACTACTTGAATTAATATCCCACCTGCAACTGAAAACAAACCAGTGCTCCCGCTCCCACAAGCGTGCACGCACACACACGTTTCCCTTCACGACAGCCCACCATCCAGACTGGGTGATGGCTGGCAGCAGGTACTTCAGAGGCAGAGGAGGGAGCCAGAGGCAGACTGAGGATGCCTTGCCCTCAGATACAGTTTTTCCCAGACCTGCCTCACTCTGTGACACCTTTTGTGTAACCCTGATGGGTGAGGGAGCCTGGGGGGTGCGTGCTCTTCCAGCCCTTAGGTCTAACGGCATCGGGTCCTTGCTAGCTGAGGGTGCCATCGCTGAAGGAAGAGGTGCTTTCCCTGGAGAACTGCACACGGGAGGTTGCCTACCTGAGCCTGCTGCACTGGGATGAGCCCTCTAGCCTCATCTTTCAGCTCGACCTGGAAGGTAAGGTGCTGGCAGCTGGGTCTCCTCTGAGCCTGAGCTCTCTGCCTCCCTTTCTAGACCCTCCACCCAGACCTGGAGATACATCTCAGTTATTCTCTCTCCTCTCCTGTTTGGTCCTAGGCCACCATGTCTGACACAGGGGTTGGCCGTAGCTCCAGTAGCTTTCCCTGTCTGGTGTGACTTGTGCATCCTCTGAGTTGCGGGACAGAGGTACAGACCTTCTGTCTGTCTGCCTCCTCTGCACCCCCACCCCCATCCATAGCATCACAACTGTGCTGGGGACTTGGCTTTCTTACCGGTGACCGTTCTCTGCTGCGTCCCCACCTGTGGTGACCCGTGTTTCGTGCTCCAGGATACCAGCCTCTGCGGGCAGCCCTGGAGGAGGGGAAGAAATGTTCTGGAGACTCGTTCTACGTCCGCACCAACGTGTCCCTCCTGGAGCTGTCGGACCCCTACGCGCTGTGCGTGAAGTGTCGGGAGATCCTGCACGTCACGGACACCATGCACAAAGGCCGGCTGGAGTGGTACTGCTCCCGTGTGGATCCCTTCACCATGCGGGACCTGGACAAGGGCACGGTGCCCAACTACAGCAGGTAACCAGCGTGAGGAGGGAGGCAGGGGGTACCTGCCCCATTTGCCTGTGCTGACCATCCCCTAGCACTCCTGGGGGTGCAGACCGGCCTCTCGATGGTGTGGGATGACGAAGTCTTGTGTGGGGACCGGTGTGGTTGTGTTTGGGAGCCCTTGAGGGACTGGGAAGTTGAGTGAGGGCTTTGATATGCCTATGCTTCAGCAGCTCTGTGTAATTGGTGAAGAGGATGCCAGCAGGCTATGGTCCCTGGGGCTTCTGGAGCTGCTTGAGTGCAAGCTCTCTGTCTTTTCAGGGCTCATCAGCTTTTGAAGATCCAGGAGAAGCGCCAGATGCCTGGGCAGCAGAGAGGCCACAGAAATAATGTAAGCCAAAGAAGCGGGTGATGAGAGCCATGTGTGTGTGCCCATGGCCATCTCACCACCTCAGGGGCAACCTGCCCCACTCTGTTGGTAAACCAGCTCATACAGAGGTGGCAGATGGGTTAGCGAGCAAAGCTTTTAGCCCAGGCAGTGTTAACCGCTCTGTGGCTGCTTTCCTACCACCTCCTCACGTCCCAGACTGAACCTAATGGGTGGCAGACCCAACCCCTTGCATTCTGTGAGGGTGCTCCATCCTTTTCGCCGGAGGGTGTTCTGCAGCCAGTTCTGCACGTGTGGAAAGGTCAGTGCTCTCAGCCTAATTGCCCTCACTTTCTCCTCAGCTAAAGAAACGGGCCTTGGGCCAGCTGCGCTTGGTGAAATCCAAACCACAGAGGAGCCCAGAACAGCCCCCTCAGCAGCTGTGGCTGGACCCCTGCTCAGGTGAGCTGTTGGCCCTGTGCCTGCCCTGTCACTCTTGGAGACCCAGTTGTCCCCTGGTCATCCAACTTTCTGTGGAGAATAAACTGCTGTGTAACTCAAGGGAGTCCTGGAAGATGGGCAGGGGGTCTACATCCAGGATATCTGTCCACGAGTGAGTGTTGTAACCAGGGTAGGGTCTCTCCTGGGACATGAGATGGTTTGGTAGGTGCCTCCATGATTCAGGATGAGGAGGGGGTGGTCCAGAAGAATGGGATGGTCTGTAGGCTGGCCTGGTCTCCCGTGTTCTCACCTTTGGCTTTCTCTTCTTCATTGCTGTCTTCCAGACCCCGACACGAACCTGAAGCCTTACAGCCTGGTGCGCCCTGTGGTGGTGAAGACACCCCGTCCCGTGGTGCTGTCCCCGAGCTGCATTGCACCACGGCTCATCAGGAACCTGCTGGACCTGCCCACCTCTCGCCTGGACTTCCACGTGTGCCCAGCAGGTAGGCAGCAGTGAGTGGTTGCTCAGTCCAATTCAGTGAAGAGTTGCTCTTTCCTTGGAAGTCTCAGTTATGGTCTCATGGGAGTCTTGGAAAGCACATGAGAGGTCTCTCTTCAGCAGCTAAGTGTGGGAATCTCTCAGTCTTCCCACGTAATACCTGTTAACAGGTCACTTTTTTGGGCTGAGTGTCTGCAAGATATTCCCTGCTACTTTTAACTATCCCTTTGGGCCACAGGGAAGCCAGCCCTCCCTTCTGGTTGCCTGAGGCATGGCGATCCTTTCTCTTCCCTTGAGTGGGTGGTGGTGTAGCGTTGCCTTGCTGCTCTGGGTGGCTCTTCCCAGAGGTGAAAACCCTGGCTGGTGTGGGATCTGCAGGCTGACTTCATGCCAGCTCTTCCTGCCCAGGAACGGGAGGATCCAGCCTTAGTGCTGTTATCCCCTTCCTTCTGCCGGTACATGAGAGGCTGACACACGGCCCAAGAGGCTGCTGGGGAAAGGGCATTTCTCCCACAGGGAATGTTCAGAGAGGACAGCTCCCTCTTTCCTCCTTCCTCCTTGCTTCTCCAGCACTCTCTTTTCCCGGTGTCCCTTTGCCAGCTGCAGGACTGACAAATGAGTTGGTTTATTTGTTTGTGGGGCAATGATGGAGGTAGTGAAAAATCTCGGGTTTGCTGAAGGATGGCTCTGAAAATTTTGGCCGCTGGGCTTCTCAGCTGAGTGACTTGGCCATATATCCTGTCCTGCTGAGCCCTCTGCAGGGTCCCCCTCACACTGCACGGGGACCTGCTTCCAAGCTTTTACTGCCACTGGGAATTTGCACTGAGGGCAAAAACTCCATTGTCCCCTGCCAGTTTTGCCTGCTGCGAGGGAAGGAAAATAATCCACGAGCCCCAAGCCATTTCTCTTTTGTTTGCTGCCTCTATTTTGATTTGATCTTCCACGGGAGTCTGCTGCCTGCAAAGGAAACATGGCTTTGAAGGATCCAGGAAGTACCTGTGCCACCAGGCAGAGGATGCCCAGCCAACCTGGGCCCTGGGATAACTGGAACATGCTCTGGACCCAGTTCCAAACATGCCTTCTGCTAAAAATATTACTTTATTTTTATCTTAGGGACGAGCAGCTCCTAAAAGCCTTTTTATGATCCCTCCTCATGTTTCCGTGGCAGTGTGGGCAGATGCCTAGAGCAGCATGGGGGGCAGGTAAAGCCTGCTGCCTGCCTCAGCCGCACTGGGCTGCAGGGGCTGTGGCTCCCAAGCCAGGGCTGGGGGTGTGTGTGTGTTGTGCCAGGGGCACCTGCTGGTGCAAAGTCCTTGCTCTGCCCATGCTGCAGCTCTGTACAGCCAGCTCTGCCCCCAGTTTTCTGTCCCAGCATCACCTCTGCTGCTCTCCTGGCGCTGGGTGCTGTCCTGCCTCTGAGCAGGGGAGAGGTGGCTCAGCCTGCTGCCAGCAAAAGGAGGTTCAACTCATCTCCGTTTTCCTCCCAGTATCCCAGGATACACCCACTCCTCTTGCTTCCCCAGCCGTGCTGCTCACTTACAGGAGCCGTCTATAAGCCTGTGTAGTTCTGAAACCCTTCAGAAAACCCACCTGGCAGGATCAAGTGGTTGTTTTTCTGCCGCACTCTGTTAGGGAGGGGTCGGGACAGTGTGGCAGTGGAGAAGTGGGTGGATAACGTCTGTGAGCCAGCCTAGGCTGCTGTGGTACAACACAAGGTGCTGCTCTTGCCATGCAAGGTGTCTTCAGCTGTGATATCTCGCTTGTTCCCTACCAGAAAGCTGCAGGAGATCCATGCCAGCGTGTGATGCTGTATAATTAGACTTGCTCCCCAGAATCCATAAACACTGAACTCGATAGGCGCCAGCGCAGCAGCAAACGTGTGGGATCTGAGGTAGAAAGTCCATGCAAGAGGGAGAAGGGGCTGACATCTCCCTCTTCCTATCTCCTCTTGGCTTGCAGAGAAGCTGGCAGGAGGGGATCCCAGCGCAACCCACACTCAGGAGCATCCTGTGTCTAGAGCTGCCCCCAAGGACCAGAGGGAGAGCGGACGAATCCGCATGATCCAGGAGGCCATGGAGAAGGTGCTTAGGCTTTTGGTGTGGGGACAAAGGGCCAGGATGGGGCACCTCATTCAGACTGGAGGAGAGGAGGGGGCAGCTGAATGGGGGAAGAGGGAGAGCGGTGTGGTGATAGAGAAGGAGCTGCTCGCTTGGGGGGCTGTGTAGTTTTGAGAGTGTTTCAGGTTGAGGTGCTGTGAAGTTGTGGAGCAGCAGAAATGGACATTTCCCTGAGTCTCTGATGAGCTCAGATAAAATAAATGGCAAATGAGGATTTGTGGGGGAGGCAGTGCGACTTGCCATACTCAGGAGTGACCTCCCTGCTCTCACATTCGTCATGTTCGCCAAGGTGGCAACAGCTCTGCTCAGGGCAGAGATGTGAGGCTGTGGGTGACAGTGATGACAAAGGGGATGTGAGGATGGGCTGTGGCTGAGAGAGGGGTCCAGTGAGCTCTTGAGTTGGATTGGCAGTGATGGAGTGGGTGACCCTGCTCTTTAATTCTCCCCTTCTCTATTGGTGCTGTCCATAAATCTCATTTTTAATGGAATTAGTATTGGAAAAGCAATGATATTGCACAGTATGGGGTTTGATTTAATGTAACTGTCAGGGGCTGGGGTTATTTTTTCTCCATTTAAATCAGTAAATCTATTCAATTTCCTTTCCAGAATAAACACTGCCTGCTAGAGCTGGGAGTTGAGGGTGTGAGGGATCTAATTAAAAGTGAAATATACCCCATCGTTATCCATGTCGAGGTCACTGAGAAGAACATTAGAGGACTCAGGTGAGGACAGGTGGCGTGGCATGGATGGAGGGCATCACGGGAGGAGAGGGAAGCCGTTGTCTCTGTTCAGAGACAGAACAAGGATTGGGCGAGAGCACTGGGTGTGTGTGCTGGGGTTGGCGCTGTGAGGGGAATAATTGCCTTTCTGTGCGTGTGAGGGCGTTCCTGGCTGGTTTTGCCACCCCACCTGTTCATGCCAAGGGTAACGCTTTTCCCTGTGTTTTCCCCAGGAGCTTGCTGGGGAAGGCGGGCCAGCGGGACTCGGAGGTGCTGAAGGCGTGCCGGGGTGTGGAGCGGGCTCTGCAAGCCCTGCCGTGCTCCTGGGCCCGCGTGGAGCCCCACGCCTGGAGCCACGCCGAGGAGCTGCCCAAGGTGGTCCGTGGATGCATCTTCCAGGAGCAAACGCGCCCGCTGTGGGTTGAGGAGGGCGATGACTGAGCTGGGGGTGGCAGAGCGGCTACTGCCACCTCCTGCCCCCAAGAGCTGCTCTCAGAGGTCCCTGCCTTCCCAAGCCCCTCCAGGTAGCGTGTGCTTCCTCCCCGAGGGGATGCTGGCAGCAAAGGCCCCCCAGGGTAGCCTTTCTCGTCCCCTTGAGGGCCACCAAGAGCCAGGAAGTAACACGTAGTAGTGCCTCTCCTGTCTGAGCTTTCTGTATTTCACTGGAAAGACGTCTTCCACCATCGTGGTGGGAACCACCGTTGTGGGCTGTTCCCTGCCGCCTCGGGCTGCCCGTGTACGTGGTCAGATTGACAGACAGGGAAGGCAGGGGAGCTGTGTGGGATCAGGCTGCGTAGGAGCATTTCTCACACACGTTTGAAGCTCTCCCGTCACCACCATCTCCTCTGCCCGGCACCGTGTGCTCCGGGTGCTCTCTTCCCATCTACCTCGCCTCCAGCCCCAAGGCACAGGGAGCCTGGCTTGTATGCCTGTGACCCACGGCGGCTGGAGTGACACTAAGGTTGCAACAAACCCTCGTTTTATAGGAGCTGTACTCTTTATTGCTTGTAAATTATTAATGGAGCCTTTTATTGGCAAACCGCCTGTAAAGGAGAATTAAATACCATTCATAATGGGCATGGGTGGCAGGCTGTGGGCTTGTGTGTTACTGGGGAGGTATGGGTGGTGCACGACGGGATGTTTTTCTCCTCCTTTAGCTGAGATCCAACTGCCCAGTCCTCTAGGGGAGGGAGGGAGCACTGCCTTTGCTGTTGTAGGGCAGCAAGAAGTGTGGGGAGACGACAGGCTAAGTGTGCCACAGACTAAATCCCCTCCCTTTTCTACCTGGCCCCTGGTTTTCAGCCCCTTGCCTCTCCCCAGCACTGATGTTGGTCAGAGTGCTTTAGGAAAGTCAGGCAAAAACTCACTTGAGTTTTGAATTGTGTCTGGCCGGGATCCCCAGAGCTTCACATCCCTCCAGGCCCCGGTTAGTGTGAAGTGACAAGCCAGCTACCTCACCCTCGTGGGGGACAACAAGGAGGTGGAGCTCAGCCCTGCTGCTAGGAGAAAGGGGGACAGTGCCACTGCAGGGGGGGTTCTTACCCTGACATGGGGCCAAGAGTGGGTTCAGATGCTGGCAGGGGGAAGATGGAGGCTTTGGGTAGCCGCAGCAGTGCTCGCTGGGGCTGCGTGGTCCTGAATCCTGTCATGCAGCCACTGTTATCAGATGCCATGGGGAAGGGGTGCCAGGATACCCACGCTGTGGAGAGGTGATTGTGGTGGTAGCTGGTCTTTCCTCGCCAGTGGGAAATGAAAGTCCATGGCTCTGGGGGGCTCTTGGGGCATGAGGTCAGGCAGAGTCTGCTGATTCTGGGCGCAGTGGGAGAAGATGGGCATCCAGCACCAGAGTCAGGTCCTCTCTGTGTCTTCCTTGCCCCTGTGGTTTGGCACTGCTGGTGCCATGCACTTGTGAAGCTCTGAGCAAAGATTAACTTGCAGATCTTCAGGAGTCCCCTGTGAGGTGTTATTTCAGGCTCTAAACCAGTTGCCTGTGTCTTTTATGAGGACGAGAGTGAAGGCGGGGGGAGGAAAGAGAATGAAGATTTTTAACTTGCAGTCACTAAAATGTAGAGCAAAGTCCTCGCTCTGCCCTGGAGCCATGCAACTCTTCTCTCAGGGAAGGGGGAGCTGGCACACGCAGGGCTCCAGATGAAAGCTCCCAAGTGACATCCACTCCAGGGGATGCAGCCTGAGCATCCCAGCGCAGCCGGTCCCCTGGGAGGGTGCTTGCCCTGCAGGCAAACAAAGTGGGATTCTTGTTGAGCTGATGAGAAGACAAGTCCCAAAACAAGCTCCCATTCACCCTGTCTTGGATTTGGAGATCGGAATTGGCATCTTGGTGGGGCGGGGCGGGGGGAAAGTAGCACTTGAGTATTCAGGGAAAATGCTGTGTGTGAGGCACTGTGACTCAGGGCTTGAAACTCCCTCCTGTCCCTGCTGGCACTGGGAACCAGCCCCAGTCCTGTGGCCTAGGCTGAAGGGGTTTAAAAGCAGCCCCTCCACCTTGGGGAGTCAGGCTGCCCTCCCAGCTTAGCACTTGCTGCCCTCCCAAAGAATCATGTCCCCCAGCACTTCCCTGGGCCCTCAGAGGGAAAGGGAGGCAAAGGAAGGTTGCTGGAGGCAGGTTGGCACTGCCCAGCTACCCAGGCAGCGGCAGCACTGCCTCCCCTGCTCCCAGGCTTCTTCCAGGCTCTCTCTTTATCCAGCTTCTCTCCCCTGAGGCTTTCGAAATCCAGCCTGAACTGGTTCTGGACACGGGTGAGAAGTGGGGCAGAAGGCTCCAGGGCAAACATAAATGACCCTCTGTGCCCTGCACACCCCAGCCCACCTTCTTTTTACCTCCTAGGGGGGTGGCTGCCTGCTCGGAGGAATGAGTCACAGGTTAGGTAACAATGCAATTAGCAGCCCTGGGCACCAATTACCAGCTGTAACAGCCTTGTGCAAACCCCCCAGTAAAGAGTCACTGAGAGCAAGATTTCTCCCTCCAGGGAGGGGATGGTCGAGGTGGCACCGTGTGTCACCCTGGGAAGTCACCAGCCCTGTCCACAGTGGCCCCCTGCCCCGGCAGTTTGCTGGCACCATGCTCTGTACAAGCTTTGAACAGTATTTGTAATGTGTTCTGGGGCCATCACTAATGATCCTGTGCCTGTGTCCCACCTGTGCCTCCCTAATGATCTCCTAAGCCAGAGCTGGGAGGTGCTGCAGGGTGCCTTGGAGCTATAGAAGCTTCCTTTACAGGTGCCTGAGGCTGCTGCCATGTGGCTGGAGCACTCAGGGAGGTTAATTTCTGGTTCAGGAGCAGTGGGCAGCCATGTGAGCAATCCCAGTCACACCAGGTTCACATCCCGGCAGTAATGTGAGGCCTGAAGGTGAATGACTCCCCCCGTGCCCCAAATCAGTGTAATAAAGCATCACTATTCAAAGGGATCTAAAGATAAAACCTGCAGGGACCCTCCAAAGGGATATGGGAGATGCTCTGGAGATGTTCTTGCTTCAGGGGAAGGCAGGAGACTTGGAGAAATACAGAGGAGGAGGAGGAGGAAGAAGTGGATTCAGTGGTTTCTTCCTTCCAAAAGAAAAAAGTAGCCAGGGACAGGGGTGGAATGAAAATGTGTCTGAGACCTGGAGAAAATGAGCATATGGGTTTAGCCCTGCAGGGAGGTCTTCCCTGTGTGCCTGGGACATGTCTGTGGCTGGACACACGGTGGGAGTGTGGAACAGACAGACCCTGGCAGGCTGCCATGCCCGTCTTTTCCGAGGCCCCATGATCTGACATGTGCGTGGGGTGGGGTGCCCTTTTCCACGTGGAGCCTTTCCACACCCCCGCCAATCCTCCTGGGCCCCAACTTATTACTTTTTATTTTTATTTTCTTTTTCGGCATGCTGAGATTGGATGCCCACAGCTTGTCGCTCCCCGAGGAGGCGCTCTGATTTTGGCAGCTTATGTAGAGCACTACCATCCTGCTGTCCCCACGCTTGCTGCACAGGGAAGCTGAGATGGGGACATGGATGTCATCCCCCCTCCTGGGCTGGTTGTCTCTCTGTACCCCTCTGGCTACTCTGTAAAGTGGCCTACAGGTAGTGTGAAGGGGACAGCATGGTCACCTACCCTGAACTGAACCACCAGAAGCGTGCAGCAATCTGTGGTGCTGACCCCAAAATTTCCCTCCCACGGTGGTCTTTGTCCTTGGGAGGGGCTCTCACACCTTTTTGAGGGTCTCTGGTATCTCTATCCCTTGTTGGCAACCAGAGGGCTGGAAGTGAAGGTGGCACAGGCGAGACCAGTGTTGAAGGCAGGGGGTGGGGAAGGAGGTGGAGGTGCCACTTTGCTGCTGTGCCTGCAGGTCTACGAGGTTTTTCAAAGACAGAGGACATCCCCTTTCCTTGCCCAGGGAAAGGGAAGCTTCATCTTGGACAGCACGAAAGCCACAAGGGACAGGTTGCTGAGCTCAGGGGGCAAGGACCTGGGTGGGATATAAACTCTGCAGTGACACTGCACACCCTGCCCTGTGCTCCCCCAGAAATGTTCAAGGCTGGGTTTGATGGGGCTCTGAGCAACCTGCTCTAGTGGAAGGTGTCCCTGCCCATGGCACTTGGAACTGGATGATCTTTAAGGTTCCTTCTAGCCCAAGGCGTTCTGTGATTCTACAATTGAAAGAGAGGCAGCAGGCCCTTCCTCACACTTTTGGCTGCTGGTGTACCTGTTCCTGTGAGTGTCACTGGTTCTGCAGCCACCTGGGCAGCAGAATGTCCTTGGACATCCTGGTAGGGATGTGAGGTGGGGCAGAGGGTGGGGATTGCAGCGCTGGAGGCAGAGGAAGAGGGACCTTCAGGAGCAGAGTCATGGTTTAGGGAGATGCATATCAGGAGTGGGGGTCACACCCCAGCTTGAGACTCTGGGGTGTGGCGGTGGGAGGGACAGCAGGGAACACACGACCCTGCTTTGGGGAGGCAGGCTGGGACTAAAAGGCAGGGGCAGCATTTCAGACCTGTGTCCATAGGAAAAGTTTGGGGCTGAGGGAACTCCTGGGAAAAAAATCGTTCTTCCCAAGAGCAATACAGGACCCCGCACTTTAAGTTCACCGGAGCCCACATCAGTGTCACCCTCCCCTCCTCCCTCAAGAGCACCGGGACGAGCAGGGCTGCAGAGATCGGGCTGGACTGTCACAGAGAAGCGTGGAAATGAGTCAAGCAACAGGTTTGTCCTCCCAGACCTGCCGTTTGTCACCTTGGAGGTGTCCCAGACCGGGGATGCCCTGGCGAGGCAAACCCACTCCCACACGCAGCTCTCCCCCGCGCTCCATCCTTGCTGCCCCGGGCTGGCGCCCCGCCCCGTGCCCGGAGGCGGGACCGGGGCTGGGGGAGCGGGGCTGCGGCCGGGAGCAGGTGCCGCCGGTCCCCGGAGCCGCCGCTCGCCTGCTGCCGGAGCGCCTGGCTCGCGTGTGCGGGCTGGCGTCTTCTGGGCAACTCGCGCCTGCCGTCCGCACTTCCCACTCGTGGCTCTGGTCTCCTTGGCCGCCCTCTCAACACCCCGCCTGGGACACACGGCCTCTCTGTCGGGAGCGGGGATGCTCGCTTTCCTCCCGGCGGGCTGTGCCAGCCACGTGCCGCCTCCTCGGAGTCTCTTCCCGTCGTGTGTCCCTGCCTCGCTGGGGCACTGAGCCCTCCGCAGTCTGTGACAGTCCCCCCTGCTTCACCGGGATCCTTCACGTCTGCTGACTCTTTGGCTTCCTGGTCTTTGCCCACCCTGTTCCTTGACCACATCCTGTTCAGACCTCGCTCTTGACTAATCCTGCCCCTTCGGAGGCTTCGAGAAGAGAAGACAGCTTCGCGTGGAGGTGCAGGCAGAGCTTGTCCTTGTTCCGCAGGATACTGGCTGCGGCGGGATCCGTTTGGGAGCCATGGGCCGTCGGCTCATCCATGGTGTCTCTGGAGCCGCAGTCTTCCTTGCCAGTGTGGCTCTCCTCTCCATGCGGCACCGTGGGGCTCGGGAAGCAGCTCAGCACCCGGGGGTCGGGGAGGGGATGCTGGAGAAGCCAGAGCAACAGAGCGAAGGGAGCCCAGAGGGAGCTGGTGGCGGTGGGCAGAAGGACCTCAAACTCCGTCCTCCGGAAGGATACAGGACTGAGGGAAGCCTGACGCTTGGGGACATTTTCATAGCTGTGAAGACAACCAGGAGATTTCACCAGAGCAGGATGGAGCTGCTCCTGGACACGTGGATCTCCCAGGCCAGTGAGCAGGTGAGTGTGTGGATTCTGACTGGAGAGAAGGTGTTGGTAATGCGGTGGGGATGGTCTATCAGGGCAAGGGGATAAAAGCCAGAGGAAGGGGAGGCTGGGCACTGTAGTGCCCCTCAGGACTTTGCCTCTTTTTCTCTAGTTCTCACTTCATATTCAAAGGGAGATGCTGCCCAGCAAAATGTTTCACTGCTGCTTCATGGGAAAGCCTGGCAGAGATGCCACACCAGAGTGATTGCACAGACCATCCTGTGTCTGTGCGAAATGGTGGTTTTCTACCTCTTAGTGCCATGAGTTTGCTGGGTTTGGAGCTGGCAGGCTCCCCTAGCCCTTCGTCAGGACGCCTACACGGTGCCTGGGTACCCATTGCCCTGGAAAGGTGCAGTGCAGTGGGCAAGAGAACAAGGCAGGCAGGCGCCTGGAGGACCTCCTGTAGTCAGCCCTGTTCACCCCCCAGCACATGAGCACAACCCATCCTTCCCTTTCTTGGGCAGATGCTTTCATGTGCATGATCTTGAAGTGATGCGGGCGTATTTTTGATTCTATTATTTTTTTTTTTTTTAACCGGGGGCCCAGTGTTTCCATCCTTTGCTAAAACAGAGTTTGGAGAGTTTCCCTCCTGTTAGAGGAGCTGATGTGGGGCACCACATTAGTGGTGCTGTGCAGACTGGCTTACTGGTGGGCAGGAGTACTCCCCAGAGCTCCGGCGCTTTTCTCCCTCCCTCGCAGAGCTGCTCGTCAAGAAGGAAGAAATCCTGTGGCTGCCCTGAAGGGTGGTTTTTTTTTGCCTCTGCCCGTGTGTGATGGGTGCCTAGAAGGCAAATTCAGGCCGCAGGGAGGAAGGGGGACGGGGGCGGAGGTACTGGGTAGGAGAGCGCCTGAAGCAATGCAGGGTTTTCTGGGTAGGGGTGGTTTTCCACTTCATGGTGCTGCAACTGTCTGGGCTGCTGCGGTCGTCACAGGAAGCCGTGTCCTATTTTGAGCACGCTTCCTCCCCTGGCTGCGTGTCCCTCTCAGCATCTGAGATGCCCTGCTGCTTCCTCCTCCAGATGCACTTCTCCTCTCCGGCCGGCTCCAGCCCAGCAGCTCCTTGGAGAAACCAAACCCAACCACATGGCCGCACTGGCATTAGGATATTGCTCCTGGGGCCTTCCCGGTGGGTTTTTAAGGAGCGATTCACCTTTCTTTCCCTCCTTTGTTTGCCAAACCAGTGCCTGGCCATTCTGCTGATGACAGGGATTAGGTACCAGCTCCCCAGACTCATCTGATCCCCTCTGGCATGCACGTGATGTCCAAACCTGGGGAGAGGTGTTGAATTTTCCAGGCTGCTGCCAGCCTCTGGGAAAGCTACACAGACTGAGCAGGAAAATAGGAAGGAAGGGTAGAGTGGGAGCATCACTCATTTTTAAACAGAGTTTTTTCAGTCTTACCAGTTTTTGTTCCAAGCTCAATATTTTCCTGCCCCCTTCTCAATTTTCTGTGTTTTTCTTCTGCTTTTTTACAAAATGGCTTTGAGTTAAGGGGAGTGGGAGCAGAAAGGGAGGTAAAGAGAAGTATATGAAAGTGAAAAACTTTTCTTTTTTAATATATTCCTGCTTAGGGGTTTTTTTAAGTTTACAGGAAAGGGTTGGTTTTGAAAATTTGACAATATAGAAAACCTCACTTAGCAAAAAAAAAGACAGCTTTTCAATTTGCAAAGGACATTTAATTGTTGTGGAGACAGGAATAGTGCACCAGACCTCCTATTACTGAGTCCTTATTGAGAGACACAGGCTTTAGGAGCCAGTCCTGGAGAAATCCAGGTCTCAGAAGTCCTGATGTGCAGAGGTTGCCTCCTTCTAGGGCTGACCCTGCATCTTGCTGTCTCTCGTGGCTGGAGACCAGTTCAGTGAGTCTTTCTCCACCAGTAGCCAGCGGGGAAGTTTTAGCAGCTGGCCATGTTGCTGATGCCAAGCCTGGCTTCAGAGCTGATTACCTGCGTGGTTTCCTCCTGGAGGAAGCAACCCAGACCTCCCAGGTCAGGCTTAGGTGACTGTAACAGGAGGCAGGAACAGCTGTGGTTTTGATGGCAAGGACAGACTGTATGGGAGCCGAATTAAAAATCCTCTGTGTTGGACTCTGTTGGGGGAGAAAATAAGAGAGAGAGAGAGAGATTGTCTCTGAAACTGCTCTGTTTAATCTGAAGACATGCAGTTGGTGAGAGATGAGGAGGTGTGAGGTGGGCACTCTTTGCTGGACCATGCTCTGCCTCTTGAGAACTGATCCATGACAAACTTCCCACGGGAGATTGATGTGAAAGTCATTTTAGCGAAAGGCTTTTCCTCGGCGAAAGCTTAATCTGAACAGAAGTGTCGGTTCTGATGATTGTTTAGGCTGGGCAGAATCTGGGAGTGACTTACACTCTTGGCCCCAGAAGTTTTGATGGAGTTAAGTCCAGCTTTCTGGTGTGAAATGACGTTTTGCTTGGCAACGTCAACTAATTCTAGCACTTCCCCTCCTTTTAGAAGCCCACACACCCAGCCAGTTGAAATGAAACCTTTGGATGGCCCATCCTGAACTGGCTTTCAGATTTTCAGTGATGTGAATGCACCACAGATTTTGAATCTGCTTTCTGTGCCGGACACAACAGTAATCCTGCTGGCGTGTTTGCATTTTGGAGAGGGTTTCTTCACAGACAAGGGATGCCCTGTGAGCCTGGGAGATGAACATGGCCCTGGGCTGTCAGGTTCCACATCTTTATTCCCTTCTCCTAGTTTTTTATTGCTAGGCCATTTCCCCAGTTTGGGATGAGGAGGTCTCAAAGTCTAGTATTTATCCAGTGCATGGGCTCTTACGTTCATGAAGAGCTGCCCAAAAAAGCTGTTTGACACAGTGGCTCCATATCACTGCTTGCACTGCTGTCCAGCAGACATCCTTTCCTGCACAGACATCTTCTCCACTCCAGAATGGAGGGATACTTTCTGTATCTGCTGCTTCCTCTCTGGCAGCAGCTGCTGTTCCAGGTTTCCCACCCTTGGGCGTGTGAGGGATGGAGAGATGAGGATGGAGGCAGCTGCATGTGTTGTTGTGATCTTCTTTTCCGTTTTTTGAGCACAACCAGGTGTGACATGGAGATCAGAGTTTGAAAGAGCCAGAAAAATCAGACTTGCCTAGTCCCCACATTCACAGTTCCCTTTTTCCAGTTATTTTGGACAGTCTGGTGTTGCCTGTGGTGACAGTGTGCTTTCATCCTTGGGCTCCACAGAAATGTGTTGGATATCTGCAAAAAAACCGTCTCCCATCTTGCATCAAGAGAAAACTGGGAACTTCAGAATATTTTTACATGTAGAAAATTTGGAAAAGATGCAGGTTGCTATTTTAAGCCAATCGAATGTGATGTTTGTTAGACACATGGTATCTAGTTGGTTTTATATCTGTAAGCAAGTGATTTCCAGCAACAATTTTTTTTTGAAAATGTCAGAAAGTTTCAACAGTTTCAGATGGTTTTTTTTTTCCTTAAGATGAAAATATTTGCCGTAGTGGAAATTTCTAACTCTGACATGCTGGCAAGGGAAATCCCATGCTGCTGACAATCCCTGCCTTGCCTGAAGGTTGTGATATGGTCCCCTGACCCAGAGCAGTTCCTTTACCTGAGACTTAGCTAATTGCTTCTTGTCACATGATCGCCTTGAAAGTGCTTTTAACTAAGAGGCTTTGCTGGTGGGGCAGGGTAGGAATATGTGCATGCTCCACTGCTGCAGCTCAGCTGTTGGGGAGTAATTCACCCAGCGCTGTAGCTCATCCCTCTGAGATCATGAAACCGTCCTGCTGTCTCTGCTTGAGCCAGGTGATCTCTGAGGGTCCTTCACTGCCTTCTTTTCACGTACACAATATTCCTCCTGCTGCGTCCTCTGGACAGGGATCTGTCTCCCAAATGCTGGGTGGGTGTGGAGGGGTGTAGAGACTTGTGTCTCCTTGCCAGAGCCTTTGGGAGCAGTGATGGCTGCTGGAGCTGTTGTCTGCCTGCCTTGTTCCCTTTGTGTCCGCGCAGGTGCTGTGTTTAACCAGCCTGTGGGCAGCTGGTGGGGAGACTGTTTACGGCTCGCGACTCCTTTTTCATTTCATGAAAGCTCATTTTCTGCCTGAGGAAAGCTTTTCTCCACCAGCCCTGATCCTCGCCTGGCTCTGAAGAGGGGGAGATGTGCCACATAATGGCAGCAAGGGGGATTAGAGAAGCCTGGGAGTGGAGGAAGAGGAGGAGGAGGGGGCAGAAAGTGGCAGGGGGCTGTGCACACTTCACACACAAGCAGATGTTCTTTTAACCCCAGCGTAATTTAACCACAATGCTTTAATTTTTCTACCACTGACACCTAATCCAGGGCTACCTCGCCCCCTCACTCAGTGTCATGGGGTCCCCTGTTCCCAAGGCAGTGGGATGGGGGTGAAAATGAAGCCACACAAGCGCTGAGGATTGTGCCCTGCAGGAATGGGGAGCACAGCCATCCTTCTGTTCAGCTGCTGCCTGGGAGCGGGTACAGCAGCAGAGGATGGAGCTGGGTAACCATGTCGAGTGTGTCCAGCTGTGGGAGGAAGAAGTGGGCAGCCAGGAACAGCACCAGCTCCATCCCTGAGAGTAACCTCTTTTCCTTGTTTCCCCAGACCTACATCTTCACTGACGAAGAAGATGATGCCTTGAAAAGGAGAGTGGGTAATGACCTGTCCTGTGACACCACCTTTCCACTCCACCTTCAGCCCCTGACCTGCCCTGGCCGTGAGAGGGGGTCTGGTGTGAGGGCTGGCTCTCCTGCACCAGCACTGCCCACTGCAACACGCCCCTTGCCGTGTCCCGTGGAGGGCCCCAAGCTGTGGTGGTGATGGTTTGGTGCATCTGGCTTACCCCAGGGCACGCAGCTGACTGGAGGCAGGGTGCTGTGTGCCTTACAGCATCCCTGGGTAGAAGCAGCCCATGACAGAGCCCCTCAACCTCTGCATCGTGGTTGGCAGCGGGCAGGGTGGAAGTGTGGATGGCAGGCGTCCTGGTCTTGGCCAAGTTGCTTGGCTTTGTCCAGGTTTCATCTCCTGGTAGGGGCGAGAGTGGAACCCATGCCACCATGGGCTTGGATGCCTTCTGGGGGGCCATGAGGAGACTGTCTGTGAACAAACCCCTTTCCTCCTGCCCAGATGTCCTCCCTGTGACCGTGCAAAGTGGGCTGGCTCTGAGCTTTCCCTCCTCTGGCAGGTGGCCGCGTGACCTTCACCAACTGCTCTGCCGAGCACAGCCACCTGGCCCTGTCCTGCAAGATGGCTGCGGAGTTCGACGCCTTCCTGGCCAGCGGCCTGAGGTGAGGCAGGGCTGCCCTGGGGGGACCCCCAGAGCAAAAGGCACCCTCCTTACTGCGAACTTCTTGTGTCTTCCTGTCTGCCCCAGCTGGTTTTGTCACTTGGATGATGACAACTACCTGAACCCTTGGGCGCTCCTGAAGCTCTTGTCCTCCTACTCGGAGACGTGGGATGTTTACCTGGGCAAACCCAGCCTGAACCGACCCATCTGGGCCTCCGAAACGCTGCCAAACAACCAGACGGTACAGCCTGTGGTGGTGGTGCAGGGGCAGTGGGTTGTTTTGGTGCTCTGGCTCACACTTGTTGTGGTTTAACCCCAGCCAGCAGCCAAGCCCCACGCAGCCACTCCTCGCTCCCCCACCGGAGGGAGCGGGGAGAGAATCGAGAGGGCAAAAGGTAGAAAACTCGTGGGTTGAGATAAAGGCAGGGAAAGCAAAAGCCATGCACACAAGCAAAGTAAAACAAGGAACTGAATCACTGCTTCCCACGGGCAGGCAGATGTACAGGCACCTCCAGGGCCCCATCACACATTGTGGTGACTTGGGAAGACAAGCACCATCACTCCAAGTGTTCCCCCCTGCTCCTCCTTCTCCCCACACTTTATATACTGAGCATGATGTCATATGGTCTGGAATATCGCTTTGGTCAGCTGGGGTCACCTGTCCTGGCAGTGCTTCCTCCCAGCCTCCCCTGCACCCTGTCTCCTCACCAGTGTGGCAGTAGGAAAGCAGAAAAAGGCCTTGGCTCTGTGTAAGCCCTGCTGAGCAATAACAAAAACATCTCTATATCAATGCTGTGTTCAGCACAAATCCGAAACACAACCCCGTACCAGCCACTGTGAAGAAAGCTAACTCTACCCCAGCCAAAACCAGCACGATATTGCAAGGAGAGACAGGTCCCAGGAGCAATGGGCAACAGCTGGAAACTTGCCATCTTGTCTGAACGTGGCTGTAGGTGTCGACTGAATTTGATCATCCAAGGGGCAGAGTCCCGCGTTGCTGCTCTGCCTTTGGGTACGTGTCTGACGGGACACGAGCCTGCCCTAGGCAGCCCACCTGTTGCTGCCAGCAGGAGGAGCTGGCCATTCCAGTTAGGAGGAGGTGAAAATCCATGCTGTACTGCTGGCAAGTCCATCTTCTGGGTGGCAGTCAGGGGGCTGGGGTGACAATAGGACTGTGTCTGTGCTGACATCAAAGCCAGGTTTCAGCATTCCCATCTCTGGGAGTATGTTGCTGTCTGAGCCTCTGCCATTGATTTTTCTCGGGTGTTTCTCTCCAGAAATCCGTGCGTTTCTGGTTTGCCACGGGAGGGGCTGGGTTCTGCATCAGCCGCACGCTGGCAAGGAAGATGGTGCCCTGGGCCAGGTGAGCTGGGGAGCATGGGGGCCTTTGGGGATGTGCAACATGGCTGCACGTTACTTCCTGGCGGTGTCAGACCTGGATTTGTCATGTGGTGTTTGCAGAGGGGCAGAGTGCCACATGCTGCACGTCTGCGAGATGTGGGGCTGGAGGGAGGATGTAGTGGGTGGGTCTGCCAACTGATTGAAAACTGACCAGAGCAGGCACATCAGCAAGCATGGTCACAGGATGATGTATTCCTCTCTCCCCATCTCCTTAAAGCTCTTGGTTACTCCCCACACTCCTTCCCATCCCCTTTAGCTTCCTCTGATTCTTTTCCTAGGTGGTTTCCCTGTCTGCCTATCTCATCTCCCCTTCACCTGCCTCTTTCCAACTTTCTCTACCCTCCTCCGGAGACAGTTTTCTGTTCCCTCACCCCAAACCCTCTTCAGCTTCTCAGAGTACCCACTGTCATTTCCTCAGCTTGATGCATGGTCTGGTGTTATCCCAGCCTACCACAAGATGATGTATTCCATGATGCCCTGGGTTATACCACGGGCTGTACGCACATACACTGGTAGGCACTGGCTGTGCCAGCCTTAACCAGATCTGAGCATACCCAGAAGGACAGATCTGATCCACACCACGTGGCTGCTTTAGCCAAAGCCCATGAGATGTATTTTATGGCATTTATGGTACCCAGTCAAGAGGATGATCTGTGATCTAGGGTGAAATGAAAGTGGCGCAGATAGACAATGCCTAACCTGGCATAAAGTCTGCCACTATTGTTTTGAACTGCTTAAAACACATTTGAACTGGCTGGGGGTTGTTATAGTAGACAGTGCTTCATACTGTGTAACTGCTGCTGATACAGAAATTTGGTTTAGCCTGTTGTCAGAAGGTGGCCAAGTGTGTGGTGTTACATTGCATGGATGGCTTATCCGAGCTGCCTTGTCCTGTTTTTTCTTCTCCCTGGGCCTGGCCACGTGCTCTCACTGTTTCTCTTGTGGTGGCTTGTCTGACCCGCCAGGGGCTCAGTGCACTTCACCAAACAGGTGGAGAAGTGACTCAGTGAATTCTGGTAGCTCTCTGCATCAGCTTACCAAGGATCTGGATCTGTGTCAGGGACAACACCTGACAATTCGTGGGGCAGCATGGCTGGGAATGGTGAAAGAGCAAACCCGTTCCCAAATCTTTGCAGGTGGAACTCAGGGATTTCTTGCCTGGTTACGGGATTTGCTGTGGTTTTCAGTAATCTCCCGCCCAAGTGGATGCCTACATCTGCCCCTGCCCTCTTCCTAACCCACACAGCCCTACTCTCTTCCAGTGGCAGGAACTTCTTGAGCACTTCCGAGCTCATCCGCCTGCCAGACGACTGCACCGTGGGTTACATCATCGAGTGCAAAGTCGGCGGGCAGCTGATTCCCAACGCACTCTTCCACTCCCACCTGGAGAACCTGCAGCTCATCCCCACCTCTCAGCTCATGCAGCAGGTGAGGAGGGGAAAGGAAGCAAGAGGGAGGTGTGTGAGGAAGGAGAAGTGGAGGGGAGCTTACAGGCACACGGTTCCACTGATGGCATTGATGCGCATTGAATCAATCATCTGCTCTTCTGGGGAGGCTTTCCTGACAAATGCTTCTTTGGAATAAGGAGCAGATGTTGCCTGCAGCACAGCTGCCAGTCCCAGTGCCCTGGGATCAGTGGTGGGGAGCACATGTATGGGAAGTGATGGGCGGGTTGAGGGCATCCCTGGGAGCATGTGGCACAAGGACGAGCAGAAATGATGATGGATTGGGAAAGGGCCTTTAGCACGGCACTATGTCTGCCTGGCAAAGGACTAGTAGGGTGGACCACCATGGGAAGGAAGACAGGAGAGAGATGGAAGGCAGAGGCTAAGCCAGCAAAGAACTAGAATGGGAGTTTTTGTCATCCACAGCAAATTCCTTTGCTCCTGAACTCACCTCACCCTCTCTGATCCTTTCTCACCACTACTTCGTAGGTCACCCTCAGCTACGGTGTGTTTGAGAACAAACTCAATGTCATTGAGCTCAGCGGCCCCTTCTCGCCCCAGGAGGACCCCTCAAGGTATGGGGCAGGAGTGCTCTGGGTGTTGCTGCTGTGTGAGCCCTCAGACCACAGGCTGGGAGGGGGAGGCAGCCCAGCGGGGTTCAGGAGGGCTACAGGGAGGGACAGAAACCTTACAGTCACGTGGCTTATGGGGTGAGGGGCACCCCAGCATTAAGCTGTTTGTGAGCACTTATAAACTTTGCAGACCTTTTTGGGTGAGTGGGAAGAAACAGAGCATTCAAAACATTTTATTTGGACAATTCCTAAGCCAAAAGTATTGCTGTTTATTTCTCGTTTTGAGGCTGAACAAGTTAACCTTTTACCTCAGGGACAGGAGCAGAAATGTTCTTTTAAACTCAGGAAAGGAAATTCTGCTTGCTTTTTCATTTTATGCTTTGCTGAGAAAACTGAAGGGAAAAAGAGAAAAAGGTTCACTTCAGGCTGACTGCAAACAAAACTGTTCTTTGATTTACCTTCTCCTCCTTGAGCGAACAAACCTAAAGTTGTTATTTGCAGAGCATGAGTAGGAAGATCCTGGCTGGAGATAGCAGGGGTGGGAAGCAGCTAGGTGATGAAAAGAGCATCAACAGAACCACGTAGCAGGGTCTGGTGCAGTGCCCATCTCCCTGCCCGTGATCAGGGTGAGCTGTGGGCTTGGGCTCCATGGGCTGGAGCTGGATTTGGGTATCAGCAGGAGGCTTTGCTGAGAAAAGTCATCTTGGGGTGAACAACCAGTCCTGAGCTCTGTGGTGCAGGGCGGGAAGCTGATGTGGAACGGGGCATGAGGGAGAGGTCTTCCATCTCCCAGCTGTGTGCTGGTGCCAAAGCCGTCCTCTGACCTTCCTTTGCTTTCTCCCCAGCAGGTTTCGATCACTGCACTGCCACCTCTATCCCAACACCTCCTGGTGCCTGCAGGCTGTTGGCTGGTGATGCCTGAGCCTCAGCTGCAGTGAATCCTGGTGACGCCCGTTCACCTGTGGGGAGTGGGACACTGAAGAAGCTTGGTGCTCCCAATTTCACCTTTTCTGTGGTGGTCTTGGGGCTCTGTGATGGCTTTGTTGGTCCTTGCTCAACCCTGGTGACACAGGACAAGAGACAAGGTCTGATCCAAAGGTGGATAAGATGGGCTGGACACATGAATGAGCTTCTCATCTGTGCTGGGATAGGTGCAGGGGATGGGAGCAGTATGCCTTCTGGGCAGGTGAAGGATCAGATAGAGCCTGCTGGGCACCTGGGTAGAGATGAGGACTTGCTGCTGCTGCTCTATGCCCTGCCTGCATCTTGCTGGACTAGAAGGGCCCTGTGTGTGTGTACCCAGTGCCCAGCTGAGGGTGGCTGCCAGCATGTCGTGGGTCCAGACTCTCTGAGCAGGGCTCCTTCCTCTATATCTGTGCTTTCGCTACTGCCCACACTTTGCAGCCACAGACCTGCTGAGTCTCTGCATAATCAACGTCTATAGAAATGGAAAATGTGACCATTTCTGTGCTGAATGAGTCCTGGAAAAGCATAGTCCTTGCTCGACAGAGGGGAGATGGGCAGGAAGTACAAAGAATCAGGAATCCCCTGCTCTGCTGGGACAAAGGAGGGGGCGTGGGGTAAGGGAGCCAGGAGGAAACTGAGCGAGATGGGGATGGTTCCCGCATTGAATGTTGAAGGTTTGATCTTGCATGGTGCTGCTTTGTTCCTCTCCTTTTACCTTCTTGATGTGGGGTCAGGATAATCTCTTGCTCTAATTACCAACCTGTCGTCTGAGATTAGACTCCGACTCCTATCTGTGAGAAGAGACATAAAGGATTAGAACTGGCTGAAAGAGAGGAGAAAGGAAGAGATGGAGAAGGAGCGCTCAGGAGCGGATTAGAGGTTACAGCTTTATAATCTTTTCTGTCCCCAACCAAAAAAAGTAAGTCATGAAGGAATGGAAAGAGCAAGGCAAAGAGCTTTTCATCTCTGTGGGTCTTTCCTCCAGATGCTAATAGCAGCTTTCTGCCTCCCTGCTGTCCCTGCTGTGCGCAGTGGGGGGAAGGAGTGGACCCAAATATGTTACAAGCTTTCTGGCCTGTTTGTGAAGGGTCCTTTTCTCAATACAGTGCCCCGTGTGAGAGATGGGCAGTGGTCCTTGCTGGGGAATGAACTTTGGCATCATTTTGTCCTTGCACCCACATGTTAAATGGCTGGGGGAGAGTGTTGCAGGGAAAGCTGGAAGGCAAAGGGGCTGTTTTAAATGGCAGGTGGTGCCACAAACAGGTATTTCTCTTTAAAGGGCATTTCAAACCAGACTGCTGGGATCTGTGAGAGATCCTGTAATCTCCAGATGAAAGGACAAATGCCCTTTCTCTAAGGAGCCGCTCGGCTTTGATGCTGCTGATGTGACTAAGCCTGCTGCTGGTGGGCTGGAAGAGCTAAAGGCGACTGTCACTGTGGCTTTGCTGTTTTGAAAACTGGCCACTCTGTCACCTCCTTCCACCCCCCCAGGCACCAGCATCTCCTACACAGCGCACACGAGGTTTAAAGGAGAGGCGTCAGAAAGACCTTCCACCTCTGCAAAGGGGGATCTAGAAAGGAATGAGCACTTTGATTCCTGGAAAAACAGAAGGCGGGAGCCTGTAGAGCTGTTTTCCAACCTGGTCATTCTTACTGGCATTTAGTCAGCTGGTGTAGCAGCACACAGCCTTGCTTTCTTCTGCTGCACAACAGGCCTTTGAACTAGAAGCTCATCCTGAGCAGACACAGGGGCGAGCTGATGCCAGTGACCATTCCTTGAGTTGTGCAAAGCCCTCGGCTCACACGGCTGCGCCAGCCAGGAGTCCCCATGGCACAGAACAGACACACAGCTATTGGAAGAGGGATGCAGCCCCAAGAAGTCCTGCCCCACAGGACAAGTGGTTGGGTTTGAACTTGACCAGGAGATGAAACACGCTTTTGTGAGAAGAAATGAGTCTTCAAGAGAAACCTACACTACTTGGATGTATCGCTTTTCCCCATTCAGATTTTCAGCTGATGTTAATAGAGACTTTGAGTTAAAAAGCTGGTCGTGTCTGTCGATGTCCTGGTGACAGTGAGAGCAAAATGCGATTCATGTGAGGAAACTGGTACAGCAGCTTCACTTCCCTGGGGTAAAGGGAGAGCAGAGAAGCTGAAAGCTTGCTTTGGATCCTGGCCTCAGCTGGTTTGAATTGACATGGTGCCTTTTTGCATGGCTGAAGATCAGATGTTTAATGGGTTGAGTCCTTGAGTGACTGCACGGGGACCTGTTTAAGACTGGGCTTCGTTGCTGGAGCAGTTAAGTGCCACTTTTGTGGAACATGTCTTGTCTCATAAGGAAACAGAACAGATGAGAAGATGTCTGGGGCAGGGCATCTCTTGGGCTGTAGAGAAATGAATGACAGAAAAGTCCTGCTATGCCTGTGACGACAATACGCTGGAAAGAAAATAGCTTCTGAGTCGACAAAAGAAACCAGGTTTTCTCTAAGAACAGAGAGACAGCTTAATGGGACATTCACCACATGAAATCTGATCAACGTTAAAACATGAGTTAAAATTAGTTTCAGGAATGGTTCCTGCCCCTGGGGCTTGCTGTCAGATGTTGTGGTTTTACAGTCTCATTTTCCTAGTTTATTAAAATGTTTAGCTGCTTGGGAAAATGGGAAACAATCTCCTGTGAAACTTTTCAGGGGGCTGTCTTTTTTTATCCTCTTTCTGTTGATGTAACAAAGATTTTGGAAAGGTTCCGCTGGGTCTATTAAATTTGTATTTTCTTCTTTCTTTCTTTTTTTTTTTTTAATGTCTCTACCTTTCTCTAGCTCACATTTTCTTTTCTCATTGCAGGGGGAAAAAAAAACCCCTCTCCCAAGAACGGAAAGGAATGGAGACATGGTCTTTATATTCTACAGGGAAAAACAGGGTCAAAGTCAAGGGTGTTGGCATGACCCTGCTGTTGTACAACATTAAGTGTGGTTCAGGATTTCAAGTACAGACACCTCTGCCTGCCCCCAACACCATAGCAACCAACACTATTAATGATGTTTAAACTGTATACTGAAAATTCAGAAAAAGGAGAAGGAGGGGGGAAAAAAAAGGCAGTTACAGTATTTGAAATGTAAAATATTAAGTAAAGCTTTCATGTTAACAATATCTTTTCTTCACTTTCCCCTTAGCGTGAAGAATTTTTATAAGAAAAGCCCTATTTGACAGTGCAAAAAAAAAATGCTAATGACTATCCTTTCTTTAGGGGGAAAGAGAAGTTACTTGAAATAGGTGGGAAACTGCAGTTGTTGCTAAAGACTTGAAGGGGAGAGAGAATAGCAACACTAGACAATGGTTCTGTCTCTGGTGCCAACTCCTCTGAACAGCTCTGCTGCCGAAGAAAAACAGATTCCTGAGCCACTGTGGGATTTACCCAACTTGTACCCAGACTGCAGCCTTCAGCTCGCTCCCCAGGCTTCTTGCTTCAAAAAGCAAGCGGTTTATTAGACAGGACTCAAAAGATGAGAAATGGGAACAGGAAGAAAGGAGATTGGAAGGAAAGAAACCACCAAGCGAGGCCTTGGAGGAGCCATGGGAATTTTAGCAGTGCATTAAAAGTGCAGTTTGGGGGCTGCCCAGAAAGAGCAGGAAAGAGGGTGTTGCCTGGCCCCCCAGCTCTGGATGGTTTTTTGGGATCAGGGCAACTGCAGCTCACCAATGCCACCAAGGATGGCAGCCTGTGAGACAGAGTTGACTTTGGAAGAGGTGAGATCAGTTTGGTTGGCCCTGAACCTCTTCTTTTTTAAATAACACTCCAGATTAAGTCAGTGTCTTTTCATCAGTGTTATAGTCACTTGCTTACAACAGATTTAGCGTCTTAATTTTGATACTTCTTCTGCCCTTGCTTACAATGCAGGCTTTTCAGACAGTCCAGAGTGGGATCCAGCAGCTCTTTTAATTAATTTGTTACATTTCTTTTGTCTTCGATGTCTGAAAAACCTGACTTGACAGCTGGCTCTGCACACTTCTGGGATGGATGCAAAGCTGAGGGAGGGTGGGTGATTACTCCATTCAGTAAGTGCATGGTCACAGGGAGGCATGGACCATCCTTATGTTCTTCCTCGAGGACCTTGCTAGCAGTGGGTGCCAGAGATGGAATCTCAGACTAACTGGAACTTTCTGCTGTGCCAACTAGTGCTCATCATGTGGCTCCACTGAAGAGGATGCAAGTGTTGCCATAGACATAAGCAAGGCCAGGAAAAACAGCAGTGTCACAAATGTTCAAGTAACTGTGCCTGTTCTCACCAGCTGATGCAGGAATTTTTCCTGTGGACTTTCTGCCTAAATAGCTGGGAAGTTAGAGGAGTGCAGAACTGAGCTGTTGTTGCTCAGATGGCATTGCCTCTTTAAGGCTGTTCCTTGACAGCCTGAGATTTATTTTCCCTTCCTGTTTGATCCAGCTTGGACTCCAGGAAAGCTGGGAACTTCTCTCTCTCCCTGTTTGAACTGTAAGTGATTAATTACAGACCCCAGGAATGCGCTCCTTGCCTATCTCTAGTGTTTAAATTGCCTTCCAGGATTTTGCAAGGCTAAGGAGCCTCTTCTGATTTTGCAGCTGACTGTGCCTTGGTTAAGCCTCTCTTGGTTTTGTTGGGAGCTGCATCTGATCCATAGTGAACTTTTAAGAACAAATTAAACAGGATTTGCTGGCCCTGACCCTTCTGCCACTGCTTGAAAACAAGACAGTGTTGATTTTAGCGGTGTAGGAAAAAGCAGCGCGATGAAACAGGGCATGTGGATGGGGAGAGGTGCTGCTGTTCTGAAACCTGAAACCCTGCTTTCCACATCCCACCCCCAGAAGTGGGGCACAGAGAGAACCTGCAGCTGGTGCCTTTGGCCATGTTGCATCAGACGGAGGATGTGCCATGGAATATGCAGCAATAGCACTGGCAGAGAATGCAGCAGCCCGGGTTCTGAGCCAAGGCAGGCTTGTGCTTCGTGCTGGACAGGGCGCCTACTCTGCATTGCTTACCAGCAGAGACAGGGTGGGGAAGGAGGGAAGGGCTTACAGGATCGATGAAACAGTCTTGTCATGTCTAAGCAGGGAGAAGGAGATGGTCTTTGGGCTGGGGAGGGGCAGAGTTCAGGAGCAGAGTTTCCTTTCCACCCAGAAATACCACGAAGATCTGAAAGATGTTTGATACAAGCACACATGAAGGGAGAGGTGAGGGATGAAGCAAGTGGTTTGGATAAGAGAAAGAACCAGGAAAAAATCTACATCCTCTTCATGGCTGTGCTGGCAAATAATGAATGGTGGCCTGCTGAGCGGTACCTTGGGGCTCAGGGGTTCAAAAAAGAGGGAAAAGCTGGAAGGAAAAAGGCAAGGACTGTCTTCCTCTCTCCACACACTCATTGCTGGCCAGTGGTTTCTTACTCGTGGCTCCCCCAGTAGTGTAGGAGGAGATCTGGGGCTGGCAAAGAGCATCAGCTTCTACTCTGTGCTACCTCTTCTGCCTGAGCATACCCCACCTAACTCAGCTTCCGTGCACACTCGGAGAAGCAGCAGGCTGGGGCGATGAGCAAGATGGATGTGCTGGCAAGAGTCTGCCCCTTCCACGCTGCCCCAGCTTTCCCACGTCAGCTTTGGCTGACGGTAGAAGCTGGCCAAGCTCTCTCTGCTTGCTGTGGTGTTTTTTCTGCAGGGGAGAAGCTCCTCTCTGGGCTCTCTGACAGGCTTGTCCCCCAAAGGCGTGGTGTGGGGTGCAGACAGACGGGGTCTTGGTGCAGCTGGTAGGGAGAGCAGGGCCCCCCCACACCCTCTCCTTTCTCCCTGGCATTCAGCTGTGTTGGACGGTGTCTGTTTTTAGCAAAAGTCGCAGATTCAACAGCTGAGCTGATTTTCCAAAGGGACATATAAAACAAACAGCCTGCCATCTGCTCTATTGTCCTGGAATAGCGGCTTGGAGAGTGGGGGAGAGGGAAGGAGGAGAATGAGAGGAATGAGAAAGGGATTTGGGGGGAAGAGGGTGGGAAGGAGTGGGAGCAGAAGAGAGGAAAAGGCAGGGAGGTCTTGGCAGGGAGGGGAGGCTGAGGGAAGAGAGAGAAAGAAGGACATAAACAAAAAGGGGAGCTGCGTGGAAGTGGGGATTTGTTGAAGGGAGAGGACCAGAAACAGGCATGGGGGCAAACAGGGGCACAGGGCCACAGAGGCAGGCACTTTGAGCACCCTGTCCTTGCTGATCTGCCAGAGAAACGAACTGGACACGGTGGCCTGGATAATCACTCCCCTTCCACCCACTCAGCCCTGCCTGCTGCACACCCCCACCTCTGCGCTGGCTTTTATTGAGTGCCGCAGGGCAGGGATTGAACTCCAGGTTTGGCAGCAGAGTAAATAACAGCAACACTGGTCTCTGTGGCCCAGGAGGGAGGAGGGCTGGTTTTAATCAAAGGTAAATAACAGTCAGTATTGTCTGACCCTTAATCCAATTTCGTAGAACTGGAGAATAATGTTCCAACTTAAACGTGTGGCGCTGGCCCACAGGAGAGGGATGGATACTCAGCCAGTGAGCTACTGGGTGCAGGACAGCTGAGGAGAGCAGAGCTGGGGGAGATGCCACAAGGCAGCTAATTTATCCTGGCTGACCTGGGACTGTGCTGTTCCGTTCCGATTCTTCCTGGTTTATTTTCCTGGCTTCAGTCATCCCAAAAGATGGGGCTGCCTCGCTGAGAGCCAGCACATCCTCATGCAAAGTGGGCCCAATTGATTAAAAGCTCCCTGATTTGCTCGGTTCACAGGAGAGTTGGGAGCCAGCTGCTGCCTTGCATCTGCATCTCTAGAGGTCATTTTGCCTCTTACGGTGACCTGGAGAAAGGTGCTCATAGAGTTGTGCTTGCTGTTATATGGATATGGCATGAATCATATTTGTGCCATGTCAAGTTCCCGCTACGTGTGAAGTATAAGCAAGATTTCAGTGTTGGAAGGAAGTGTTTGTGTTGTTGTTAGTCTGGTAGCACAACGATCTGTGTGACTGGAAAGTGTGCACTCTGACTTGGTCGCAGAATCACAGGGAACGAGCGAGGTGCTGAGCTATCAGGAGGTTATCTAATCCTGCAGCAGGGCCAGCCCCCTTATACCCCTTCTGTCAGATGTTTGTCCAGCTGGCTCTTAAAACACATTGTTCTGGTCCAGACTACCGGTGCTAGAATTGAAAACGCGGTTGCTGGTAGCGAAGCACTGGTACCAGGTTGATCGTGAAAAGACAGGTTTGTTCTGCAACTCTGTGCCAACACCATTTGTAGATGCCCATTGAGCAGCTCTGTCAGGGTCCTGGGCACTGCTTTCTCCTCTGTGAGGCAGCTGATCTGCAGTTCTCTGGAACAAAAACGGCCTGGTGAGGCCAGGACGTGTTTGGGAAGAGGCAGAGACACATCCTGGAGCTGAGGGCAGAGGAGGCCAAGCTCCATTCCAGCCCTTTCATCGTTCGAAATGACTTGGCAGTCCACAGCCACAGCTCAGACTGCTGTGTGGACAGAGCAGCTGTCCACCTGTGGGTGGACCATGGTTTTAAGACCTCTTTTCAGACTAAGCCTTTTGTAAGCATCGAGGCCATGGAGTGAAACCTCCTCACCAGAAGCTCCCTGCTGGCAATCGTGGCCCAACACACACTGCCCTTGTGTGACTGCCAGTTCCTGGTCGTATACTCTGGACAGATCAGGTGCAGGTGGGATTAGCTGTGAGTTCATCCTCCCATCTCAACCTCTGGCAGCCTGGGATGCAGCAGCAACAGGGACAGCAGGCACCCAGATGCATCCAGGGCAACACGGGCTCGGAGTACTGAAAGCCTAGCCCAAGGAGGAGTGAGGGCTGTCCTTCACGGAGAGGATGTCCAGTCCATACAATGACCTTTCCAGACAGGTCCGAAATGCAGCTCCAGAGGTGCCTTAAGCTCGTTCACTTCCCCACCCATGAGCATACACTCCACTGCTGGTCACCCGGCCCTGCCCTGAGAAAGCCCAGCGCCGCTGCTGAAATTGCTGGCAGGAGGGAGGAACGGGGGAAATATCTTTCATTTGTAGCTGACTGTGCGTTTCTTTCCATGCTGCCCAGCTCGCTGCGGGAAGCACACTGCTGTTGTCTTCCCGCAGTCCCCAGAGTGGTCCCTGCCCTCTGGCACGGCAAGGGGCAGCAGGAGGAGAGAGGGCCGGGTCTGGAGGTGGCGGGCTCTGGTCAGCACCCTGGACAGGGCCGGACCCGCCGCCCCTGCTCGCCCTTGCCTTGCCTTCCCTTCGTCTTGGTCCTGGCTGATGGGCAGCCTGGGATGGGCAGCCTCCTGGTGTGGCACGACCCTGCTTTGCCTTGCAACCCGCACCAGCTCATTTTTGCTCTTACTTAAGAGCAAATAGTGCTGTGGCTGCGTACGCAGCTGCTCTGAAGCTGTGGCTTAGATCTGGGTTATTTTTGCAGATAAATCCTCTTTTCTATCAGATTTGACATCAGGCAATCCCTCCAGATCCCTCCCTTTCTCCCTGTCTGCCTCCCCCCTTCCCTTCCGAGTCCTGTGCTCTCTTTCCTTGCATCTGTGCTTTCCCCTCTGTATGCCTCCCTCCCCTTTTCTTTCCCTATAGCCAGGTCTCTGTGAATATAATTTCATCTGCTCACTTTCTGCTGCTCTGCATCTCCACATTGCTCCTTGTGCTTTCCCTGCCCTCAAATGTGTGCATTTTTCTGCTTTCCTTTTTATATCTCTTTTTCTCATTCCCTCTCCTGGTTGTTTCTCTGTGGTTATTTCCACGGTGCTGTGAGTTTCTCTGAGAGCCCTCTGTGCCCTGGAGTGCTGCATGTTGAGATCAGGTGCAAAATGCCTGGAGTGTTCTTGTTTTTTGGAACCCTGGTACGGCTGATGGAGCTCGGCATCCTCAGCAGGGGAGTTAACTATTTCAGACACTGCCCCGTGCCTTCCACCTGACCTAAGGGGGAACTTCCAGGGCAGTGAAGGCAGGAAGCATTCACAGAGAAGGAATTAAAGCAGTCTGGCAGACATTGGGAGTCACTGACTAATGGATGGGTGGATTGGGTAGAGCTCTGATAAAAAGCATTTCCTACATCTCAGAAGAATTCTGGTCTTTGTTTCCCACGTGGTCTGTGCCAACCCACAACAACCAGTCTGGGAATGGGGCAGAAGGCCATAGAGACCTTAAGGGAAAGAAGCTTGCAGAGAGTTGTAGTCAGGGCTTGTTCCAGGACTTCAGTGTGGATTTCTATCTCTCAGCTCTTCTCCCAAAAGTCCAGTTTTGATGGCACAGGAATCATCACAGGCTTCTTCGCCCTGGGAGCTTTGCAGACGCTGAGATTTTCATGTCAGGGTCTGCAACATTGAAACATCTGCAGTTTTCAATGTTTCCCCTGAAGCTGTTCCCCAGCACTGCTTCAGGACACCGGTGAAGTGTACTGACTTCCTTGGGAGGAGCTGGTACCTAGCGGGTGAGAAAACAGGCTGAAGGCTTCTGTGCTACTTGGAAGCAATCCAGTTTGGGATAATGGGATCTCAATTTCAGTTGCAGAAAATCATTTTCATTTAGAGGAGCCCAGGGAACTCCCAGCCTGACACCACTTTGGTTGGGATTTAGCCAGGGGACCATGGAGAATGGGATCCATGCCAACATCTTAGGGATCTGAATTTGTCTGGTGAGGAGAAAGGAAGGAGATCTTGGCTGCCTTTCACTTTTTTTGGTGTGTTTTTTTTTTAAACAGGAGCCCCTGTGGCAGTGACAGGCCCATCCAGTGACAGATAAATGGACTGCAGATGGAGATTGAGTAGATGGGTTTGGAAAAATAGCAGTAGTGTTCCACCTTGCTTGCTCAACAAGCCACGGCATGGCACCCAAAAGAGCTCTCAAAGTGTTTGGAAGAGGTGATGGATTTTTTGTCAAACTGTAGTTGTCCTCTGTAAAGTGGCATTTACATTTTTACCAGGCAAAGTAGTTTTTCTGCCCTGCAATTCTTCCAGCAGTTTGGGTTAATAGGAGCAGAGGTTGGCTCCTCATTGTCTGTGGCTCGACATTTAGATGACTATCAGACAGGGAGAGAGGGCAGTGGTTTCAGCAGTGCTTAATGAAAAGCTGAGGGAAAAGCAAGTTTTTACCTCACCTTGGATGCTGTCAGCTTATTTTTTACATTACTCTAATGAAGGCCAGGGAAGAATGGTATCCACTCGTGCCTCCCTCCCTGGCAGAGAGCTGCCATGCATGGCATTTCAAGACCACAAGCAGTCCCAGAGAGGGTGGCAACGCTGCATGTTAGTCCCATGACGAAGTCTTTTGATGTGCTGCATATCTAAGCAATTTCAATGTTTTCTTCCAGTGCAGGGCACAGCACTGTTCCACTTGATGAGGCTGCAGGGCACCTTTTTTTCTCCTTTAAAAAACCCTCCTTGCACTGCATATGATATTTTTTTTCTGTCACTGTTTTGTAATATTTATAAAGGGCAGTTCCTGATGGAAGCGCTTGCAGGGCTCAGCTGCCTACCCATGACATGTGGGAGGAAGTTTCTCCTCAGGGATTCTCCTCCAGGGCTCCTCTGGGACTCTTCTCTGCTCTGTCAGGCCCACTCGTATTGGTATGTTCGGCACTTCGCTGTGTCTCTCCCTCAGAGGCCCCCAAATACCTCATCACACCCCCAGACCCAAACTCAAGTCATCTCCCTGGATAACCAGTCTCCATCACCTCTTTCCAGCCAGCAATTGCCCTGAATAGTTACTAGACCTGTCTTTCAGCATTTCTGCAGCCCCTGAGCTTGGAAGGAGCCTGGGAAGAGCACTGCTAATTAGCTCACCTCTTACCTGTCAGGTCAGCGTGATCCCTGCTTGAATGGCTTGCATGCTGAAGCACCCAGTGACCAGCTCCAGAGAGGGACCCGAGCTCCTTGGATTGTCATCGTGCTCTCTCCTTTTCTCCACTCCTGGGAGCAACTGAAGGTCACCTCTGTAGTTCCAGAGCCCAAAGATAGCATGTCAGGTTTTCTGCTGGTGTAAATCAGCAGCGACCCACAGGGGCTTCAGACCCCCACTCTGTGCACACAGTCTTGGGAGCTTTCTTTGAATAACTCGGGAATCCATGGGCAGGTCTGAACCTAGGTGTCCTGGGTCCAGGCAGAATGATTCCAGTTTTCCCTGCCAGTTTCACCATGGAAGATTAGGGTAGTCAAAACACTGGGAGTTGTCTAGGGGAGCTCTGCAGCCAAGTTTGGCATGAAGAGTAAGAGAATAAGATGCACGCACATCCTGGTGTGATGGAAGCTCCCAACCGCCTGGAACAGGTAAATGGTCAGGATGTTTTGCCCCAGCTCTGTGGAGACTCATTCACAGGGTCAACCATCTGAGTGGCACCAAGCCTAAAGGAGAGAGTGGGCTCCTCCTCTGCCCCTTTCACCACAGCTCTCATTTTCTTGCCTCTTGGGGCTAAGGAGGAGGGGATGGGCTTTTCCTCCCACGGAACTGGGCACATATCCCGAGTGCCACCGGGAGTCTCTGCCACATCTCTGCCGTAGCACTGGGTAAGGAGGAGAGCGATGGCTGACTTACAGTCATTCCTGTCCCCGCTTCCCCAACCCGCTGGCCGCTCTGGAGCTGTGACCCAGCGCCGGCAGGGCTCCGTGTTGCCCGTGCGCTGGCTCGTGTGGCTGCTGGAGTGGTGCCCAGCACGGCAGGGGTGTCGGGGCATGGTGGGGGCAAGGCCGGCTTTCCAGGGCTGCTGGGGGTGTGCGAGGCTTGGACAGGGCAAGGAGTCCGGAAACGGGGCCAGCAGAGGGCACTCCGATACCACCGCTCGCCCACCAGACACAGCCCTCGGATGGGGAGCGGGGCCGCCCCCAAAAACCCTACAGCCCCTTGGGGCTTTGCCCTGACTGAGGGAGGCGATGATGAGCAAGTGCAGCAGCCTTGCAAGCCGTGTTTTCATCACTGCGGGAGGGGGAAGGAGGAAATGGGTGAGGAGGATGCAGGGGAGAGATGTCCTAGGAATCTCCCGTGTCTGTCTCCATCAGCTCACCCGGACACAGGCGTGGATGGGGGGTACAGTACACACAGCCCAGGGTTTTCCCCACCGAGGCAGTGGGTGCAGCACGGCTCTGGCACAGGGACGCTGCCTTTCACTCCTTGGAGCCTCAGGCTCAACAGTAGGACCCATCAGTCCTCTTCCATTCCCAGCTGCCTGTCCTGGTGGTGTCCCTGTCACTGTGATAGAGCAGCTCTGGGCACACCCCAGCCATCTTCCCCTTGCAGACAGAGTGCCAGCAGGACTGACTCGCAGGCGGGAAATGGTCAAGGCCAGTCCTTTGCCACATTGAAGCACTGCCCTGAATGAAGAAGACAGGATCCATTTCAGCACTGCTGCTCGTGGCACAGGGTGGCCGTGGCCATGGAGGGAAGCCCTGATGGGCTGTGGTTCCCTTGTTGAGGGGTGCCTGGCAGCAGACTCTTCTGGAGAAGTGTTTTGCACAGGCAGCAAAACCTTTCCGAAGACTTGCTGGCAAAGTTCTCAGGAAGCCGAGGATCGCTGCGGTGAGCCCTCTCCTGTCTCCTCGTCACCTGGATGCAGCTCAAGGAGTGCCACACACCGGTGCAGGAGGCACCGCTCGAGCTGCGCTCACAGCACAAGTGAACAGCAGGATGCCTCACAGTCATCACTGGGCTTCAGCCATAAAGTCAGAGGTGCCTGAGTTGGCCTCCTGCTTCTGCCCAAGGTCTGGACACCTTCCCCATCCTGAAGTCAGCATGACAGCTACATGGGAAACTGGGATTCCCTGGAGCTCTGCGGGGTGGGGGTCTCCCTGTCTCCTCTGCAGAGATGGCAGGAGCAGAGCACCTTCCTACGTGCTCTGAGAGCCTGAGTGCCTTGTGGTTTTGCTGCAATAAATCTGGAGCAGCTATAAATCTGGAGCAGCTGGCTTAAGTTCCTCCAGGGTTCAGAAGAAAACACATCCAGCCTGATGTGTTTTGTTTGCCCACTCACTGTGTTTCTAATTGGAATGTTTGTAGCTTGGGAAATTGCTCCTTAGACTACAGTACCCACAGTCCTTCGTTGGCAGCTTGGCACAGCCTTTTGGGGCAAAGCAAGACCCAGACCTGAACTGGGGCTTTCCTTACCTGAGCCACGCAGGCAGCTGGAGGTATCCAGTCCAGGCTGGCTGACCAGTAGGTGCACCTACTCACTGCAAAAAGACTGGTGAGATCAGTGAGGGAGAAATGTGCTGTGGCTCCCCACCTTCCCCCAGAGGCCATTTCCAGACCCTGATCATAGCAAGCAGGGTCTTCTGAGTCTATTTCTCCTCCATTTCTACACAGCCCTGTCTAGACTTTTTTTCTAAATGAACCCTGAAGTCCAGTTTGAGAGAGCTCACAAGACAGAAACAACAAGCATAATGAACCATATTTAAAATGATATTTTTTTTCTGCCTTTGGAGTTTGGTTAATTTATAATCTATAAAAGTCTCTGCATAATTGTATCTTGATTAAAATGGTATAATTAGGTGCTCTGGATCTCTTTCCCCTTTCCCTAAGATTATTTCTGTCTAATTGCTTTAATCTGTGTTTTCATGCACCCACTAGAAATCAAAGCATGCTCCCATGAGGATGCGGGTGAGAGTGAATAAAGCTGACGACTCATTAAGTGCAGCAAAGAGAGGAAACTGCATCTAAATCACCACTACATTAACGAGGTAAAATAAAAAATCAAACTGAATAACTAACAAAAAAAAGAGGATTTTTAAAAAAACCCAAAAAACCACAACAAAACAACCCGACATATATTTTATTATTAATTAAGAACATACTGACAAGAAAATTGTCTGTTGTTAAAAACAAGCTTCCTCCATTGTTGAAGGAGAGCAAAAGGTCTGGGAATTTTAAGTCTCCAAATCTGGAGATGTTTTGTGGAGGGGGCAAGATGCAGTCCTGCTAGGGACAGAACAAAGTTCACTGAGCAGAGGCTGGAAGACCCGGGTAGGAAGGGCATCAGTCCAATACAGCAGTGTAATGGCAGTGCCACAATTATTCTCAGTTCGAGTGAGAACTGGATTAGACTCCTGGGAGAAAGGTAATGACTGGCTGGCTGCATTGCTAGGGAGGCTTGGCTAATCCCTCAAGAGTTGACGAAGTCAACTCGCTGTCTTAAGACCAGAACAGCTTCACCTCTCCCTTCCAAGTGACTTTCTGTCTTACTATCAGTGATGTTCAGGTACTGACTCTGCCAGGTAGCTCCAGTAACCTACAAACAGGTCACTTATTTCTCTCTAAGTGAGAAGTCAGGCAAATAAGATATTTTAAAAAAGACTCAGGCCGTGTATATGGTTTATTAACATCTGCTCTAGTCTCCTGAGAAGACCAAGGTAGTGCTGTCCTCTGGTCTCCTGTTGCAAGGGGGACTAACTGTGCTGTTTACTATTTGCCTAGCTCAAGTGTAATTCCCACCCACTGCAGTGCAGAGAGGCTGATTTTTGCCCCAGATGTGACTGAAGAACGTTGTCACCAAGCTGTGCACAGCACTGTTTACTTTCAGCAGTGCTGAGCAGCCCAGACAGGGCACTGGACTGGTGCAGCCACTCTCTTCCAGGACCTGGAGCTCTGCACTGTGTGGCACAGATGTGCTTGGTGATCCAGCTGCCCAAGACATGGGTGAGTACAATAATTTCCTGCATGGCAGCTGACAGGATAATACTGGAAAAGAAAGGAGGACCAGCTGCTTTCAGCCCTTGAGTTCAAGAAGAGCCTAATCTAATTAAGGGGAGACCACTATCAAATTACCAGCTCTCTTTTAACGTAGCCATTTTAAGTGGTTTGGTGTATTTATAGCAGGTGAGCTAGGGAGGGCTTTTCTCCCTTGAGGTTATATTTGTGTGTAAGGGAGAGATGCATAACGTTAAGACTTCTGCTTTGAATTACTTCTCATCCCTAGCCTAGAAAACATTTTGCTCAAGGTTTAAGGCACCAAAATCTGATCCCAGCTAGCCTCTTCCTATGCCTATGACTGGAATGTCTGCCTGGCCTGTTCCTGGATCTTGCCACAAGCCAGCAGCACAGAAGTTTCCTTTGGGGATTAAGCTTTCCTTAAAGCAAATCCTTGTGCATCTATCTTGGGTCAGTCGACAGCCTCGAAAGGGCAAGAGGAGGGGCAGGCTTGCTGTGGTCGGAAGTCAGCAGCCTTTTCCTGCTAAACTTTGACGGGAGTGGCATGGACCTGTCACCAGTCATTAGAGAGGGAGTGGAGAGGCTCTCGGCCCCGCAGCCCGGCACGTTGCTGGTTGATGGAGTGGCCCAAATTTGTCTTCCCCTGATTAGTGTCTCTGGCAGCCTGCAGCCCTCTCCCTGTAATTCCATCTCTGGGGGAGCTCCTGTGTGGCAGGATCTGTGTCAGATGATCCCCCAGGCTCACAAGAGGGAGGAGATGGGAAATGCTCGTTAGGAGTTGTTTCCATGCATAACAACAGTAATAATCCTTAGCCTTTTATCTAAAGCTTTTATGAATGTTAATTCATTAACCTATCTCAATCACCCTCTGAGGTGAGGATTGTTATCCACGGGATTGGACAGATGGGAGAAGCTGAGATGTGGAGTGCCCAGCCTGAGGCTGTGGGACAAGTCAGGCAGTGCCACCAGGTCCTCCTTTGCCCTCCAAAAACTTGTCTCTCCTCTCCCGATGAGGGGTGGGCTGGCTTCTACAGGTCACCCTGTCTCTGACAAGAGGAAGCCTAGCTGGTAATGTTTGCTGCTTGTCTCTCTGGCTGCAGGAGAGCTTTTCAAGGGGAGCTGGGGCACTGAGCCTCGTGCCTGTGGGTCACCACAGACCGTCACCAAGGGAGGGCTTGACCTGCCCCACACCTAGGCCATGGCACTGCCCTTTCTCCAGGTGCTGAGGCCCCCAGTGCCAGGTCACCTATATTATTGCTTGTAAGCAGAGGGGAAAAAGGAAGGAGGGGAGAGACATAGAGAAAGGGAACGAGGCAGAAGGCTTAAAAGTAAGAGGACTTTTTGTCTCCTTCACCATCCCCATCTCCCTTCCAACTGGGATTTCTTCTACTCTTAATGGTGTCTCATTCTTGATGTGAAAGATTAAAAACCAAGAGATTAAAAGATTACACAAAGTGCAAGAGATGGACTTTGCTGCCTCCCTCCCTCTTGCTGGGACAGACCACTGGGAAGCCTCTCTCTCCTGCTTTTCCCGTCTTGATTCCCCTCCTTTCCCCTCCCACACCTTGATCTTTGCAGATCAAAAGGCCCTTGCCTTCTGATGGTTTGAGCTGTGCTGGCCACCTTCAAGGCCACTCTGATGCTTGCTCAGGGGCAGGTGGAGAGAAAAGAAATGTGTGAGCTTGGGGGAGCCCAAAGACACAGTGCTTTAGCTGTCTGTCTTCAAGCATTTGTCCTCTGAGGAACACTCCTTCCCTAGGTGGTCTGCATTGCTGGAGAGCTCTGGAATAAGGCAGGAGAAAGCTCCAAGGCATCCTGAACCCATTGCAATGGAATTACCACCCAGGGGGATGTGAAGCCCTCCTTGGGAGGTGAGCGTGTGGGAAGAAGGCTGGAACAGACCAACCTGGTGCTGGGTTCCTTTGGCTACTCCTCCTCTTGCAGAGCAGGTGCCAGCACGGGTGAGGGGCCCTCTGAACAGATCTTCAGTTCTGACAAAGAGATTTGTGCAGAAGCAAGTTTGATAGAGCAGATATTTGCTCCTATTCACTTCTGAAGTATTGGGGATGCGGAGAGGAACATTTATTGCACTTTGGTTGGTCCCTCTCTTCTCTGCTCTTCTACCTCCAGACTGCTTGACCAGTCTGGCTTGAACTGTCCTACTGTAGTTCCAGACCAGAGCTGGAAAAACCCAGCACCTTTCTGCCCTTTGATTTTGTTTCTCCATCCTCACCTGAGTTCACTGTTGCTCTTCTTGGTGGTGCAAGAACCAAGAGAGAACTGGCTTCCCCTGGGCAATGTCTGCAATATCCACAGCCAGGAGAGGGAAGAAGGTCAGCTCCGTGCCTGGAGGTGCTACCTCATTCCAGGAGCACCTTTTATCTGTGGCATGCTCCAAGACCTCTCAGCCTAATGGAGACAGAAGTGCACAGCCCTTGCCCCCTCCTCCACGTCCACAGCTGTAAGAGGAGAACCTGGAATCACTTCCACACCGGAGTCTGTAAGCAGATTAGTGTTCAGTGCACTCATGGATTGAGTGCATTGTTATATCCAAACATGCTGTATCGAAACCTGGGCCCCCCTCCGTGCGGCAGGGATCGAGGCATTGCTGTAGCAGAGCAGGACCCAGTTCACACTGTGCAGTGCCTACGCAGCCCTTGCTGTCTCCTACAGCCACTGCAACATGCCTCTGCCCATGCAGAAGGAGCCTCATGTCTTTATTCCTGACAGATGTCAGTTCCTGGAAAACAATCCCTTCCCTCCCTCCTCCTGGAGTCCCAAAGCCAGGCTGGGAGCACACGAGCAGGGAAGGAAATCTGCCAACCTCGTGTTTCTCCCTGTCGCTCCCTCTTCAGCTGCCTGTGAGCGAGGTTGCAGTAAAATAATGAAATAAAAGCCAAGGACCAGAGAAAGCTGATTCATCCACAGCCCAGGGCCAGCGGCCGGCTGCAAGCAGAGCTGTAAAATCAATCTGTCACTGCTCACCGCAGTATAGATCAGTGGACAGATTCTGACTGCAACGAGGGCAGAGCCCAGCCTTCCCCCTCGGCCTGCCTTCCCCGCCCGTGGCACCCAGCGGTACCCTCGTGGGACGCGGGCACACGGGCAGGGGAGGAGGCAGAGAGGGAGAAGGGCTGATCTGCCGGCTCCGTGAGCTGGAAGCGCTGCCAGCGAGGCTCCCGTCCGTCCCTGGCAGCACACTCCGAAGGCAGTGCAGGCAGACTGCGTGGCTGCCTGCCCTGCCCGGCCCTCCCCTCCTCCTGGGGGTGAATGGCACAAGGTGAGGGGTGAGGGGCGGGATGGCTGGCTGCCCTCCCAGCCCCTACTCCCTACATGGACCATAGGTACTGTCCTCATTGAACGGATGATCTCCAGGCTGGGCACGGAGGGTTAAAAAATCGGTTTTATCGTCACTTTTGTGATTCCCGGATTCTGGGCTATTCTAGGACTTAACGGCTCCCTGGCATATGTTGGAATAACACTAGGGAATTGTTCTAATAAGGTCAGCTCCCTCGTTCACCCCTGACAGCATCTCCAGTCTTAGAGGATGTGGCAGCCCAACAGAGCAGGAGCTGAGCAGAAATGTATAAACCAAAGTGGTTTTTGGGGCTGTTTTCATCCCCGTTAAGGGGGCAGAGAGGTCAGGCATGACTGTAGGTAGTGGCCTCAGAGACATCAGCACAAACAAACTAGAAGGTGATTCTTCTTCTGTACTGCTGGACAGAGGGAATGAGGCACCTCTGCAGCTGACTTAAAGTATCTATGACGTCCTTAGCAGGTTTTTTTTTTTTCCTTGGTGATTTTTTTTTTTTTTTAATTTGTGAAGTAAAAAACAACAGAGTCTTTCCAGGGCTTTTGGCAAGGTCGGAGCCTCTGCAAAATAAACATGGGGGTGAGCTTCTGTACCCTCTAGATCATCTGCAATGGGACAAATAGGCATGGGGGGATGGGTTTGAATCAGATTGAGGACCCAAATGTCCCACACTGCTGGAAATGTGGTACTTGCTTCTGCTTGTCTCTTGGGGCAGTTCTGTTCTCCTGGAGTTAAGTGTTGTTCCTGGGTCAGTGGGAGTATGAGCAAATACCACTGGACCCTCAGAGGCCCTGGTAGTACAAGGATCCTGCCCCAGCATTTCTGAGTCCTGAAGGGATCTGTGCCAGCAGGAGAGCCTCCGGGAGACTCATCACAAACAGACTGCAAGATGATCCTGGAGGAACTCAAGCAGGAACAAATCCTGCATTAATTTGGAGTTGGAAACCTTTTCTCCTTCTTCAACACCCTCTAAAATTAGATACTGTCTGTCCTTGGAGGAAGTAGAGAGAGATGGAAGCAAGTCTCTGTTCCTTTAGCTTTTAGCTTCAAAAGAGCTTGGAGGAAACACCCCACAGTCATAACACCCCAAAGTGATAAAGGCAAGGAAACTTGAGTCTGTAGTTGCCAAGACAAGCTTCCTTCTCTGATTCTGGGAGGTGTGAGTAGTTTTGGCATTTAATCCACTGGGAACAGATATCTACAGATGGTCCAGGGAACATCCAGAAGTGTCCTCAGAGCTGCATGCCTGTCTCCCTGAGGAGCCTGTGCATGTCTTTGTGTGTATTTTTGTGTCTGAGTGTTTTTTCCCACTTGCGTTTGCAGGTTTGGCGTACAAGAGGGCACAAGAAGCTTCCTGTGTGTCCTTTTCAACAGGACTGACGACCTTGTGTGTTTGTGTCTCATGGCCCAGCTTGTTTCTTCGTGCCACCCAGCTGGTGTGTGTGATCCTGGGCCTGCTTTTGTAGATGGGTCCTTTGCGCCTGCCTGTGTTTCGAGGGAGGCAGCTCATTCCCTTAGAGCTATTTATTGCTTGCCTCCCCATGTACAGGTTTAGTGGTTTGGTGTTCTGTCCATGAAGCTCTTGCATGCATGTGAGAAGATTAGGGGCAGCCCTGTGCATGCTGGGGTTGGATTTACGTGAGATTATTTCTCTTCCAACAGAGGAAAAAAATGTGCAGAGGGGGTCAAAGGAGCTCGTCTTCCCTCTGTAGAGCTGCAGGTGTGAGATAGATGGGGCAGTTACATTGTTCTGTGCTCATATATTAACTAGCAGGATGGGGAGAGGGTCCACAGGTGAGCTTCTTTTGATGCAGTGGGCATCACAAGAATAAAATAGAGTAGAGCAGAATAGAATAGAATAGAATAGAATAGAATAGAATAGAATAGAATAGAATAGAATAGAATAGAATAGAATAGAATAATAGAATATCCTGAATTGGAAGGGATCCACAAGAAACATTGAGCCCAACTCCTGGTTCTGCGCAAGACAACCCAAAAAATCACACCATGTGCCGCACAGTATTGGTCAAATGCTTCTTGAACTCTGTCAGGCTTGGTGCTGGACCACTTTCCTGGGGAGCCTGTTCAAGTGTCAACCACCCTCTGGGTGAAAAATCTTTTCCTAATATCCAACCTAAACCTCCCCTGATGCAATTTCATGCCATTAATGTAATACATTTAATGACAGTGCTGCTTGCAGTGGTGTGTGTGTGTGTCATCCTAATTCCTCTTCAGTTTTTGGACTGCATGAAGGAGGTCATTAGTTTCCCATCAGAGGTTATACATGTCTGTATATTCTGTACCTGAGTGCACGTGAGTGCTGTGGGTGGCAGGCTTAGGTGTCTGTTTTACCTAGAAGCTGTTGCAAGCATGTTGGTATTTATGCTGAGGGGAACGTCTTCACCCAGCTGTTGCTGTGTGTGTTATGTTTGTGTGAAGCAGGGGCGTAGGAGGTGTCTGTTCAGATGGGAGTGGAGGTTTCAGAGCACTTCCAGTTGTTCTTGCAACCTCTGTGCGTGCCGGTGTGAGGAACATGGTCAGCTGTGATGCCTTTTCTTGGTCTTAAGATTAAGAGAGCTGAACACAGTTAAGAGGGGAGANCTGGATGGGCCTGTCTTTGTTTACAGAATGTGTTCTGGAGAGGACCTTGGTGTCTGGGGTTTCCAGAATGTTTGGTCTCTTGGCTTAACGGGATACTGGGTCTAAGGGAAGTTATCAAACTTAAAGAATTATAACAATGTAGGCTAAAAGCACTAAGAATATATAAAAGCTATATAAAAGAGTGTATAAAAGGAGTATAAAAGGGGGATAAAAGAAAAAGCAAAAAATCATCATGGCATCAGCTGGCCCAGGAACATGTGGGTGTGGGTTTGGATTGGGCCTTGGGTAAATGCAGATGTTGGGGCAGGCTTCTAACTTCAAGGTGGCTTCTGAGAAGGAAGCAAAGAGTCTCACAGTACTCAGATGGACCTTGAGACATTTCTGAGCAAGACTGCATGATGTGGTTGCCTGGAATAGTAGGAGACTGGATTGTACATCCCAGGAAGCCAGCTCCCATCCAGTGTCCCTAAGTTTTTTCAGCTGTTGCATGCATGCATGTCTCTGAGTGAGACAGGCAGTCCTTCCACTGCTGTGGTGAGTGTGAGGGGTGCATCATGTCCCTTCAGTTGTGGTCTTGCATGTCTGTGCAGAGATTATTTATGTCTGTCACGTGTACTTCTGCTTTCTGTGAAGGGACTGGGGAGTAATTTCTTAAGAGCGACCCTGTGTTTGGTAATGTGGTTTCCTAGCAGGTATTGCCTGTGTGAAGTATTTGGGAGCCGAGTGTGGCTGAGTCCCCTGGTGCACATGGATGCTTATTTCTGACTGTGAGTAAGATCTCCATTGGTGGTGGCACGTGTGGGTTTGGGGAGAGGGAGATGGAAGGTCTTCCAGATGTACACGAGGGTATGCAGCTCCAGGTGCATTCTGAGGAGCTGTTGCCTTTCTGTGGTGGTGATTTGAGGAGGTGTATGATAGGCAATCTCCCCAGAGCAGTCACATGCATGTGTTTGTGTGTGGATGAAAGGTTTTCTCCACCTCCTGTTACGTTTTTATGTGTCAAATTCTTTTTAGCAAATACCACAGGGGCTTGTATCCAGGTGTGGTTTCCCATGGCTGTTGCACATACGTGTGTCAGTAGGTGTATAGCTGCTGTGTGTGTGTGTGCAGCTCCTCAGGAGCTGTTGCTTGTAGCCGTGTGGTTCCTAGGAGCTGTTGTATTTTCATGTGGGTGACTTAATCCTGAGAAGCTGTAGCCTGTGTGCGTGTGATCGCCTAGCAGCTGTTGTTTGTGTGTTTTCCTGGGAAGCTGTTGTGTGTTGTGTGTAGCTCCCGAGCAGCTGTTGTGGGGAGCTGTGTGTGTCTGCGTGTGTGTGCGGTTCCCAGCAGCTGTTGCATGCGTGCGCTCATGTCTCCGGTGGAGGCCCACCCCTTTCCGCCTGCACCGGAGCCGTGGCTGTGCAGGCGAGGAGAGCTCGGAACCGGCTCCATGGGAGAGGGTCCTTTGCCTGTCAGAGCCTTCCCCGCCGGGAGAAGCAGCGCCGCCGGCTCTGGTCCCAGAGCCCTATCAGCCGAGCCTGTGGCGAATTAATCACTTGCGTTTTAAATGCCAATACAGCCCTTTCTGCCTTCTTCCCCCAGTGATGCGGATGCGGCGAAGGCAGCAAATCCTCCGGCTGTGCGTGCCCTCCCTGGACTGCTGCTCCATCCCCGCCTGCCGTGCCCGCGCGTGTGCGTGGCTGGGAGCGCTGCCTAGGTGCGGCCGGGAATGAGACAGCCGTGGGGCAAGGAACAGTACCGCTCCAAGGGCTGACACGAGCGGGGGATACCCCCCACAAACACACATCTGCAGGGCTGCAACTTGCTCGAGGACCGGGGTCTTTTGTGCCTCCACTTCGTCTCTGTCATGCCCCGTATGGAAGCTGGGAGCAGTCGCCCCTCCAGAAGCAGGTACGTGTGTGTGTGTCTGTGTGTGCGTGTGCGTGTGTGTGTGACACGTTTTTGTGTGCAGTCCTTGTGCTGCTGCCTCGCGTGTCCTCGGCTCCTGGCTGCCGTCCGTGTTGCCTCTCGGAGAAGCAGCTGAGATTGGAAAAGGGGGAGAAGGGCAGGATGCATGGATTGCCCTTTTCCTCCAGCTTGTGCACGCACTCCCTGGGGGTTGGATGCCTCTGATCTGAGGATGAAGGCGAGGGGTGAGTGCAAAGGAGATGGGGAAGTGGCCCAGAGTGTGTGTGTGTGTATGTGTAGGGGGGGCAGATTATGCCTACATGCAGTGATGGGAGGGAGAGAGAGAGGCTTGGAGACGGGTCCAGTGTGTGTGTGTTTGTGTGTGCTCTTGCTTAGGATCGGGATGCTGAATAGGTTCAGGGCTTGCTGCACACAGCTGGGTTTGACCTGTCAGCATCTATTCAGACCTTGCAAAAGGAGGGGATAGATGTATAACTGCACGTCTATATCCGTGTATATACGTGTCTGCGTGTGTGCATCCATGTACATGTGTAGGTGTAGCTATAGGTGGATGTGTATAGCCCCATACATACATGCATGTGCATGTACAGACGGACAGACAGACCTCTCCGTGTATTGCCTGCGGTTATGGGATGGAGAAGGAGCCAGTCTCATCCCTCAGCCCCCCGCTCCCCGCCTCTCCGCAAACTTTGTCGGGGAGCCTCTGCGGACAGCGGTGTGTTTGTGTCCGTGTGTCTGTCCGTGTGCCCTGTGTGAACATTCGCCTGGTTTGCATGCAAGGGAGTGAGTAAATCTCTCCTCTGCTCTTACACTGCTCTGCTGGGAGACTGCCTGGCTGCAGAAAAGTCATTGCGTGGTGTCTGTCGGGTGTGTGAATGTGTCTGTGGTGGTGGGGCGAGCCGGGTATTTATGTAGGGCCCAGGACGGCTACCCGAATGCATATGTAAGTGTGTATGTATTGCCTGCAGGGTGTCTGCATGCCCGTTTATTCCACCAGAGAAAGCATGCCCACATTTTTATGCATAAGGATCTTCCTGCTTTGGGGCATGGGATAGGGGAGGAGGAGAAG